>JAVJIF010031345.1:0-327724 GCA_038442645.1 Agave tequilana
TTAGCTAAGAAATGCTTTATAATCTTTCAGTCAGTTCCATATCTTTATGGGAGGATTTTGTTAAAGTCTTTCTTAAGAAATTCTATCCTATCCACAAAACAGCCCTCATGAGAAAGAACATAATGCAATTCAAGCAGGAACCAAATGAACCTTTCTGGAAGTATCTTGAGCGTTTCAAAGACCTTCTTGCCCTGTGTCCCCATCACGGCATAGAGAAATGGCGTCTATGCCAGATTATCTATGATGGATTAGATTACCAAACAAAAACCCTTTTAGAATCCATGTGCCAGGGTATTTTTGAAGAAAGATGAACATCAGGGGTGGGATCTCTTTGAAACCCTAGCTGAGAAAACCATTCAGTGGGAGTCATGCCCTGATAAACCGACTCCCACCACTTCCAGAACTGGTACACACACTCCAAAGAATCCTCTATAGCTGCAGAACCAAGATCACACAATTAATGAAGAGGATAGAACTGCTTGAGTCAAAAAGGGAATTCTGTGGTCAACCAGGTCACCCATTGCCTTTGATTAAACCGGTTGCACCAACTGTCATGACCTTAGCCATGTATTTTGAGGAGTGTCCATTATATCAGCCCCAATCATTTCAGGAGAACATGAATGCAGCTTTTACCAGACCCCCATACTCCAACACTTACAAGTCAGGATGGCAGAACCATCCAAATTTTCCATGGAGTCAGTCTGGTCCTGAGCATCATAGGCCACCATTTCCACATCCTTATAATGCTCATTTTCACCCATCCAGTTTCGATCATAATTCACTGTATGTTCATCCATCTCAAAGTCCACCACAGTCATATCAGTCTTATCATATGCCACCATCATATGACCAATCACAATTCCAATCTCCATATTTTCAACATCCACCCCAGCATAATTCTGAGATATCTGAGTTGAAAAAAATGCTAGAAACCTTTACAAAGAACCAGGAGCAGGATTGAATAAAATAAAGGTCCAAATTGGTCCATTGGCTGAGAATCAAAAAGTTTTTTCCCAAACCAGCCATTGCCAAATCCCAAACACCACTCCCTTTGAATGAAGTGGAAGATTCAGGACCCAGTCAATGTCATGCTATTCATACCCTGATATCTGGAAAAAAGTTGACAATAGGGTTTCTAGTCCACCATCTCATCCAGTACCAAAGCCAACACCTCATGTCCCAATGCCACCAACTTTTGACAAACCATCCTCTAGTGCAGAGCCATCCACATCTCAATCCAAGGGAAGAAAGTAGATGAGCAACCTTATAAGCCTAGAGTACCATATCCAAATAGGCTTCTAAATAACAAGTCAAATGCTCACATGGAGAAGTTAAAAGAAATGTTCAATAAGGTCCAAATCAATGTCCCTCTTCTTGATGCCATACAACAAGTGCCATCATATGCCAAATTCTTAAAGGAGATGTGCACCAAGAAGAGGAAGACCCAAGTCCCTAAAAAAGTCTTCCTAGCATCATCCATAAACGAGCTGCTCAATGGTCCAATTCCTGTTAAATACAAGGACCCAGGTAGCCCCACCATTTCATGCATCATAGGACAGACTACAATCAATAGGGCACTTCTTGATTTAGGGGCCAGCATCAATCTCCTACCTTTTTCTGTGTACCAACAATTGGGTTAGGTGATCTCCTCCCTACCCAAATGACCATTCAATTGGCTGATCGCTCTGTCACTAAACCCAAGGGGATAATTCATGATGTCCTTGTCAAAGTTGGAGAATTCATTTACCCTGTTGATTTTGTATCCTTGAGACACAACCAGTGTCAAATTCCAATAAAAGGGCACAAATTCCTGTCATTCTGGGACGACCATTTCCTGGCTACTGCAAATGCCATCATTAATTGCCGGAATGGATCAATGAGAGTTGAGCTTGGTAACATGACACATGAACTCAATGTCTTCCACACACAGCCTCACAAAACAAAAAATCAACATTTGAGGTTAGCTTTATTGAGACAATTGTGAGGATTCAAAAGATGAGTCACAATTCTGTGAGTCTCTTCAAGAACCTCCAATTGATATATCTTTTGAAGACTTGTTTGCTGATGAGATTATTTGTTTAGATGAGTCGACTCGGGGTAAATTAGCTGATTGTCCACTTCCGATGTTGATTTGAGTTTTGAAGAATTATATGGAGAAGAGTTAAAATTTCTTAAAATTGGAAGTGATGATATTCTGAGTGAGAGTGGTGATAAGGAATTTGTTTGTGAACAATGTGGTGGAATGAGTGTGAATGATAATAACAATCAATTGAATCTGAAAACACCTAAGGCTAACAAATTCATACCGTTTCCCAACTGAGATCACGGAAGCAGACGCATTGGAACGATGGGAAACGGGCCAGAGAAAGCGACCAAAAGCCTAGGTGAGAGTTACACTTGTATATATTCCTTGTAAATATTTTTTGCACTTTTTTGTGAATAAATGGTTCCTTCCTTTCCATTTTGTTTCATGCATACATATATCATAATGCATTGAGGACAATGCATGAAATAAGTGTGGGGGAGGTTTACTAACATAGAGTTTTTAGATCTTCTTTCTTTTACACTTCTTTTAGAGTTTTTAGATTTTCTTTCTTTTACACTTCTTTTAGAAAATTATAAAAAATAAAAAAAAAACTTTTTGAAATAAGAGACAAAGTTTAGATCTATTTTTAAGAAAATTAAGATGTATCTTAGAAATTAAGAAAGCTTTAATTATGACATCTTAAACCTAGTTGAAGTAATAGATCTTGTTGGAAATTATAGGCTAAGTAAGAAAAATTGGTGAGATATTCTTATCTTGAATTTTTTGCTTTAGATAATATGCACTTCACACTTACACATTTCTTGGATGGAAACAAAGACCAAAAATGCCATATATATAAAAAATAAAAAAAGAAAAAAATATATATATATAAATAAAACATCACCTATTAAGCTGGAGAATTATGCCTCAAGAAGCATGATTATTCACGCCTAACGGTGGTAAAGGAAATAAATAATCCCCTTTAGTTTCGTGGCCTTTTCTACTCGAGACCTTAAAACCCGTGGGATGTTTTCTCATCTGGTGCCCTAAGACCGTCTAGTTTGGAGTCATCGGTTAAAGGCTCGCTACAAGGGTAGACTAGAAAGCCTAAACTAAGGAAGAAAAAAGCATAAAAAGTATATATAAAATAAATGGCTTGATGGTTGGAGTTGAAATTCCAGAAATTTTCACTGAACACGGTGTGCATATTATCTAGGTTTTATGAAAGATAAAGTATTCAATCCAATTTTGAATTCTTACCTTAATTGAAGACAAGATCTTGCACAGAGACTAAGTTTAAGGAATAATGATTATAGGTGGACTTATGACCTAAGATCACTTATATTTTTGTAAAAATAGTTCGAAAACATGTCTCTCTTTCAAAATGGATTTTCAAAACACTAACATTTGTCTTCTTTCTTTATGGATTTTGTGGGTGTAATCCGCTGAAAACCCTCAGGAGACAACACTCCTCCTCTAGGATAACCTAGAGGTTTAACGGCTTGTTGCACATGCTCAGTGCAATCGCTCACCTGCGAAAGTGGTGTAATAAAATTGGTAGTTAGGATTTTCTTTTCTTTTCTTTGTTTTGTTTTGCTCGGGACGAGCAAAAGAATAAGTGTGGGGGTGTGATTGTAATCCAATATTGCATATTTTTCACATAATTCCCATGCATATAGACAATAAAAACATGATTTTTACTCATCTTCTCTATATTTTTACAGGTCCACATTCAAATGGAGAGAAGGCCCAAAATTCCTTAATTAGCATAATTAAGTGGAATTAATTTCAAGCCCAAAAATAAAGCCCATTCTTAAACCCAGGATCTGGAGAGTTCTATGCGCCAGCTCAACATTCTAGAAGGCTACCTGGATAACAAATTCGTAACAAGATCTCAACAGAAAGTTGAGATCGAACGGCCACAAAGCGCCGCGCAAATCAGATCTGGGCCGCAGATCTGCGGCAGATCTGGGGCATCTGAGCCCCAGATTTCGTCCACCTGTCCATCTTCTGGAGAGTTCTCTCAGGGCCTATAAATACTGCACCTTGGACCTGCGTACAAAGACTGAACAGAGAAGAGAGAGAGATTAGTGTAAAGCTTGTAATTTTTTTAGTTTTTGTTTAGGATTTTTAGCTCTTTATGATCTTCTTCTCCCTAGATTTCATTGCAAGAGAGAGTTGTATGAGAGAGAGAGCTTGTATCATCAAGGAGTGACAACTTGAAGCTATGCAAGGATTGATCCATTCTATACTTCTCTACTTGAGCTTGATTCTAGTTTGATTGTTTTCTTTACTTGCTTTGTTTACTTTCTTTGTACTTTTACTTCATGCTTTGTTTTGCTTTTGTAATGGCTAGTAGTAGCTAATTCTTTCTCCATGTACTAGCTAACCACTAGCCTTGCTAACTACTAACTCATGGGTGATTGCTTTACTTCATCTTGCAAGTGTATGATCTTCTCTTCTCCGATGGGTTTTCTTTCATTACTTGGCAAGTATCTTGTTGTAACTCTCCATATGATTCATGTGTGCCTCATTTAGAGCCTTGTCTTTGAACAAGTGCCTTGATGGAACATGGAGATGGATCACCAATATGCTATTTGATGTACAACTTCTTTAAGTCCATTATTGAATGTTGTATGTTCTTCATTTGCATCCCTTGAGTGTATCTCTTTTGATTCCATTATTGAAAGTCTAACTTGTAGGCCGATGACCATCTATGGAGGCTACAAGACAAGTCCAAGAATGATCCCCCATCATCCTAGTGGGAAAGTAATTAGACCAACACGCAAGACAAATCCATGCCGATGAATCAACATGAGGCACGCTTCACTATCACGGAGTTTAGTAAGTCTTTAGCAAGGTAGTAAGGTTAGCTAGTCATGGTTTTCTTTTATTCAAAGTCTTTTCAAAGTTTTCTTTTCTTTTTAGTGTGAATACCAAAGCAAACCTCTTCTTGATTTCTTTTTACATTTTCCACCATGAATATATCCACCAATTCTTTCATTTGTTTTTCTTTTGATTCTTTATTCTTTTAAACAAAGAAGAATTCTCGTTTTCTAACTTCACTACCTATCGTAAGCTTCCATCGCGAGCTCTCCCTGAGAATCGACTCGGTATAGCCCTATGCTATAGCGGAGATAGGAAAGGGTAATCAATCTTTAAATACATTTGTGGAGTGAACTAAGCACTTAAGGTTGTTTCTAACCTTCATCTCTTTGTTAAATATTTGTGCTAATACTCTACACAACTCTTTCCACTATCACATACTCCGCCTCGGCGGTTGATAGGGCTACCGAATTTTGCTTTTTGGAAGACCAAGATACAAGACAATTACCTAAGAATTGACATGTTCCACTTGTGCTCTTCCTATCTACCCTACAACCCGCATAGTCGGCATCCGAAAAACTCTTCATTTCAAATAATCCGGTTTTCGGATACCACAAACCCATTTCAATAGTGCCCTTAAGGTATCTAATTATGCGTTTACCGCAATTATGTGAGATTCTTTAGGGCAAGATTGAAAACGTGCACAAGACAAATGGAAACATAATATCCGGCCTACTAGCCGTCAAATAAGCAAGCTACCAATCATGCTTCTATAAAGTTTAATGTCTACACTTTTACCTTGTTCATCCTTGTCAAGCTTTGTAGTTGTTGCCATGGGAGTTTTGCTTACTTTCGATCCTTCAAGCCCAAACCTTTTGATTAGTTCCTTTGTGTACTTGGCTTGATTGATGAAGATCCCATCCTTCTTTTGCTTGATTTGGAGTCCAAGGAAATAGTTGAGTTCCCCCATCATAGACATTTCGAATTCATCCTTCATGCATGATTCAAAAGCTTTGCAAAGAGATTCATTAGTAGAACCAAAAATAATATCATCCACATAAATTTACACAATAAGAATATCTTTTTCTACATGTTTTGTAAACAAGGTTGTATCAATTTTACCTTTCTTAAAACCATTTGAAGTCAAAAATGAAGAAAGTCTTTCATACCAAGCCCTAGGGGCTTGTTTTAAACCATAAAGAGCTTTATCTAATTTAAAAACAAATCCGGATGTGTAGGATCAACAAACCCGGGGGTTGTTCAACATACACCTCCTCTTCAATAAATCCATTTAGAAAAGCACTTTTAACATCCATTTGAAATAATTTGAAATCTTTATATGAGGCAAATGCTAGTGTCATCCGTATGGCTTCAAGCCGTGCTACGGGTGCAAAGGTTCTTCTTCAAAATCGATCCCTTCGATTTGAGTGTAACCTTGGGCAACTAACCTAGCCTTGTTTCTAACTACATGACCCGATTCATCCAACTTATTCTTAAAGATCCACTTAGTACCAATTGTTGGTCTATCGTGGGGCCTAGGAACAAGGTGCCAAACTTGGTTGCGCTCAAATTGAATGAGCTCCTCTTGCATGGCTAGCAACCAATATGAATCGGCCTCGGCTTCGAGGACATTTTTGGGTTCAATATGAGAAATGAATGCATAGTTACCACAATAGTCATGAAGTCTAGAGCGAGTAGTTACCCCTTTTGATACTTCACCTATGACGAGGTCCTTGGGATGATGTGGATTGTATCTCCAATCCTTTGGTAGTGGTTGAGTAGGCTCCACCTCATGTGTTTGATTTTCATTTCCTTGTGCCTCTTCCACTTTAGCTTTGCTTCCTTCATCATCCTTTGGTTTCTCCCATAGTAGAAGCATCCTCCAAGGTCACTTTCTCCAAACCTTCATTCAATGCATCTATTTCTACAACATTCTTAACAAACTTGTTAGATTCCTCAAACTTAACATGAATAGACTCTTCAATAGTCAATGATGATCTAATGAAAACTCTATAAGCCTTACTAGTGTTTGAGTAACCTACAAAAATAGCCTCATAAGATTTAGGATCAAATTTTCCTAAACTATCTTTTGTATTTAAAACAAAACATTTGCATCCAAAAACTTTAAAATAGGAAACATTAGGTTTTCTAGAAAAATACATTTCAAAAGAAGTTTTAGTAGTATTTTTACACAAGAAAACACGATTTGATATGTAGCATGATGTATTTACGGCCTCGGCCCACAAATAATGTGGTAGACCATATTCACTTAGCATTGTCCTAGCCATCTCTTGTAATGTTCTATTTTTCCGTTCGACTACTCCATTTTGTTGTGGAGTTCTAGGACAAGAAAGTTCATGCTTTATTCCATGTTCATCAAAAAAGTGGTAAAGGGTTGGTTAATGAATTCACCTCCTCTATCACTTCTTATTCTCAAAATCGAAACATCTTTTTCTTTTTCAACTCTTTTCTTGAAAGTTTAGAAATACGAAAATGCTTGGCTTTTATGTTCAAGAAAGAAAACCCAAGTAAATCTTGAAAAGTCATCAACCAAAACATAAGCAAATCTATTCCCACTTAGACTTTTGGTTTGTGTAGGGCCAAAAAGATCCATATGATTAACTCCAAAGGACGTGATGTCATGATATCCTTAATTGACTTGAAGAAGACTTTTTGTTTCCCAAATTGACATGCGTCACAAACTCGGTCCTTTTCAAAATTCAAGCAAGGAATACCTTTCACCATCTCCTTTGTGTTTAACCTAGAAATGTGATCAAAAGAAATATGCCCTAATCTCCTATGCCACAACCAAGAGTCATCATCGAGGGCTTTCAAACAAGTAATATTACAAGACATATTTAACATATCAATCATATAAACATTACTTTCACGAAAACCGGAAAATACACAAACATTAGACGTTCTATCAATTACTTTACAAGCAACATTATCAAAAACAATATCAAAACCTTTATCACAAAGTTGACTAACACTCAAGAGATTATGCTTGAGGCCATCAACTAAAACTACATTTTCAATTAAAGGAGAGGTGCCAAGTTTTACATTACCAATACCGATGATTTTACCCTTGGCGTCATCTCCGAAGGTGACGGTGCCACCTTCATGATATCTTGATAGGGTTGCAAAGTTGTTGATGTCCCAAGTCATGTGCCTTAAGCAGCCGCTATCAAGATACCACAATCCTCTACGTCGTTGGGACTTGGAAAGTACCTACATCATTTAACATAATTGTTGATTTTGGTATCCAAACTTTCTTGGGTCCTTTAAAGTTAGTGCCTCGAACCCAAACATTGTGACGTGATACATTTAATCTATCATAGCAAAAATTGGCTAAGTGCCCTTTCCGTCCACAATGTGAACATGAGAACACTCTACCATACATGAATGCATGATGTGTATGTGTAGTGTGAGCATGTTTTGGGATTTTGCCATGTTGTTTAGGTTGTGTAGCATGAACATGAACATGAGCATGAGCATTTTCTTGGGGCTTGTTTCTTAGGAAACATAGCCTCAATTTTCTTCTTGTTAAACTCACAATCTTTCAAAACAACACTTAATGAGTCTAATCTTTCCTTAAGCATAGAAACTTCATTTGAATCAATTAGTGGGGCCTTACCTTTGCAAGAAATCTTATATTTTTCAAAATCATTTTTGGTAGTGGCCAAAGTGGAAACCAAATCATCTTTTTCCTTTGTAAGAGTAAAAACTTGAAGACTTAAAGATTCATTATCCTTTTTCATTTTAAGATACTTTTTCTTTAAGAAATCATAGTTTTGTGACAACTCAACAAAAGCCTCTTCTAACACATCCATAGAAAGTTCATTATCATGAGAAGGGGAAGAGGTTACCTTGCTTGTGCCTTCATTAGCCATGAAGCACATGTTGGCGGTGTCTATTTCTTCCTCGGATTCGGTCTCCGAATCCCAAGTTGCTTTCATAGCCTTCTTCTTGTAAGCTTCTTTGAAGTGGAGGGCTTAGCTTTGTCCGGACATTCCGCAACAATGTGTCCCGGTCTTTGGCAATTGAAGCATATGATCTTTCTTTCTTCTTTGCCTCCTTGCCATCTCCTTCTACCTTGGAACTTCGCCTTGTTGTACATCCTCCGAACATTTTTGACTAGAAGTGAGAGCTCTTCGTCATCTTCTTCTTCATCATCTTCGTCGGAGTGTGATGATTGACACTTGAAGGCAATAGTCTTCTTCTTGGTAGGAGCCATGTCCTCCCTTACTTTTCTTTCCATCTCATGGGTTTTAAGGTTCCCAATGAGACCTATAAGCTCCATCTCTTCATTGTCGTTGAGTTCCTTCAAGGTTGTTGCTTTAACTTCCCATGAAGGAGGAAGAGCCCGGATGATCTTCCTTACTCTTTGATCATTGTTGATATCTTCACCTAAAGAAGAGAGTCCATTAGTAATCTTGGTAAATCTTGTAACCATATCATCTATGGTTTCATTTTCTTGCATGCTAAATGTTTCATATTGGGACCGAAGAAGGTCAATCTTAGCCTTCTTTACTTGTGAGGTCCCCTCATGTGTGACTATCAAATGTGACCAAATCTCATATGCGGATTTGCAATGAATAACCCTAGAAATGTCATCATCATTAAGGCTTGTAGAAGTGCATAGTGAGCTTTGGCATTGGCATCGATTCCTTAGTCTCTATTTCGGACCAAGTGGATTCGTCACCGGGGGGTACACTAAAGGACTTAGTCACGGCTTTTGCAACTCGGCTACCTAGAGATTGCAAAAACACGGTCATCTTAACTTTTCATATGGAAAAGTTAAGTCCATCAAACTTAGGAGGGGTCTTAATTCCATCGGCCATTTTTACTTATATGAATATGAATGAAATAATTAGCAAATTAGGATCTTCTCTAAGGTGGTTAAAACAAATCCTAGAGTCCAAGCTCTGATACCAATTGAAAAACACCTAGAGGGGGGGTGAATAGGTGTGAATGCTAATCTAATGATCTTTTTAAACTTTAATTAAATGAGTGATGCAACGATCTCTCAAAACACGACTAAGAGCCGAATACCCCTTGCGAGGTTCTGAACTCCTTCCTCCCAATTCCCCTAGATATGGGTTAGAGGTGCGCAATGCAACCGTGTTGTATGAGATATGATCGAACAAGTAAAGGATGAAATGCTATGATGAAATACACACAAGCAATATAGCAAGTAAAGTGAACAAGACAAGATTGCACAAGTAAAGGGTTAGTTCTCAAGCAAATAATTCAAGACAATATAAAGCAAGAGAAATTGTAAGCAAGAATAACGCAAAGGCAATCGCAAACAAGATGATTTATTTCGAGGTTCGAGCACACTTGCTCTAGTCCCCGCCTTCACCTCCGTGAAGGGTTTCCACTATCCACCGAGGATGCCTTTACAATTTGGTCTACCGAAGACCGAGCACCGAGCTCCACCGAGTACAAAGGACCTTACCGAAGAGGTTGCTCCACAAAGAAAGGATTACAAGAACAAAGTGATCACAACAAGATCACTACACTCTTTCTCAAACTCTTTTACAAACACTCTCACTTGAATTACAACTTCACTATAGAATGAGTATTGGATTTTTGGCTCTATGAAGTGTGGTGAGAAAAACTTCAGTTGTAGAGTGATATTAGCAATCAAACACAACTGAAAAACTAGCTCAAAAAGAATTGAAATGAAAGCTTTAAACTCTTTTCTTTTCTCTTTTGAAAACAATGCAAACTTGAGGATTTTTCTAAGTGATATGCAAGAGAGACTTCTCCTCTATTTATAGGGTTAGAAAATAGGTTAAAAACAATTTCTTTTTGTCTTATTTTCTCTGAAAAAGCTCCCCAACAACTCTCCAAAAATCTGTTAAAGCTGAAAATAAAAACAGTTTTTCAGAACTGCCCAAAGAGGAAAGAGCCGTTAGGCTTGTTGCAGGCCTGGCGGTCGACCGGTCCGGTCGACCGCCAGCACAGCTGCAAAGAGCCGTTGGCGCCCGGTCGACCGGTCCGGTCGACCGTCCCAAAAGAGGAAACACAGTTTCCTTCTTTCGGTCGACCGGTCCGGTCGACCGAAAAAACCCGAGAGCTATTTGCTCTCCGTCGGTCGACCGGTCCGGTCGACCGACAGACATGCACAAACAGTGCATGTCCAGACACATCTCCGGTCGACCGGGCCGGTCGACCGAAGTTGCCTGAAACAGAAAAACTGGGCTGTTTTGAGTTAGAAAAATTTTGAAAAATATTTTAAAAATACATATAGCTAAGTATTATGCAGAAAATAGTTTATACACATGTTTTAAACAAGATTTTCAAGATTAAAGCTTTTGGTACATGTATATATAAACTAAGGCATAAAACTTAGAAATACCATTTCAAAACATAGGAAATATATGAAACAAGTGTGTGTGCAAATCCTAGAGCCAAATTTCATATACTCAAACTTTACCATTCTATATCTTACAATATTCCTAAGGACTTCAAGATCTTCAATAGGCTTCTTCATATGATCTTCAACACTTGTTCCTTGAGCCTAATTGGAGTTGACTTGAGTCCAAATCCTTGTATTTGTGAGAGAAGACTTCTAGAATGAATAGAAATCTGAAACACACTTAAACAACAATTGTTATTAGTACAAATAACTAATATGTTTTGTAATCATCAAAATACACTAATCATGGGTGATTGTAACCTTGGGCCAACAATAATCAACAGCAACCAAAATGAATTGGTTACCGAAGGAGTTGGGGAATGGCCCCATGAAATCGATACCCCAAACATCAAAGATTTCAACTTCAAGGATTGGGTTCAGGGGCATCATGTCTCTTCTAGAAATTTCCCGATTTTCTGACAATTTGCACATGACTTGCAAAAATGATATGAATCCTTGAACAAAGTGGGCCAGTAGAACCCACTTTGTAGAACCTTCTCTGCAGTCTTACGGGGACCGAAGTGTCCTCCGCATGCAAGATCATGACAAAAGCTGAGCACACTCCTCTGTTCCTCCTCGGTATGCATCGTCTAATTATTTGGTCTGGACAATACTTAAAAAGATACGGTTCTTCCCAGAAGAAGTACCGTACTTGGGCAAAGAAGCGGTATTGGTCTTGCTTTGTCCAGTCAGCGGGTAATTGTCCCGTGGCCAGGTAATTAACGATGTCAGCATACCAGGGTTCCTTAAGAATGGCTAGGATGTGCTCATCAGGGAAATCCTCGTTGATCGGAGCTTGGATGGTTGGTGCATTCGGAATTCGTGAAAGATGATCAGCAACCACATTTTCAATACCTCGTTTATCCCGGATTTCTAAGTGAAATTCTTGAAGCAAAAAGATCCACCGAATCAGTCGGGCTTTTGCTTCCTTCTTGGTCATAAGGTATTTTAGAGCCGAGTGATCCGTGAAAATCACCGTTTTTGAACCTAACAAGTAGGGCCAGAATTTTTCTAACGCAAAGACAACGGCCAAGAATTCCTTCTCAGTCGTTGTATAGTTTCTTTGGGCGTCATTCAAGGTCCTACTCGAATAGTAAATCATGTGCTGCCTATTATCGATGCGCTGTCCTAGAACAGTACCAATTGCAAAATCAGATGCATCACACATGATTTCAAATGGCTGGGCCCAATTAGGAGCAGAAATGATAGGTGCAGAAATCAGTTCTTGCTTAAGCCTCCCCCAAGACTTGAAACATTCATCATTGAAGTCAAAGGGCACGTCCTTAGCGAGCAAGTTAGTTAAGGGCCTCGCAATTTTGCTAAAGTCCTTAATGAACCGTCGGTAGAACCCAGCATGCCCTAAAAAGGATCTAATATCCTTGATGCTTTTGGGTGGTGGGAGCTTAGCAATCACTTCTACCTTAGCCTTATCTACTTCTATACCTTTCCTCGAAATCTCGGCCCAAGACAATCCCCTGTCTCACCATAAAATGGCATTTTTTCCAGTTTATAGTTAGGTTCTTCTCAATGCATCTTTGTAGCACTAACTCTAAGTGATGAAGACATTGATCAAATGAATCTCCGTTGATGGAGAAGTCATCCATGAAAATCTCAAGAAAACGTTCCACCATATCAGAGAACAAACTAAGCATGCACCGTTGGAACGTTGCAGGAGCATTGCACAATCCAAAAGGCATGCGCCTATAAGCAAAGGTCCCGAACGGGCAAGTGAACGTTGTCTTTTCCTGGTTTTCTGCAGCAATGGGGATTTGATTGTATCCCGAGTACCCATCCAGAAAGCAGTAGTACTCATGTCCAGCCAAACGCTCAAGCATTTGGTCGATAAAGGGTAGCGGGAAATGGCCTTTACGGGTAGCAGCATTCAACTTCCTGTAGTCGATACAAACACGAACCTTTGTACGCAATCTTGTTTGTACCAACTCTTTTTCCTCATTTTCTACTACCGTAAAGCCAGCCTTCTTTGGGACCGCATGAACCGGGTTAACCCATTGGCTATCAGAAATGGGATAAATGATCCCATTATCTAATAGTTTCAGAATTTCAGCCTTCACTACCTCTTGCATGAGAGGGTTAAGCCTGCGTTGTGGGTCCCTCCTAGGGATTGCTTCATCAACTAAATGGATTCTATGTTACACTATGGCTGGACTTATTCCCTTGATGTCCTTCATTGTCCATCCAATAGCTTCCCTATGTCTTTCCAGAATAGACATTAAGCATTCCTCTTGTTGCTCAGTCAGGTGGATGCTATGATGACTGGCAAGGTGTCCTTTCCGCCCAGGTAGGCGTACTTGAGATGTTCAGGAAGGGCTTTCAGCTCTAGGGAAGGTGTTGCTTCATTGGAGGGAATCTCTGGGCTTTCGATCCTAGGATGGGGTACACTGGGGCTTGATGCCCAATCCACTGCTGAATCTACGATCTGGTCTAAATTGAAATCCTCAGCCTCCAGATCAAACTCTGCCTCAGTTTCTATCTCCATGCATTCCTCATGCTCACTGGTCAGGTTTTCAATAGAATTGACCTCAAATGTCTGACCATTGACATCCCTAGGCTGTCTTCCAAGATTGAAGACATTGACTTCCTTCGTCATATCTCCAAAAGTTAATCGCATGGACCCATTCCTACAGTTGATTATGGCATTGGCTGTAGCAAGGAATGGGCGCCCTAAGATGACGGGAGTATGAGACCTAAGATTGGACACAGGTTGGGTCTCAAGCATAATGAAGTCAACGGGTAAATGAAATCCCCGACCCGGATGAGGACGTCTGTGATTTCCCCCTTCGAGATCTTCACAGATCGGTCAGCTAGCTGAATGGTGACTCGAGTTAGGTTTAGCTCACCCAACCCAAGCTGCTGGTATACTGAGAGAGGCAGCAAGTTGATACTTGCTCCTAGGTCAAGAAGCGCTCTACTGATTTCGGTCTGTCCTATGGTGCAGGAAATGGTGAAACATCCGGGATCCTTGTATTTCACCGGAATGGGACCAGACAGAATTTCGCTTATGCTAGTGGCCAAGAACACTTTCTTGGGCACATTGGTCTTTCTCTTCTTAGTACACATATCCTTCAGAAATTTGGCATAAGCCGGGACTTGTTGGATAGCGTCTAGAAGTGGCACATTTAACTTGACCTGGTTGAACATCTCTAGCATTTTCTCCATGTGCATATTTTTATTGTTGTTCCTAAGCCTATGGGGAAAGGGTGCTACAGGCTTATGAGCTTGTTCAGCAGCTTTGTCCTTGTCAGATGTTTGTGGAGCGGATAGGGAGGAACTAGCAGAGGTGGAGGCTTGAGTGGGATCAGGATGGACTGAACTCTTCTGTTGGTAGACCTGGTTGTCTACCTTCTTTCCAGATCTCAGTGTGTGAACAGCATTACACTGGTTAATTGATGGATCCTGAACTTCATATGCTTGGTTGGAGGTTTTTGGTTAACTAGTGGCTGACTAGGCAAAGTACCCTTAGGTCTCTCACTTAGGGAGCTAGCTAACTGGCTCATCTGTAATTCCAACCTTGATATGGCCTGTGAATGACTGTTCAGAGTTTGTCCCTGATTCTGCATAAAAGCGGCTTGGGACTTAATGAAACCCTCTATGCTCTCCTCCAATTTACTGATTTTCTTTCCATTAGAGAGCCTTGGGAGGAGGAAGATGGGGCTTGACTGGGAAAAGGTGGTGGAGGAGCAGGATGGTGAAAGTTGTTGGAAAAATTAGGTCTGGGAGGATTGTTTGGGGCCCAGGAGAAATTTGGGTGATTCCTCCAGCCGGGATTGTAGGTCTGCGAGTAGGGGTTGTGAAGTGGCCGTGAGTAAGCCGCGTTCATGTGTTCCGGTGGCACTTGTTGGGCATGAAAAATAGGGCACTCTTCAAAGACATGGTTCGGTGCCTGACAATACGAACAACCCGGATTGTGAATTGGTGTGGGTTGATCTGGTTGACACTAGCAGGCTCTTTTGTTTCTAGAGCCTCTGTCCTTCTCATCAGGGTAGCAATCTTAGCCTCGGCAGCTATGGATGATTCTAGAGATAGGAGCCCTCCTCTTGAAGCTATAGATTGTGAATTCCTAGGTTTTTCCGAGGCTGGCTCCCATTGCAGGGTTTTCTCCGCTAAGTCCTCAAATAAATCCCAACCCTGATTCTCATCCTTCTGCAAGAACCCTCCCTGATACATCGTTTCTAACAGGGTCTTAGTCTGATAATCTAGACCATCGTAGAGAATCTGGCATTGATGCCATTTCTCCACGCCATGATGAGGGCACTGAGCGAGGAGATCTTTGAATCGCTCAAAGTATCTCCAAAATGGTTCGCTCGGGTCTTGCTTAAACTGCATGATGTTCTTCCTAATGAGGGCAGTCTTATGAATGCGGTAGAATTTCTTCAAGAAGGCCTTGACGAAATCATCCCAGGTCGTGATTGAATCTGCTGCCAAGCTGTACAACCACTTCTTAGCTAGGTCCTTTAGGGAAAAAGGGATGAAACGTAACCTAACGGCATCGTCTCCTAGTTGGGGCATACGCATCATGAGGCATACTTCTTCAAATTCCCTAACAAAGAAGTATGCGTCCTCTGATTCTAAACCATGAAATTTGGGAAGAGTGTTAATGAATTGGGGCTTTAACTCAAAATTATTACCGTTTGCTTCAGGAAGTTTTATGCAAGATGGAAGTGAAGTTCTGATCGGGTAAAATCTATCCTGAAGTGACGCCATCACCGGTTCCGGATGCAAGGGTAGAGAAGTGTTTCTTGTTAATCTGGAAGTTGACGGATCTCTCACCCACTCTTGCATGCAGCACACCACAACCAACGTGAAGACAACAAACAATCAAAAAAAAAGAACTAAAAACAAACAAAAGAAAGAAAAATAACCACAAGCCTTAGTCTAAGGTACCTGGACCTAGACGACTCCTAACTGGTCGATTCTCCGGGGAAGGTTGTTGCAGGAACTCGACTACAAGCTAATCGGCCAGGAAAGGGCAAAGCTCGGGGGGAGGTATCCGGGCAGAGCCACGGGCCTAATTATGCCAAACCACGGAGCTTTCGAGGCTTTACCTCTCAATCCACTTTCCTTAGACACCGATTTTGCAGGAGTATAGTTCTTACAATTTCCAACCTCGGTTAATCTCTTAGTGAGTCCGAGATGTCCCTAGGGCAACGTCTATTGATTTTTAGTTAAGGCTTGAAAAAATGTGAGTGCACTTGGAGATGATTTTTGGGCTAAGGAAGGGTGATGAAATCCCCACCTTATCTTGTTTATTTGGGTTTTGCCCTTAAAGTCGATTGTGCAAGTGTACAGTTTATTCACAACAAGGTAACACTCAAGCGGTAAATCACTTCAAAATGTTAGTCCTATTCTATATGAATGCACACGTACCTTATCTCCAGCACTCTTCAACAGAAATTGAAATGAATTGAAATAGACATGTGTCCTAATGCAAAAGTCTAATCCAAATTTCAATTAAGCAACAAGTGAATTTATTACACATGCATATAGGTGAAGCATCCAAGAAAACTACAAATTTAGAAAGCAAATTATTTTTTTTTTAGCGGCTTTCGGCAACCCTGCAAACAAGTTTGTTAGTACTTCAATCGGAAAAACTCGCTTTTACACGAATTTTTCCGAGGGCAAATGAATCCTCGCGCAATGTCCTTGGCCACCTCTTTTGCTTCCCTCGATAGTGAGCTCCTTGGTACTTCTCCTACACACAAAAAGAACAATCTTTAGTAGTGAACAATAAAGCCGTTCCCTCCCCGGCAACGGCGCCAAAATTTGATCGGCAAAAAGCAAGCACTAAATAAAAGAAGGAAGTGTGGGTTGATGTTACTGCTTTTGCGATTCTTCCGTAGTAGCGAAGTGGCTATACGGGTCGTATCCACAAGGAGGGAGAGCGATGGAAGCTTGATGCGGCTTTTATGTTCAAGACGAAAGAAAGTTCTTGTTTCCAAATAAAGAATTGAAAAGTGAAAGAAGTTGTTTTAAAGAATTGTTGGAAAATGTTTTGGTGGTTTGTAAAAGTGATTTTTTTCTTAGTTGTAAAAATGCATGGCTAACTTTTTACTAAGTGCTCCCACTAATTTCTAACTCTTTGAAGATAGCCTTACGATGGATCATAGGCAAACACAATCCTTGTGTATTGGAACTATTCACGTGGAAATTGTGTGAAAGTTCATCCCAAAACTTAGCCTTACACGGCAAAAACTCGGACATTCCCTTATCAAGATCCGATAGAAGGCGAGAATAAGGGAAGACTCGAGTGCACTATTGGTATCGGCAAAGTTAAAAGGAAAAGTCTCTAACTTACAATAACAAGTAAAGTATACAACTCATAGATCATCAAAACTCATTAAGCATGAAGTATAAGAAAGTAGATACTTGTAGGTAAATTAGAGTTAGAACCCTCGTCTTAAGATGCCATAGCTCTCATTTGCACAAGGCTTGTTTGGCACTATTGACTCATGCGGGTTATCAAACAAGTGTTAGAAATTAGTGGGTTAGTAGTTAATTAGCCATGCTAAATGAAAAAGTTAGTTAACTATAAAAGTAAGAGAAACAACAAAGTAGAAGAAGTGGAAAGAGGGGTTACACTACAAGAAAACAAAAGAAAAGAAAAGTTAAAGAGAGGAAGTTACACTACAACAAAGTAAAAGAGAAGAAATGGAGAAGAAAGAAGTTACACTACAACAAGTAAAAGTAAATGCAAAGACAAGTAAATGGAAAGAAGGAAGAGAAGTAGTACTTGTATTATCTTGTCACCCTTCAAATACAACACTTTACACACTCTCTCTCTTTCACTTTAATGGCTAAAACCTAAAACTAGAAGAAGAACAACAACAACTACAAACTAAAAATAAGATTACAATATTTGCTTAAACTCTGATCTGCTTCACTGAAGACCCCTAGGGGGCTTTTATAGGCACCAGGGCAAAGGGGGCCACGTGCACAGCACGTGGCCCAAAACTGAAGCGCGCGCGCGCCAAGATGGCCGCGGAAACGCGGCCAGAGCGGCGCGCGCCCAGTTTGAAAAACACCTAGAGGGGGGGGTGAATAGGTGTAAGTGCTAATCTAAGAAACTAAATGCAAACTAAGTGCGCTAAATGCGGAAGCTAATGCAAATTATGCACAAACTAATACAATACAACAAGTGTAGCCGAATTCCCCTTGCGAGGCTCTGGACTAACTCCCCTTGATTCCCCTTGAAATGGGTTGAGGTGCTATGTGAAGCTCTTGTTGGATGAGTATAAGTTAGGCACACACACACAAGCAATCCAAGCAATATGAAATACACACAATCAAGCCAAGCATATAATAAATATGACAATAAGAAATGCAAGGCACAACACAAGCAATATATGATATGAATGAAGAGTATGATGCTTTGCACAATTATAAGAGAGAGAGTTAGAGAGACAATGGATCAAAACGCAAACACCAAAATTTGTTTCGAGGTTCGAGCACCTTGCTCTACATCCCCGCCTACACCACCGTGTAGGATTTCCACTATCTCAACTCCCACCGAGGGAACCTCTACCAAAGAGGATTTCTTACAACTCTAGGAGTACCAAACTCCTCTCTCAAACAACCACCTCACAACCGAGGGGTAAGGCCCGTAGCCAATACAACAACCAATCCACACACCTCTACCGAAGAGGCTCACAACCAAACACTATCACCTCTACCTAAGAGGGATCCACAACACAATCACCCGATCACCTCTACCGAAGAGGGATTCACAAGTATAAGGGTGTTTACAACAATGAGGTTTACAACAAATAACCTCAAACACTTCTCTTTCTTTTTCTCTTATCTTTTTCCACAAAAACAAGATCCTAATAGTTTAGGATAGAAGATAGCTCAAGTGTGGAAACAAGGTGTTTTTGAAAACAAGCAACAAAGAAAAACTTCTTGGGAAATCACTTGTAGAAGATAGAAAAAGCAAATCAATACAATCTCCCAAAACCCTAGCTTTCTTTGATTTTCCAAAAACCAAAACAAATAGAGATGAGAAGTTTAAAGCCCAAAAACTCTTTTTAAAACTCTTTTAAATACTTCAGAAAACTGAAAATTTTTCTCTTAGAAAACTTGGCTAAAATCCCCAAAGAGATGGGGTTTATATAGCCCCTATACAAAACTAGCCGTTAGGCTGAGTTGGCAGTCTGACAGACTGCCGGTCAACCGGTCCGGTCGACCGCCAACGGTCAGAAATATGACCGTTGGGCAACAGCGGTCGACCGGCCCGGTCGACCGAAACAAAACAGAGAGCAAAGCTCTCTTCTGCGGTCGACCGGTCCGGTCGACCCAGAAAACCAGAGAGCAGATATACTGCTCCGGTCGACCGGTACGGTCGACCGTCCACTGTGCCAGAAACGTGCACAGGTTTGTGCACGTCGGTCGACCGGCCCGGTCGACCGACTTCTGACCTAGTCGACTAGTCAGGGACCAAGTCGACTTGGTTGAAGCCTGGAACAGAAAATCTGATAAAAACTTGTTTTAAAAATATTTTTATCTTTTACAAAACTTCCATAAAACTTGTTTTACATATTGCATTGATATTAAACATGTGATAAACATTTCTACTCAAATATCAAGCATATGAAATTTATTTTTGTTTCTTAACAAAAATCAAGAATCAACACTTGTATTTTTCTCAAAACTTGATTTTTCAAGAACATGAATAGGGATATCAAATAAGTTTGTTTACCAAGTTAAAGCATGTATGTATAAATAGAAAACATCTACTATACATATAACATATGTAAACTTGTTTTGATCAACTATTCATAAAAACCAAATATCAAATCATAAAACGTGTGTGTTTTGTGCACTTGAGCATATCAACTAAACTAAGCTTTACAAATATGGATCTAAGACACAAACTCTAAACTAGATACCTAAGTCTTCTTGTCGATCTTCCATCTTCAAGTAGACTTGCTCCAAAACTCCGTGATTCTCCAAGTGCAAAGGTATGATCTTTAAGTTTTGGCACCGGAATCATCATGAATAGCTTCTAATCATCTTGTTGAAGCTAATCACCAACTAATATCCTGTTAATGATCTGAAACTTAGAAACACAAGAATATTAGTAAACATAACTACATGAGTGTTGATCATCATCAAAACTAGAGTGGAAGGCCATTGGGCCAACAATCTCCCCCTTTTTGATGATGACAAAACTCATGGAGTTATATATGCATGGATTAAAGATAAGCTTCAAGGAAGCTCCCCCTTAACTCATGCATAGGGATAAACAATAAATATATGCAATGAATATTAAACATGAAACATGCATATGCATAAACAATAAATCTAAAACAAAGCAAGCTCTAGATATGTTAATGCATAAACAATAAAAAACTCTAGATACCACATGGAATATCCAAAACAAAGCTAGCTCTAGATACCAATTACAACAATTACAAAGCAAGCTTTGGATACCAATTAAACTTAATATTCTTGATATTAAAACATAATATATGCATATAAAACATAAGCATGCATATAAAACTCAAATACTTCTCCCCCTTTTTGTCAATCATCAACAAAGGGGTAAACAATCAAAACCATAGATAAAATGAGGGGTAAAAATCTTTCTTCCCCTTTTTGTCAATCAAAACAATGCAAACAATGTTCTCCCCCTTTTTGTCTAAAACAAAAAACAAAATCAATATATGTTATATGCTATATACATTCATGAAGAGGAAGACGCTAAGTTAGCTTCCCTACACATATGCATTACATGAAGAAAGGATGACAAGCCCCAATTCACATAACACATATTTGTAGGCTGTCTAAAAATCACCAAGACAAGCCACCAAAACACAGAGATCCAAGATCCAGGCGCAAGGCTAAATGTGACAATCAAGACGCGAGAGATAGCCTGCGTCTCAGCATCAAGGCGCGTCAGCCCGAAGCCCGCGTCTCAGCATCAAGGCGCGTCAGCCCGAAGCCCGCGTCTCAGCATCAAGGCGCGTCGGCCCGAAGCCCGCGTCTCAGCATCAAGGCGCGTCGGCTCGACACCCACGTCTCGGTTGCAACTACCCGATTATGGCGCCATCCACCGCCCATGTAGCGGGGAAGTTGGCCCTCATCGTGGAGCACTTTTAGGGGGCACGATCACCCCCTAAAAACCCTATAAATAGTCCCGTCACTATTGAAGGAGGGTCGACAATTATCGGAGGAAGGCAGACAACAACAAGAGAGGACGACGACGATTATCGGGTAAAAGAGAGATCATCGACAGAGAGAGAGAGAAAACCCTTCAGCGAGCTTACTGAGTACTAGCCGCTCTTCGCCTACCTCCTCTTCTAGAGTTTTGGTAGACGGAGCTGAGTTACTCCCTCTACCGACCGAAGAGAAGATCCCCGACGGTCCGAACAGTCATCCGGTCAACGGAGAACAAGATTCACTCTCCACCGCCACACGAAGAACCCAGCACTAAACAAAGGGGAATTCAAGATTCAATATACCCCCTCCCTTGTAACCGGAAGATTAAGCCGGCTGTAATTTTTTCCATCTGATTCCAGGAAACGTTACACCAGCCAAACCCCTCTCCGTGTCAAACAAGAGATGGCGACTCCGCTGGGGAAGACTTTCGTCACTGACGAACAGATCATAGCGCAGGATGATGTTCTCCGTAAGGGGAAGATGGTCGAAACACTCGTTGTCGAGTTCGACCAGGCGAAGTATGAAGAGTTCCTCTCTTCTGGCTCCAAGAGCCCAAAGACCCGCGTCTGCCGCAGGGTCTCAACTGAAAAGCTACCCGAAGCCCAATCTGAGGCTCTGCCGGGTGCCGATGCCCACTGTGCCAAGACAAGTTCACGCGCCAACGCCTCCCAGAAGGCCCGCGTGACCTCAGGCACTGCTGTTGCGATCAACCGCGTCGCACAGAACACACGCGCCAACGCCTCCCAGAAGGCCCGCGTGGTCCCCAGGCACCACTGTTGCTGCGATCAACCGCGTCGCGCAGAATACCCGCGTCAACGTCTCTCAGGAGACCCGCGTGGTGAACACTCTTGGTTCTATAAACCAGGATGTTGTTGGTTTCTCTCCACCTCCTCGACGCAACCGGAATGCTGAGCGTCGACAGAGGAGACGCGCGCGTCAACTCCAAGTCGGAACCGTTGGTTGTCTGACTGGGGGTGGACGCGGCGTACAATCTGATGCCTTGCCCGCACCTCGTCCAGTGCGTGAGATCCGCGTTTGGCGACCCAAACGCGAGACCCCTCAAGTTGAGTCCTCTGAGGACCTACTCATCAAACGCCAGGGTGAAACCTCCGCGTCTTTTCAAACGCAGGAAGTACGCACTCATAGGCGTGGGGCCCAGCAGCCCACTCTCTCTCAAGCAACTCTGCCTAAACGCATCAGACAGCAACGCGAGGCTCGCGCTGCGCGTCATACAGCCGCGTCATGAGAGCCGCGTCCTTGAAGTCTGCGTCCAGGCTGAACAGCACATGACTGTCTCCCGTCTTCGACGTCGCGAGACCAGTCTCTTTAATCCCCCTCCCACGGATTTGAGGGATTATTTGACAAGGAAAAGAAGTGCCAATCAAGCCACTTCGTCATGCTGCTGTCAACAACTCATCCATATGCTCTCTGGGTGCCATTATGGATCAGGCGTGCACCAGCAGTCCTTAATCAGACAGCTGACCCTGATTCCCCCGTCAGCCAAAAGAAGACGCTCCCACAGGAGGAGAACCTTCTCAGATGTTGAATACCCGAAGCTTACTGCAAACATGACTAGCAGAAGTAAGGGAAAACAACCAATGGTCAACTCAGAGGAATCTGACTCTGAGCCGGAAGGGTGTATCAACACACTCGCACCCGGACAGGGGCCATTCCCCCAGTTGACTATAATGCCTTAGCCCGCGGCATTAGAATGGGTGATTCTCACTCCGCTATAGTGGAGTCGCAGGCTTCAAACTCTTCCGTCGAGAAGGAGGCTTCCGCCTACATGGCAGACACTCCTGAGGAGACGGCCAGGCGTTTAGAACAGACGCAGAAGCACCAGATGGATATAATCGCCTCTCAACAGAGATCCATTGACTCCCTCAAGCATATGCTTGAGAAATTGCTTGAAGAAAGAGCGAGATCTCCTCCTAGACGGCCGAAGGGGAAAGGGAGAAAGGAGGAAGCCCACCCTCCGAACCTTCCGACGAGACACGACGATCTACCTCGGATGTGTCCAAGCCCTCGTCGCAGGCAAGAAGCGACCAAGACCAGGAGAAGACTCATGCTAAGAGGATGAGTCAATTGGAACGACGCCTCGAGGCCCTTGCCAATCGCAAGGACCTCCAAGAAGCTGGAGTGGTCCGGCCCTATCCGGCTGAGTGGGACTTAGTTCCATACCCTCCTAAGTTTAAGGCTCCAACCCTCCAAGCATTCGACGGGAAGGGGTCACCCAACCAGCACATCTACTACTTCAAATCCCAGACCGGGAATGTGGTAGATAATGACGCCATCCTGGCGCGACTGTTCATCGGCACCCTGAAAGGGTTGGCTTTTGAGTGGTTTATGAAGCTCCCGGAGGGTTCTATCAAGAACTGGGGGGATCTAGAGAAGCTGTTCTTGACACGCTTCTTCGAAGACGACTCCGAAGTCACAATGCCCACCCTTTTAGCTACCAAACAGCGGAGAGGGGAGTCCGTCAAATCTTTCGTGGAAAGATTTCGGAACACGGCACTCCGGTGCCCAAGCGGTATGACCCAGGCCACCCTGGTGGAAACATGCCGCCACAATCTCCAAACCTCACTCCTTGCTCAAATAGGAGTTGCTGAAAGCCGCACCTGGAAGCAGTTAGTCCAACAGGGTGAACAGGCTGAGGAGATTGTTGCCCGTGTCAAGGCAGAGGAAGGCAAGCTGCGGCCGGAAAGGTCGACAAGGCGTGCACCGGCACCAGACACCTCCCTCCAGACGAAGCGGAAGGATATTTTGGCGACGGAGACGAAATCTCCCACCAAACCTCAAACAGGCAGGGCAAGTGGCTCTTCAAGCCAGCCACGCCCCAACAAGCAGTATTCCTTCAAGGAGGAACACGTCGATTCGCTCTTCAAGCTACTCAACAAGAGCAATCGACTGAAGCTCCCTGAAATTAGACGCCCGGAGGAAGTCGGCAAGACCGACAATCCCAACTACTGCATGTACCACAGGATGTTGGGACATCCTACCAAAAGCTGCTACGTCTTCAAAGACATCCTTCAGGCTTTGATTGACGCGGAGGTGCTCAAGCTCCGACCAGAGCAGAAGAAGGTCACGGCCAATGTAACGTCGGTTCTCCAGTTCGGGAGACAACCTCCAACGCCTGCGGGGGTAACTCCTATTCCAAGAGGAGAATTAAGAGTGGTCAACACAGACCCTCACCAGCAGCAGGAGAGGGCTTGGTAGCCGTCCCTACACCTCAGGGGGAAACCATGTGGGTCCACCCTGACCTCGTCGATGAACAACAATGGACTACTGTAACCAACAGGAAGTCCAAAGGCAAGGCAAAAGCTTCGTCCTGCCATGTGGTATGTGCTTCCTCCCGAGAAGCAGAGGATGATGTTCCCTCGCTGACTGATTTAGAAGAGGAAACAATAGTCCTGGCCGCAGAGCCCAGCCAACCGATGGCGGGGACCCGTTCAGGACAGGTATACTTGAAGCAGTACGGCGAGACGGCAGCGGCTTCTCCGCAACCAGCCGTAGAATCAGCCAAGCCCTCCGCAAAGCCACCTGTGGCGAAGCAGAAGGAGACTCGATTCTCTCGAGCCCTTCCAAAAGGTGCAGCGGAAGGATCCTCGACACCTTACCTCTTCGATGTCTTGGCTCAACTAGCCAACATCCCGGTACGCATCACCTTGTATGAACTCCTGAGGCTATCAAAGTCAACCAGAGAGGCTCTGCAAGAAGCTCTGGCGAATGCTGAGGCCTTCGTGACCCAGGTGCCGAAGGAGGAAGATGTAGAGGACTGCCTCCACACTTCCTAGAATGCCCCCTGCATCACCTTCACGGCAGATGATATGCAGGTGAAAGGGAAACACGATCGACCCCTGTACTTCACAGGTTACATCGGATCATCTGAGGTGAACCGCATTCAGGTAGATCCAGGGTCCGCATTGAGCATTATGCCCCGCCGAGTCATGCAACACCTCGGCATCCCTACCCACCGTCTGAGCCCTACACAGACGACCATCTACGGGTTCAATGCCAACGGCACCCGTCCAATGGGGAAGATCAAGCTCAAGTGCCAGATTGGGAGCCTCAAGTCGGAGGTGACATGCTATGTCATCGACGCCGACACTTCCTACAATCTGCTGCTAGGACGACCATGGATCCATCGCAACTCCATCGTTCCCTCCACTCTTCACCAAGTCATGAAATACATTGACGCGAGTGGGAAGGTGCAAACGTTGGTTGCCGAAAGGTATCCGTTCAAGGGAGTCGAGAATTATTTCAAGGATTCCCTTTTATATCAGGATCCGGTGGATGAAACCCCGCAACTAGAGGCGCCAGACTCTGGTAATGAGGCTGACACTGAGCCCGAGCAAGAAAAGTGCCTGTGGGAGTTAAAACCACTTGTAAAGAGCATTAATAAGCTCGATGTTGATAATACCACCGACGATGCAGGCGGTTGGTATATTAATGAGAATCTAGATTTTGAATATTTTTCTGCGTGTGCATCCGATTCAATACCGTCGGATACTACTACCGACGTAGACGATGACATCTGGTCGGCAATGGATGCTTTGACATCATTGCATGTACCAGTAAAATCATCTTTCGGGACATACCAGGATAATGGCGATGCGCAGGAATCTATATTCTTGATTCCGGCAAGACGAAAAGGCCAAAGACCAATACTTTTTGGGCGAATCTCGTCTGAACCAATGCCCCGCGAAGAATCGAAAAGCGAGGAGAAATCCCCTCAGCTCGACCATTATGAATCGAAAGCACTCAGAATGATGAAGCAAATGGGGTACGATATAACCAACAAGCCCGGGTTGAACTTCGGCAAAGGAAGGAGGACGCTACTTCGATCCTTTGTACCAAAAGGGAAGGCCCCCGATTATTATCATCGGACGCGCAGGGGGTTGGGCTATGTATCAACTCCGGTCCCATCAGCCTCTGATTCTCAAGAATCGTCGAGCAACGATTGCTCTTCAGACACGTCATCATGGGAGTCAGATGTCAGTGTCGGCAACATCTTCAAAGGGCTTTCAGTAAACATGGTTTCAACAGGCCATCTGGAAGATGAAGTTGAAGAAATGATCCAACCTGATACAGATCCTTGGATCAAACATTTGAATGCTCTTTGGGATATCCGCTTTGAACAGCGTGAGCCACCCACAGATGACAAGGTTGTTCAGATCAACCTAGGAGATGAGACCAACCCCAAGCCCATCTTCATAAGTGACGACCTGTCGCCTCCAGAGAAGAAGGATCTAATATCTCTTGTACAAGAGTATATAGATGTCTTCGCCTGGAATTATGAGGACATGCCTGGACTTGATCCTCAAGTGGCTATGCATCGCCTCAACATCAATCCGGACATGAAGCCTGTTAAACAACAGCAGCGACGATTCCGTCCAGAGATAATGGAGGCAATTCAATCAGAAGTCAGAAAGCTCATCGATTCTGGCTTCATCCGGGAAGAACAACATCCCGACTGGGTAGCCAACATCGTCCCCGTCGCCAAGAAGAATGGGAAGATCCGGATCTGCATCGACTTCCGTGATCTAAAGGAGGCCTGCCCCAAAGACGAATTCCCATTGCCAATCACAGATGTCATGATTGACAATACTTGTGGATTCGAGCGAATGTCCTTTATGGACGGGTTCTCAGGATACAATCAAATCAAGATGTATCCCGATGACGAAAAGCATACCTCTTTCAGGACTCCTCTAGGGGTATATTGCTACACCGTCATGCCCTTCGGACTGAAAAATGCAGGGGCAACATACCAAAGGGCCATGAACGCCATTTTCCATCAGCAAATGCGGAAAACGGTGGAATGCTATGTCGATGACATCGCGGTGAAGAGTCGCACTAAAGGTGATCACATAGCAGACCTGAAGGTGGTCTTCGACATCATGCGGGCTCATCAATTAAAGATGAACCCCACCAAATCCTTCCTGGGGTAGCCAGTGGCAAATTCCTAGGATTTGTTGTGACTTCCACAGGAATCTATTTGGATCCAGAGAAAGTCCGCGCTATCCAAGAGATGCAACCCCCCAGAAGCCTCAAGGAGCTCAGGGGATTACAAGGACGATTGGCGTACATCCGCAGGTTCATATCAAACCTTTCCGGGAGATGCCAACCCTTCGCCAAGCTGATGAAAAGGGTGTTTCATTCATTTGGGACGACGCTTGTCAAAAAGCATTTGAGGAGATCAAACACTACCTCACCCAACCACCAGTCCTTGCAGCTCCGGTGTCCGGAAAGCCTTTCCTGGTGTACGTCCGAGCAATGGATCATTCCCTGGGAGCTCTACTAGCTCAGAATGATGAACAAGGACGAGAACAGGCAATCTACTATCTGAGTAGAACAATGATCGGAGCCGAACATCGGTACAACCCGATCGAGAAGGAATGTTTGGCACTAGTGTTCGCCATTCAGAAAATGCGACACTATCTGGTAGGTCAAACTATAAATGTCATATCAAAAGTCAACCCTCTGAGGTTACTTATGACAAAGCCTTCTTCACTAAATGGCCGGCTGGCAAAATGGGCCATATTGCTATCACAATATGAGATGCATTTTCTGCCACAAAAGGCTATTAAGGGGCAAGCGGTGGCGGACTTCTTAGCTGAACACCCAGATCCGAGGGCAGCCAAACTCTATGAGGATCTCCCAGACGAGGCCGCCGAAGTCTGCCTGACTCAGACGTTGTTCGAAAGTCAAGTATGGCAACTTTTCTTCGACGGTGCATCAAGGACAAGCCCAAGGGACACGTAGTGGCGGGGGTAGGAGTAGTACTTGTCTCCCCACAAAATTATGTGATCCCCCGAGCTGTCTCGCTAATGGAGCCTTGTTCCAACAATATGGCGGAATACAACGCTCTTTTGATTGGGATGCAATTCGCCGATGAGATTGGCGTTAAAAATCTCGAGGCTTACGGTGACTCTAAACTCATCGTCAGCCAAGTTCGCGGAGAGTACGAGGCCAGACATGAAGATCTAGTACCCTACTACAACGCGACAATTCACATGGCCGAAAGGTTTTCAAACTTCTACATCGACCATGTACCGCGCAGGCAAAATGCACATGCGGATGCACTCGCATCCCTCGCTGCTTCCTTAGCTCTTCCAGCTAGAGCAATGGAGAAAGTATTCGTCTATAGCCACGACCTATACTGTCCAAAAATTCCCCTCGGAGACTACCCGGGGTCAGCGGAAGATCGTCGCGGTAAAGAAACACTTGAAGTGTCGACCGCTTCTGGGCTTAAAGACTGGCGATTCCCCTACATTGATTTTGTCTTATACGGCATTCTGCCCGAAGACACCAAGGAGGCGGCCGCCATTCGGAGAAAAGCCCCCAAATTCTACTATAATGCGATTTCGCGAACATTGTATCGTCGATCGCATGACGGGATCCTGCTCCGATGCCTCTCATCAAAAGAAGCCCAAGGAGTATTGAAAGAAGCCCACGATGGTACTTGTGGAGCTCATCAACCTGGCCCGAAATTGACACATCGACTCCAAAGGATGGGTTACTATTGGCCCAAGATGATTGCCGATGCTGTCGCTTATGCTAAGAGATGTTACGCCTGCCAAATACACGGCGATTTCATCCATCAAGCACCAGGGTACCTCCACTCAACGACCTCTACTTGGCCGTTTGAAATGTGGGGGATGGACGTGGTTGGCCCTATCAGCCCACCATCATCGAAAGGACATCGGTTCATTCTAGCGATAACCGATTACTTCTCTAAGTGGGCCGAAGCTATCCCTTTGAAAGAGGTGAAATCTTCTAACGTGATCAAGTTCGTGAAACATCACGTTATTTACCGCTTCGGTGTGCCTCGGCGTATCATCCATGACAATGGACCCCAGTTCATCAGCCAGACTTTCCAGAGATTCTGCGCGAAGTTCAGAATCCAGAGTGTGTCCTCAACGGCATACTATCCTGCTGCTAACGGTCTTGCAGAAGCCTTCAACAAGACTATTGGCAAGCTTCTCAAAAAGTTCGTCTCGAAAAGTCAACGAGACTGGGACGACAAGCTGGGTGAATGCTTATGGGCCTACCGCACAACGGTGCGAACCCCAACTAAAGCCACGCCATTTTCCTTGGTATACGGATGCGAAGCCGTCCTTCCATTGAAAATACAAATTCCCTCTCTACGCGTCGCCTTGACAGCGGAAATGACAACTGAAGAGAAGCATCAGCAGCGACTCCAGGAGTTGGAAGCCTTAGACGACAAGCGTTTGCAGGCCCAACAACAAATCGAGCTTTACCAAGCTCGTATCACCAGAGCCTTCAACAAGAAAGTCAAAGCGCGAACTTTCAAGAAAGGCGACCTTGTCTTAGCTGTCCGAAGACCCATGGTCATGACGCACAAGACAAAAGGAAAATTTCAGCCCAAATGGGAAGGACCATTTGTAGTAGAGTCAGTCTACTCAAATGGATCATATCGCCTCATAACTTCAAATGGCGATACACTCATGATGCCGATCAATGGCAAATTCTTGAAGAAGTACTATCCTTAATAGTACTCTTCTTCCGATCAAGTTAAAAGTACACCTCTGATCAAACATCCGACGCCCTCGACGGCTAAGGATAGAGGAAAATGTTGGCCTTTAAGCCCAACATAAGTCCTCGACAACTCACCATGCTGAGGGGAATAGCATGGCTAGCCCAACTCAAACGGTAGTTGGTAAAGGCATGTCAAACCCGTTGACAGCTGAGGATTTGCTAAAAATCCTAAGGGACACGTTCCCATTTGATCCGACGCCCTCGACGGCTAAGGATAGAGGAAAATGTTGGCCTTTAAGCCCAACATAAGTCTTCGACAACTCATCATGCTGAGGAAATAGCATGGCTAGCCCAACTCAAACGGTAGTTGGTAAAGGCATGTCAAATCCGTTGATAGCTGAGGGTTTGCTAAAAATCCTAAGTGGACTCGAGTCCACTCTTTCTTCCAAAATCCCTTACCAATTCTCGTCCATAGAATGGTAGGACCACAAAATGCAATCATTACTACGTTAACACTATACCTCTGGTAATGAATACTCTTTGTCGGGTATAAACTTTGCTTGTTAACTCTGCATAGAGTAACAAACTCTCAAATTTGCCAAGTTAACACTATACCTCTGGCATTTCAAATTCCACTTGTCAATTCTCATCAATAGAATGACAGGTCCTCAAATTGCTCTTATCACGAGCCAATTCTTGTCAAGTTAACATTACACCTCTGACAAACTACTGTTAAGTTAAACATTACACCTCTAAGCAGTACATCGAGTGCCTGTCAAGTTAATATCACACCTCTGATAGTCACTTTTCTTCAGACTTCCGTATCGAAGCTGAAATGGACGATGCCAAGTTAACACTACACTTCTAGCATCCGAGTCATCGCTAAGTTCAACAATACACCTATGGCCATGACCGTTCCTCGACTTCCTCGTCTAAGTCGAGATGACCAATGCTAAGTTCAACATCACACCTCTAGCATTACCTCACTGTTAAGTTAAACATTACACCTATGACAGTGACATTCTGAGTTAAGTTAATATCACACCTCTGACTCACATCCTTGTCGAGTTAACACCACACTTCTGACAAGACTATCTCCAACCCGTTAAGTTAATATCACACCTCTAACGGTAAAAGCTTTACTAGATTCCTCGCGGGTCTAGTTTCACTTGTTATTCTCTTCAACAGAATAACAGGTCCACCTAAAGACATTGTTAGGTTAACATTACACCGCTGACAATGTTTTATCAAATTCCCCAGCTGACCTTGAATCAAGTCAATCCTAGACACTTGACAAAAGTTCACCTTCTCTGGGAGTACGCATTCCCCCTGTCACTTTCTTTTATAAAGTGGCGGGTCCACCAAAATCATTCTTTGCTTCTAAAACAAAACATTCAAGACAACAGAAAGAGGCAAAAAGAAAAGTGTCACTTTTATTCATATCCAAACACATGAAAGTGATACAAAACGCTCTCTTATACAATAAGATTGAGTGTTACAATTAAGGAGTACAAAGAAGTCCCTCTCTCTCTCTGAGGCCGTACTCACTCCTTGAATCCGCATCTGATCCTGAGTGCATGATGTCTGGAGAAGTGCCGAATTGTGGCGACTGTTGGAACCGATTGCACTTTGATGCACGACGCCAACTTCGAAAGCGCCCTAGCTGACTAAGCCAGGAGCAATGGTGTTCTTGAGGTCCGGTGGCAACAGAAGAGCCTGCAACCCTTCGTTCAAGAGTTGATCTTTCCCCAGCAGGCCATCCAAAGGACATGGACTGTCCTTGATGTTACTTCTGGGATGGGAGAGGAAGAGGATCCTCTCCGCCACCGCAACCGCCGGAACCTCCTCGCCGTCATACTTGACCTGACCATCTCTTGCCATCAGGCAAGAGTGGTGTAGGAGATCTGAAGAGACCTTGGCGAGATTTGGGTCCTCGTCAGAGATATAATTTACTCTCTTATAAACGACGAGGACCATAATTTACTCTCTTACAAACGAACATTGAGCAAGCTCGCCGGTTGAAGCACTCTTCCAGGAGACCAGCGAACCTGCAAAGAACAAATAAGAGAATCAGAAAATCTGGAACTTAGTATACTCTAACAAAAGAAAACTAAGTAACAGACGCGGCAGTCATTGAAGACTTCAGACGCGGAAATGATCTGCACAGTCAAACCACCGCGTCAGCAGAAACAGACGCGAGTTAAAACTGTGCCACGCCCAGGATTCAAACGCGGTCTCAGTTTGCACCCGCGTCTAATATACTAGACGCGAAAAACTTCAAACGCCGAAAATTGCCATCTCTCTGTTGGGTGAACAGGAGTTGCAAGATTCAGGTCTGAAACGCGCCAAGGCAATAGCCATGAGCAAAGCCAGCGTCAAGAGCCCGCGTTCAGAAAAGTTCAAGTCACCAGCACAAATTCCAGAATAGGAATGCACCAGAATTTCATTCAGATGCCTATGCCAAAATACAGGCTATGGACATCATCGGGATGACATACCAGCAGAAACCTCTGTCCAGAGTTGACCTCTCTGCATCCAAACGCGGGTACGCAAGATGACATGAGAAAGGATTTCTTCTGAAGAGACCAAACAGAGGCATGAGAGCTCTGGGTCATCTTCATCCACGGGGTCACCTTCATCCATGAAGACGGTTCTCTGAAAGATAATTCAAGGCGAGACTTCTCTCGGAGCAAAACAAATGAAAACAGTCTAAGTTGGATTGTTGAAGAGGGAGAGGGTGCACTCTATTTATAGGCAGTCCCTAATAACTGTCATTAATGGGGCATCAATCGGAACCGTCGCGCACAACTGTCAAAGCCCAATCAAAAACGGACGCGTGGAGCGCTGCTTTGGAAACCGTCGAAATGCGCCGGTTTTTCAACCGCCAGCGTCGGTTCTGCATGCAAGAGCATTAACGCCTGAACCCAATAAGAGGCTGACGCGTGGATAACTGTCTTGGGAAGCAACGGATGACCCGGAACCCCAATCGACGGTGAAGACTTGACGTTCAAAGATCTCCTAAAAATCTTTTAAAGTCATGCTGCATTAAACGCAGATGGGAAAGTCGCTCGAGGCTGCGTATCCCGTGTCTGATCGATCCGCGTCTTTCTTAGCAACCGCGTTTCACTCTGTGATTGACGCTGCGTCTCACTCCATGGACTGATGACCGCGTCTCACTTTATGGATCAATGCTGCGTCTCATCAAGAAGACCGCGTTTCACTCTGTGATTGACGCTGCGTCTCACTCCATGGACTGACGACCGCGTCTCACTTTATGGATCAATGCTGCGTCTCATCAAGAAGACCGCGTATCACTCTGAGATTGACGCTGCGTCTCATCAAAAGGACATAGTAAATCTAAGTTCCTGTGGACTGACGACCGCGTCTCACTTTATGGATCAATGTCGCGTCTCATTAAGAAGACTCAGAGTCAAGGCCGCGTTTCATTAACAGAACTTAGTCTTACCTAAGTGCCAGTTACCAAGGAGTTGGATTTGCCTACAGCTGAGCAAAGAAGATGGAGCAAAATTTTTCAAACTTTTATTATAAACAGTAAAAGTGGATACAAACACTCTAAACAGAGTGTCCTCTTCTTTACAAAAAAAAAGGGGGAAAAGAAAAGAAGGCTAAATATCCTGGTTCGCCAAGGTACGGATTTGTTCCCTAAGGCGGTGAATCTCGTGTTGGCGCGTCCTTTCAGCTTCCATAATAGCCCGGTCCCGCAGCTCCTCTTCGGATAAGAAATTTCTTGCGGCCAGCTGCGCTCGCAGAGATTCCACCCTGGAAGAATGTAGAGACAGACTCTCTTCAGCTCGCGCCCTAGCAGCTTGTTGCTCCTCTAGCTGCTTTTTGATGATAGCAAGCTTTTCCTCATTGAGCGCAAGCACCACTTCTGCCTTGGCAATGGTGTCCCGAGCCCTGATGATGACTTGCTCTGTGCTCTGCATGACAAGCTCGGATTCCCTTGAATCGCCAGCTAGTTTCTGACATTCAGCCTGGGAATATTCGAGATTGCGGATCTCTGCAGCGATTTGTGCCTCCGCTTCCTGTCGCTCTCGTTCTTGAGCAGCTAGGAGCCTAGTCAGGGTGGCCTGGGCCTCACTAAAAGAGCCAGCATCTTCCAAAGACTCCAGCTCCTGCAGGTAGTCTCCTAGTTGCTCTACCACCCGTAGACACGCCTTGGCAAGTGAAGGGCCTCCGGTTAATTCGACGTTCACGACCAGATTTTTAAGTAGCATCTGGGCAAATTGGAACGAGCTGTTTCCACGTAAGATGAGATCAATACATGATCCCATCGAAGCGAAGAATTACTGCACCATCTGACGTGCCAGTTCCCCCATGTCTTCACCACCTAGGAAGCTTCCCGACCCCTTTTCTGTCACAGGATAGGGGATATAAGGCGGATCTTCTCGCATAAGAGTCGTGCTGGCCGTCGAGACAGCAAGAGCTAGACCGGCCGCTGACGCTTCCGGAGGTACTACCTCTGCAGGAGCCTCCACGACCAATGAGGGAGTAGTAAGCACGACCTCCTCAGAAACCTCCACCGAGACCTGAGCTGTATGGCCTTCTGGAAGGGTGCCAACCATCGGACTCTCCACCTGAGCCCCCTCAGTCCTCTCTGCAAGTTATCGCGATGTTAGCCACAATGATAGAAGAGCTAAACATTTAAAGCATCAGAGCTGCCTTACCAGGTTGGAGGTCCGGAGACGTCAAATCCTGCGGAGCGGAAGTCTCCTTGGCCTCAGCAGTAACCTCCTCGCCTGGCAGAGTGAGAGTCTCCTCAGCCTCAGTGGTTGCTTCCTCTTCTGGCAGAGTGGAAGGCTCCCCAGTTTCAACAGCTGCCCCCTTTGAGGGTATCTCAGCAGCCGAGACCTCAATCCCCTCGGGCCGGGTCAACTCTTTCACCATCTCCTCGATACGCGAGGAGGTTGTAGCCTCAGCATCTTCGGTTGGCCCTGCAGCATAAAAGAAGAATGTTAGAACATCCTCTTCAATATGCAAAGAGAAAATTAGACAAAAGATGGAAAGAATACCTTCAGTAGGGATAATCGCCAGCGATGATGCAGTCGATGGCTCACCCTCATGTATTTCCTCCTCCGAGATGTGGAAGAATTTGCTCTGATCAGGAAGAGCGGGTTCATCGCCATAGTCGGTCTCGTCTTCGAAGTCGCTTTCCCCCGATAACGAAGAAGACGACAGCGCAACACGAGGAAGCTCCGCAACAGGAGCCTTACCTCCAATTACCCCAGTGGTAGGACTAGGGTCGACTGCCCTAAGACTGGAAATGAAGATGCTAGGAGACCCCGGCTGCTGTGCCTCGTCTCTCCCATCATGAGCAGAAGAAGGCTCGGGTTGAACTGAGAGGCCTGCAATCTCAACATCCCCTCCAGTCATTATGTCAACCTCCAGTGACTCGTCATCTTCGGCGGCGGTGGACTCTTCAACAAGCTCCCCTTCCTCCACGGTCTTGCTGCGCGACCTAGGAGCACGGACTAGGGTGGGGAAATCTTCATCTTCCGACGGTTCCTCAACCCTAACAGGGACGTCTTCAGGAGGAGCCTCAACTCCGGCAGAGATGTCTCTGGATTGAGAGACTTCAGCCGTTAAGTCCCTCCGAGCCTTCTTTAGGGCAGGCTCAGCGATAGAAGCAGAGCGTCGATGACGCTTGCTCGCCAACTGCTTAGACCTCCTGGCCCGCGGCTCCTCCCTCGTGGCTGGTGGCTCCGCCCTTGTTGCTGGTGGCTCTGCCCTTGCCGGTCGCGGCTCCGCCCTCACTGCTGGGGCTCCCTCCTCGATCTTCGCCCGACCTCCTTTTGGGCCTTCAGGTACTGTTTTACGAGTTTCGTCGGTTTACTAGAATCAGTCCTGGCCTCGAGACTTGCATTGATGCTCTCAATGCATGAAGACGCCGGGAAAAAGTCTGGCGTTTGGATGGCTTGAGAGTACCAAGTACAGAAGCTGAAACTCGTACGGCACTTGGGCCCCTCGAGAGGTAGATGAAAAGATACTCCCGTCCCTCCAGCCACACTATAGTACCAGGCCCGAGCACCCTCGAACAGGTTCCCTTCGAAGGCGAGTCTAGCATTGGGGTTCCCGACATAGAGCTGATCATAGCCGAACTGTCGAGCGAAGCGACTCGGCATGTACGGCTCAATGGTACATGACGTCCCTTGCCGGAAAAGCACATATCCGGGCCGGATATTTAGCAACCACCAGAAGGCCCCCGCGGATAACCTCGTGAAGTCATCTGGGCCAACAGAATCAACAAGTAGATCCCCGAAAGATGCATCAGGGATCTGGAGGAGGCAGCGATTGAGCTGGTAGTTTGCAGGGTCTGAAAGGCACTTCCGGACGTAATATATATAAGGATCACGCCATTTTGAACCCTCCAACCGCTGTACAAAAGGGACAGAATTCTCCCTCCAACGCGCTGCCGTCATCAAAGAAGGGCAATGCATCACGTACCAAGCAATAAGGTACGTGTAAGGTAGCTCGACACGAGGGTTGGGACGCTTCACCGTCGGACTCCCCTCTGAGTCAACATACGGCTTTCCCTCGGAGTCTGCAGTTTTTGGTGGTTCGCAGAAACTCTTAGTGAGCGCCCGCAGCCCGCTCTGAATACCAGCCGCCACGGCCGGGAGAAGGGCTATGGGGTTTCCATGAGCCAGGAGCACCGCCGGGTACACCACGTCAGCAACAATGACTTCATGCGGCAGTGTGGGCACCACACAGCGCTTCAGCCACAGCATCAGAAAGCCCGCCAACAGCGCCCGATTGGAGATAGGAGTCCGGGCTTGATGGTGAAAGCTTTCAAAAACCAAGTCAGGGTCGAAACCGTCCTCGTTCGACTCCGTGGTGTAGAAGCTGTTCGGAGCCTGGTCGATCCTGTCTTCAATCTCCCTGTCAGAGCTGGGATCCAATCGGGTTATCCGATGGTCTTTGGTGTTGACATTATTGAACAAGTAACTGGCCCAAGACAGTTGCTTGACCCCCTGCGACCGCCATTTGGTTATCTAGCCGCAAATGTGGAAGTGATATAGCACTTCCCAGTAGGTCTCATATATGAGGGGAAACTCCTCCTTCACATAGCGAAGCTCCACAGCGGTCGGGACATATTCCTCATAGGGAATATCCCCTGTCGACAGCCCCGAGACCTCGTGCAGCTCGTGCAGAGCAAGGCCCATCTCTCCGACCGGAGTGAAGAACGTCCCCGTCGAAGGATTATAACGCTCTAGAATCCCGAAGAAGTTCTGAGAGCTTTGAGGGATCCCCCACTGCACGGCCCTGACTGCCGAGTACAGTCCCACGCGCTTTAGCAGGCCCCCGAGCTCGGTAAGGACAAAGCCGACCATCCTGCCCCACCAATAGTTCTCCGTGGAACGGACCCACCCCGGCGCACGGAACCCAACCGGGTAGTCACCCTCCGCCTCCATGAAGGCGTTGAGGAAGGTAGTGCCAAGTTGTGGTATCTCCCCAGCTGGAACCTCAGTCCTGCGCGACCCAGGGAAAAGGCCGATAACTGACCTGTCATGGCTATCATGACGGTATACTTTGTGGGAGCCCAAATCACCGAGAGTGACCTCGGGAACATATCGAGCAAGGTCCCATTCCATCTTCCGAGGGACGGACATATGCTGGAAGTAGGACAGCGGGAACATCCTCTCCATGTCTGGAAGAAAGAATCTTCCACCCTTTATCTGACGGAGCCATTTGTAAGTACCGTCATACACGCTATGGCCGCCCTCGTGGATACGATCTCCGAAGAAGAAGGCAGGCTTCTCCAGCTTGATGCCAGCATCTGTTGCGAATGCTGCATCAGTCATAAACACCCGAAGAGTTCTCATGTCAACATTTGAGAGCCTCTCTCTGCGATCCGGTGATTTGTCAGCAGTCACAGGAACAGTCCTTTGTAATACAAAAGTCAAATCCCGGTCAGCACCACCTACATGACCAAAGTGGCACTTCTTGGCGAGTGAAGTAGCAGGGCGTGGCGCTGCAAAAAGAAAAGGACACTTAGTTAGATACTCTATCAAAAGCATAGAAAAAAATGCTAAGTGTTCATAATCCGAACGCAGAAGAGACACTGGACGCAGGAATTATCAAATTCGCGTCCAGACCTGCGCATCCACGCAGAAGAGACACTGGACGCAGGAGTTATAAAATCCGCGTCCAGACCTGCGCATCCACGCAGAAGAGGCACTGGACGCAGGAATTATCAAATCCGCGTCCAGACCTATGGGATCGGCGTCTCCACAACATTCTCCTTGATGTCACTTCTGGGGTGCGAAAAGAAGGGAGTTATCCACCTTAACCTTTCCACTACCATAATCGCCAGAAGTTAAGGAGGGTAACTCCCTTCCTTTCACATCCCCAGATGTCGAAGTACTTGGACTCGGGTGCCAGATTCATCAAAATCAGCAGCTGATGAAACAGAAAGCAAGGATCAAATTCGCGTTCTGTAAACTAAGTCCGCGTCTGAACCCTTCACAAATAGAAAATATTCTAAGTGAAGAATCTGAAGCGCAGGACTCAAGGGCGCGAGGGTCCAAACCCGCGCCTCGGTTATCATCCCAAAGACTGCGTCTGGGAATCAAACACGATCTAAAATTCACGTGTTAAGGGTTCTTAAAAGTTCTTTGAACTTTCTTTAATGGCGAAACTTCCGCCTAAGAGGCCTTTACCTTGGAGACCTGGGAGAACGACGTCCTGTGCAGAGGAGGAGCCGCCCCTCTGGGCCTCGGCGACGGTCGCCTTTGAGGACGATGCAGTTGGCTTAGTCTTGGGTGCCATTGATGTTCAGAAATCCGAGCAAGGAGATGAACAAGTTCGAAGATGAACAGAGAAGGAAATTCTTTTTCTCAGCGAGTGCGTTCGGAGAAGAAGATGCATCTCTCCAACTGTTGCCTTTTATAGGCACAGGGATTCGCGAAGATACGCGGCGTGTGGCCCGGTAGACGCTGCAGCGAGTCGCCGCTTGACGCGTGTAACCAAATCATTTCTGAACGGAGAAGATCATGCGTCGCAACCCCGCCACGAGTCAGCAGTCGACACGTGGAGCAGTTCATTTAATGAACCAGGAAATCCGCGCGCCAAAAGGCGAAATTTCGCCGGTTCCCTAGGCCAGCTGGCGGCGTAATCATGACATGGCACAGAATTCGCGCCCAAAGAACGCACCTCCTCGATGGACATGCCACGTCAGCCTCTCCATGAATGCATTCGGAAGGTCGCGTCTCTCTAAGAAATTCGCGTCCTTCCAGTCTGGCCAAATATCGCGTCTGCCTTCTGAAGATCAGTCGCGTCTCCATTGCCAAAGGACGCACGTTACAGAAATCGCGCCTTTACAGCAGTACCATCTCTGCTTTTTGAAAAAGAACCTGCGTTTGGCCTCCTGCTTCTGCAAAATCAGTTCAACAGTACACTGACGCAAGCAGACGACCAACCACTCCTGGCTTAAAGCGCGCCAGTGACAGACTAAAAGCAATCGGGGAGGTTTAGACTGTGCATCTAAACACTCAACATGATCAACTCTGGGGGCTTCAAAGAGTTCAACAGTACACTCACGAAGACCAACTCCAGATAAGATCAAACCCGGAGCATCAACAGTCTAGTCATGAAGGCGAACTCAGCTAGAGTCCAAAGTATTTCGAAATCCGTCCCAGTTAACTGCGGAATGTCGAAAACTTTGGAGGGGGTTCTGTAGGCTGTCTAAAAATCACCAAGACAAGCCACCAAAACACAGAGATCCAAGATCCAGGCGCAAGGCTAAATGTGACAATCAAGACGCGAGAGATAGCCCGCGTCTCAGCATCAAGGCGCGTCAGCCCGAAGCCCGCGTCTCAGCATCAAGGCGCATCAGCCCGAAGCCCGCGTCTCAGCATCAAGGCGCGTCGGCCCGAAGCCCGCGTCTCAGCATCAAGGCGCGTCGGCTCGACACCCACGTCTCGGTTGCAACTACCCCGATTATGGCGCCATCCACCGCCCATGTAGCGGGGAAGTTGGCCCTCATCGTGGAGCACTTTTAGGGGGCACGATCACCCCCTAAAAACCCTATAAATAGTCCCGTCACTATTGAAGGAGGGTCGACAATTATCGGAGGAAAGGCAGACAACAACAAGAGAGGACGACGACGATTATCGGGTAAAAGAGAGATCATCGACAGAGAGAGAGAAAACCCTTCAGCGAGCTTACTGAGTACTAGCCGCTCTTCGCCTACCTCCTCTTCTAGAGTTTTGGTAGACGGAGCTGAGTTACTCCCTCTACCGACCGAAGAGAAGATCCCCGACGGTCCGAACAGTCATCCGGTCAACGGAGAACAAGATTCACTCTCCACCGCCACACGAAGAACCCAGCACTAAACATAGGGGGAATTCAAGATTCAATATACCCCCTCCCTTGTAACCGGAAGATTAAGCCGGCTGTAATTTTTTCCATCTGATTCCAGGAAACGTTACACCAGCCAAACCCCTCTCCGTGTCAAACAATATTATGTAATGTATAAGAGAAGATGTGAAGCTCCCCCTACACACGTATATCATATAAAGAAGAGTTGTCAAGCTCCTCAATTTATAATATACTCAACATGAATCTATATGTAAGAGAGATGTTAAGCTCTCCTTGCATATAGGAAATACAAATCAAAACTTTGAATATTTTCTTTAAACAACATTTTGAGATACCAATTGTAATTAAACATAAATCTTGAATTCTTAAACATGAATCTTGAAACCAAAACAAATTTTGAATTTCTTACATATGATACCAATTGTAAATATTTTACCAATTGAAAAGATTTTACATAGAGACATTGATACCAATAGTAAGAATTGTTCATTTTAAAACATATAAACAAGAAGATCAAATACAAAATCATCATATGTTTAAAATAACAACTTTTAATCATAAAGAGTGAGAGTACAAATACCAATTGAAATACAAAATCAAATTTTCTCCCCCTTTATGAAATACAAACTAAAGTCATGCATAGTCTTGATAACAATTTAAAAGTCACCAATTTAAACAAAATTGAAACTCAAGCACTAGCATAAACACAAACATATATATGTATGAAAAATAGATACCAATAGAAATTGATATACTTGGAATTTAAAGCATACATACATACAAAACATATATGAGTATATAAGAAGATCAAATGATACCAATTGAAAGAGTTCAATGATACCAGTTGACATAACAATAAGTTTAAGTATATACATCATATTATCTACCACCCAATCATAATTCAAGTTTTAAAGATTTTCAATTTAGGGCATACATGAACATGATCGCCCATCCTACCGCCCTTGAAGGTAGGGGTTTTCAAAGATAGATTTGAAAATGTAGTTTTGTTTGAAAATCACTACCAAAATGAAGAACACCGCAACTAGTTAAATGGAAAACTTGTTAACTAGCACGAAATCCTTCAAGTAAGGAATAAAACAAAAATGAAATTCACATGATAATCATCACTCTAACCAATAAGGCATTACTCATGAGAAACAAAACATGAGCAATAGATATGAGTGTACAAATAATATGTGAAGATCATAATCATGAAAAATATTTCATTAAGCTCAATTATTCCTTAAAACATAATTCCATCAAAAACATGAAAAAATCATATAAAACTACTTATTTAATCTTCAAGGCATATATATGTCTAATACAAGCTAAAATATACATACATATCCAAAACTCAACGAGTCCACTAAATGTATATTCATGAAGGCACGTGGCTCAAAAAGATGTATATGTATAAGATTAGTTTGAACTAGATAGACATATACATGAAGTTAAACATAAATACATGAAACATGAAAAACTAAATTTTCATCTAAAAACCAATTTCATTTCAAGGTATATGTATGAATTGTCAATACACTAAGTATACATACATATCCCTAAACACAATTGAGTCCATAAATAGATTTACATGGAAGGCAAACGACTCAAGAGGTATACATGTATATCTTAATGTTTTGGCAAAATAAACATATACATGAAATCAAAACTCATATAAATCCAAAAATATGAATACAAGTCTAAAATGTATGGATCATCAAAACTAGACTATACTAGCACATCTAATGGGTACAAATATGCAATCAAGCTCAAACATATATAGATTTATTTGTAGCCCACTATATGTACAAGTATAATTCCTAGTCTTAATGAAAACTAACACTTAAACATGTAATCAAGTCATTGAGCATCAAAACAAAATATAAAAATCATCATGATAAAACTAAAACATAATTACTATGTAAATTCACATGTATTAGATTCATGATTTACATTATAGCTTAAACAAAAGTGAGAACACTAATTATGGGATCATATAAGCAAGTGTGTCTCAAATACTATACATGTATGTCAAGGATCAAATAAACATGGAATGAACATACTAATCCATAGACATCAAAAACATGCCATAAACAATGAATATGAAAGCATGGGAGTTTAGGAATCGTTACCAAAACCGAAGAAGCAACTTTCCTTGTCTCCAAAACATGGTGGTCCTCTCCACCAAACCTTCCCTTGAAAGTGATGCATCCAATAGATTTCCTTTAAGTCCGGAACGCATCCACTCCAAGGTGCTATTACTCTCACGTCATGTGAGAGCCCACACCTACATTAAACAAAGGAGGGGTGGTCTTTGGTACCCATACTCTTTTGGGTCCATGGGGGTTAGTCCCTTCTCTAACCCAAACAAACTTCTTGGCTAAATTTTCAACATGTAAACGATCATAGCAAAATTTAGCAAGATGGCCTTTTCGGCTACAATGTGTACATGTGTACACATGAGCATACTTGTGTTGATGGTGTCCGTGTGAAGCATGTGTATGCCGTGATGGGTGTGCATGCATAAAGGATGGAACTTGTTTCTTTCGAACCAAGGTTTCCAACCGAGTGTGGTTCAAGGCACATTGGCTCATAGTGGAGCCCAAACAATCAACCTTCTTCTTAAGCAAACAAATATCATCATTAATCTTAGAAGAAGAAGTGTGGCATGCAATATGTGAAGTGTGTGATACTACCCTAGCATGGCAAACATGTGCATCAATCTTATTTTGCAAAACAATGTTTTTCTTTAAACACACATCTAAATCATTTGAAATAGAAATAATTTTATTTTTCAAATCAACATTCTCTTTTAAAACAAAATCAATTTTTGAAGACAAGTTTTCATTTTTCTTCAAAAGAACATGGCAATCATTTTTATTTTTTAAAAACTCATTTTCTTTAAGTGCAAGACCTAGTTGAGATTTTAATGAATCCCTTTCATTAGCAGTCTCCTCTTTCTCTTGCAATCAAATTTTATTTACATTATTAATGCCTAGACTCTTCTTTTTCAACAAGTTATATTTTTCTATTAGTTTTTCACAAACAATAGATAGTTCTTCATTTAAAGCATGGGGATCAACAAAATCATTTGAAGAACTAGCACAATCATTACTATCTAGTTGAGTTTCCGATTGTACCTCAAGGGAGTCATTCCCTTGGACCATGTAGCATTGTTGTGGTTCGGATTCTCCACTAGATTCCTCTTCTTGTTGGATTTGGACTTGAAGCTTGGAGGTGTCGGTGGTTGTCAATTTGTTCCACACTACAAAAGCGGAATCAAAGTTAGAAACACATAAAAGATAATCTTTAGATAAAGTGCTTCTAATGGCCTCTAGGGCTTGTGCATTGGCCCCTATATGATTGCAATCACCAAGATAACATCTCTTGGTGGCCGCAAGGAAAACATGCAAACCTAGGGTCTTTAGGTACATGGACATCCTATACTTCCAAACATCAATGTTGGAAGGGTCAAAACTAGGTGGGGTCATGAAGTCCATGGTATAAACTAAATATGTGCAAACAATCAAATGCAAATGTAGATTAGCAAGCAAATGGATCTCACTCCTAGGATGTTAAGCCTAAGTATCAGGAGCACTAGCTCTGATACCAATTGAAAAACACCTAGAGGGGGGTGAATAGGTGTAAGTGCTAATCTAAGAAACTAAATGCAAACTAAGTGCGCTAAATGCGGAAGCTAATGCAAATTATGCACAAACTAATACAATACAACAAGTGTAGCCGAATTCCCCTTGCGAGACTCTGGACTAACTCCCCTTGATTCCCCTTGAAATGGGTTGAGGTGCTATGTGAAGCTCTTGTTGGATGAGTATAAGTTGGGCACACACACACAAGCAATCCAAGCAATATGAAATACACACAATCAAGCCAAGCATATAATAAATATGACAATAAGAAATGTAAGGCACAACACAAGCAATATATGATATGAATGAAGAGTATGATGCTTTGCACAATTATAAGAGAGAGAGTTAGAGAGACAATAGATCAAAACGCAAACACCAAAATTTGTTTCGAGGTTCGAGCACCTTGCTCTACATCCCCGCCTACACCACCGTGTAGGATTTCCACTATCTCAACTCCCACCGAGGGAACCTCTACCAAAGAGGATTTCTTACAACTCTAGGAGTACCAAACTCCTCTCTCAAACAACCACCTCACAACCAAGGGATAAGGCCCGTAGCCAATACAACAACCAATCCACACACCTCTACCGAAGAGGCTCACAACCAAACACTATCACCTCTACCTAAGAGGGATCCACAACACAATCACCCGATCACCTCTACCGAAGAGGGATTCACAAGTATAAGGGTGTTTACAACAATGAGGTTTACAACAAATAACTTCAAACACTTCTCTTTCTTTTTCTCTTATCTTTTTCCACAAAAACAAGATCCTAATAGTTTAGGATAGAAGATATCTCAAGTGTGGAAACAAGGTGTTTTTGGAAACAAGCAACAAAGAAAAACTTCTTGGGAAATCACTTGTAGAAGATAAAAAAAGCAAATCAATACAATCTCTCAAAACCCTAGCTTTCTTTGATTTTCCAAAAACCCAAAACAAATAGAGATGAGAAGTTTAAAGCCCAAAAACTCTTTTTAAACTCTTTTAAATACTTCAGAAAACTGAAAATTTTCTCTTAGAAAACTTGGCTAAAATCCCGAAAGAGATAAGGTTTATATAGCCCCTATACAAAACTAGCCGTTAGGCTGAGATGGCAGTCTGACAGACTGCCGGTCGACCGCCAACGGTCAGAAATATGACCGTTGGGCAACAGCGGTCGACCGGCCCGGTCGACCGAAACAAAACAGAGAGCAAAGCTCTCTTCTGCGGTCGACCGGTCCGGTCGACCCAGAAAACCAGAGAGCAGATATACTGCTCCGGTCGACCGGTACGGTCGACCGTCCACTGTGCCAGAAATGTGCACAGGTTTGTGCACGTCGGTCGACCGGCCCGGTCGACCGACTTCTGACCTAGTCGACTAGTCAGGGACCAAGTCGACTTGGTTGAAGCCTGGAACAGAAAATCTGATAAAAACTTGTTTTAAAAATATTTTTATCTTTTACAAAACTTCCATAAAACTTGTTTTACATATTGCATTGATATTAAACATGTGATAAACATTTCTACTCAAATATCAAGCATATGAAATTTATTTTTGTTTCTTAACAAAAAATCAAGAATCAACACTTGTATTTTTCTCAAAACTTGATTTTTCAAGAACATGAATAGGGATATCAAAATAAGTTTGTTTACCAAGTTAAAGCATGTATGTATAAATAGAAAACATCTACTATACATATAACATATGTAAACTTGTTTTGATCAATTATTCATAAAAACCAAATATCAATTCATAAAACGTGTGTGTTTTGTGCACTTGAGCATATCAACTAAACTAAGCTTTACAAATATGGATCTAAGACACAAACTCTAAACTAGATACCTAAGTCTTCTTGTCGATCTTCCATCTTCAAGTAGACTTGCTCCAAAACTCCGTGATTCTCCAAGTGCAAAGGTATGATCTTTAAGCTTTGGCACCGGAATCATCATGAATAGCTTCTAATCATCTTGTTGAAGCTAATCACCAACTAATATCCTGTTAATGATCTGAAACTTAGAAACACAAGAATATTAGTAAACATAACTACATGAGTGTTGATCATCATCAAAACTAGAGTGGAAGGCCATTGGCCAACACAGTTTTGGGTAGCGCGTCGCCCAGACTGTCTTCTGACCACCTGTACTCCTGTATTTGCGATTTAACTCTCTAGGCTGACAAAATCTTCACTCTAAGGTCAATGGCTACTTGGTAGGATCTTAATCACCAATTAAATGGTGATTTAGGTCTTCTTCTTCATTTGAACACCATGGACCTAGAATCAAAGAAGCAAGGTATTATTAGCAGAATTTATTATCAAATAAATGTGAGAATGTGATGAAAATTATGCAAAATTAGAGACTAATCAAGCACTAGCTCTGATATAAATTTAAAATCACCTAGAAGGGGTGAATAGGTGATGTGCCAATCAAATACAATTTAAAAATTAATACTAACAAAAACTAAATAAACAAAAAGATTATAAAGAGTGAATCCGAATTCTTAGTTAAGGGCTCTAGAACTTCTCCTCGAGATTTCCTATTTTATAAGAGTTGAGGAGCTTTAATAGCTCTCTTGAATCAACATAAGTGTAAGCACAATATAAAGCAAATATGAATGAGCAATAATACCATTGCAAGATATAAATAAGAGTAGAGTTGAGTTGAGAGATAAAAAAATACAAATATGAGAATATGTTTCAAGGTTCGAGTCACTTGATCTACATCGCCGCCTTCACCTAGAAGAATTTTCACTATCTTCATAAAGGAACTCCACAAAAGAAACAATCATCTATACAAAAGGAGGGCACAAAGCCAATACATAAAGCAACTATACCTCTATATAAGAGGGTGGCACAAACCAAATTGAAACCAATAATATTTGGTGATCACAAAGATCACAAAATAGAAATCTCACAAAACAAGATTCTAAAAGGATAAATAGAAATGATAGCTCAAGTTTGTGAGAAAACTAGGATTATTGAAATTAAGCTCTTAAGAAAATACTTGAAAAATATTTATGAAGATATAAAACATTGAAGCTCAAAACTTTAATTTTTAAAAAACTTATTTTCTTGATTTTTCAAAACTTTAAACATAAATTTTTCTCTTGTAAAAAATTTGTAAACTCTTATCAAAATCTTATTTAAAAGTCTCATCAATGACCCTTATTTATAAGAATATGGTAGAGATGATTAGGGATTTAATTTAGGCTAAAAACACTTGATAAAGCACTAATAAATAGAAATTTACCCATTGGGAAAAAAGACAAAACATTTTAAAATAAAAACTAACTGTTTGAGGCAGCCCAGGCCAGAAATGGCCTAGCGGTTGACTGTCTGGTCGACCGCCAACGGGTAGGTATCTAGCCGTTGGAGACAACAGTCAACCGCCCGATCGACCGCACAGATCACTGTAATATGCTCTGCCAACTGGTGGTCGACCGACCGGTCAGCCGAAGAGCTCTTTATCTCCAAACGAACGGACGGCCGCTCGGTTGACCGTGTGCACAAGCATCTGGCATATGTGCATGTCCAATCAACCTTCCGGTCAATCGTGAACACAAGCTAGTTGCTTGTTACACATCCTGTCGACCGCCTAGTCGATAGGCTCAGGTCCAAAAACTATTTTTTGTTGTTTTAAAAAATCTTTTTAAATCACTATTAATTTTTATAAAATCTACAAAAATAAATTCTTGTAAATACATTTGATCACAAATATGTGTGATAAAAAACCAGCTCATATTACAAACATGTGAACTTTTTGAGATATACAATACTATTTTGAAACATAAAAATTATTTTACCAAAATTAAACTATAAATGAAAACAAGTTTTTCCAAAACTCATATAAATAAAAAAAATTACTTGTTTGAGAAATTTGTTTTAGTTAAATATCTTCTCGTAAAAACAAAACTTAAACTCATCAAATAAGTCTCTTTGAATAAATAGAGCTCTAATATGTATGGATAGAATCCAACACATATTTCAAACTATAAAACTCATTTCTTTGAGTTATAAACCATATAAGCACAAACTTGTTAAACCAAAACAAACTAAATCAAAAACCAAAAACTATTATTTTGAAAACCAATATCAAACTTGTGTGTAAACTTTGAACAATCAAGTTTAATCTAAACTTTACACAATCTAAACTTACAAACTTTAGACTCAAGTCTTCTTCTTGAATAGATCTTCTTCTCTATCTTGACTTGATCCAAACTTGATTCCTTCAAGTTAGACTCCTTCTTGAGTATTTGATGTGTTCTTTATACTTGAGCTCTTGAATCAATGTGTGTTAGCTTGAAGAAGCTAAATACTAACTAAGATCTTGATTAAAATTTGAAACTTAAATAACATTAAATCATTAGTACTATAACTACATGAGTTAATCATCATCAAAACAAGAGTGATAGACCTTTGGGCCAATATGATCAGCCTGGTCGATCTCCTCACCTCAGTTTTAGGTGGTCAGAGGCTCTACTCAGGATTCCACTTCCCTTCCAAAATGCTCTTAATCTTATGTACAGGAACATCATCAAGTTCAATAAATTCTGAGTCTGTAGCACTGTTCTGTTGCTCTGGAGTACTCTTCTCTGTCAGCAAGTCTTTGTACATTATCCTCTAATTGAATATGACATCCTTATGCCTAAGGTTCTATTAGTTCACCAGATTCCAAAATCGATAGCCGTACTCACTTGTTCCATACCCAATAAAAAAGCACTTCTTGGACTTGGATTCAATTTGCTCCTGCGATCTAGTTCAATATGAACATAAGAGATACAACTAAATGTATGCATATGGCTCAAATTTACCTTTTCTCGGATCATGTTCCTCTGAAATCTCACAATTCAGAGGCACCAAAGGTCCTTGTTTATTAGACTAACCGCCGTGTTGGCTGTATCTGCTCAAATCTGCTTAGGCAATGCTACGTGTATCCGGATGCTCCTGGCATTCCTAGAATGATCATATTCATGCGCTTGGCTACCCCATTCTAATGAGGATTTTTTGGAATCAACAGCACTTTTGATTCCCCAATTAGCATAGCATTCCTCTAATCTGATGCCGCTGTATTCGCCCCATTTTCAAACTTGTCTCATTTTCAGTTTGAGCCAACTACTTCTTGAACACATCAAACACGTTTGTTTTTTGTTTCAAGAAGTAAATCTATATCTTCTACTTGCATAAATCTATATCTTTCCACTTGTACTATCAATAAAGGTCACAAAATATAATGGGCAACTAAGAGGAGGAACAGAAGTGTAGCGGTCCCAGATTTCATTATCATAATCCTTCACATATTCTCAATTTAAGAAAATAATTGTCCTTCTTATTATATAAAAGTTCAAAATTTTGACAGCATCTCCCCTATATTTTGTCACCTGCCCAAATATAACAATATCAATATTAGCCTACATGGCTTATCTCAAACTCAGCAATCATCCACATAATATAATAATTTTTTGGCTTGACATCATCTACTAATGCATATATGATATTCCAAAAATCACAAAATAATGAGCTCAAGAGCACACCACTTGACTTCTATAATATAATACAAAACTATCCAAAACTTCAACTCATCATGATCATCATAATCTAAATCATTTTTTACAGATCTATCTCACAATCTAATATATGCTACAAGTACACATTGAATAAGATTATGAATATACACAACAAAAAACTTTATAAATAATACATAATTTCATTAAATACTTTTCCGTTTATCAAAATTTTCTGACGGAACACCCAAAGCCTTAAACTGGCCTTCACCTCATCATGTCCTGAAAAACATAAAATTGGGAAGGAGTGAGTTAGACGGCTCAGTGAGTAGAGTCAAAATAAAATCAGGGAATGATATATATATATATATATATATATATATGTATATATATATATATATATATATATATATATATATATATATATATATATATATATGTGTATATATATATGTGTGTATATATATATATATAATATCTCAAATAAGAAGCATGATTTTCTTTAATAACAGAGGCAAGTATGGATAAACAAGAGAACAGGGAGTCAACATATCATGAATAAATAATCAAAGCAACTATCTTCAAGTCTAGGGGATGGTCTGGGACCTTTGGTTATCGGTTCTCGTTAACTTTCTTTTATTAATATCTTACATATTACATATATTCTCAGTTGCTTATAATTTATTATCAAGTTCATCTTATGCGTACACCAATATATCATACACATATCTCACAAACTATACACGGTGACACACCAATTACAATAACTAAATCATAACATAATTTATACATCCAATAATACATATATCACAAAATATACCTGTATATCATATATTCATATCACACTACGAGTACTTCATAATAAACTCTTAAGCATACACACATCATATTAACTTTCATTATCTTTCATAATAAAGTAAGATTTCACATTTATGCACCTTACAGGCATACAATATTATTCATATTGAATAAACAACTTATTTACTTTATATCATACATATGGTCTTATACCCCGTCTTCGTACCCACCAGCTCCCGCCTAACCCCTTCCTTTGTATTATAACACACAATATCATACCCTATCTTCGTATCCACCGGCTCTCGCCCAGCCTCTTCCTTCGTATTACAACACACAATGTCATACGCCGTCTTCATATCCACCAGCTCCTGCCCGGCTCCTTCCTTCGTATTACTACACACAATGTCATACCATGTCTTTTTATCCACTGGTTCTCTCTCGATCCTTTCTTTTGTTATAATACACAATATAATACCCCATCTTCGTACCCACCGGCTCCCGCCCGACCCCTTCCTTCGTTACAATACACAATTTCGTATTCACAAAAATAACTCAGCAATCATAGTCAACATCTTAAGCAAATATAGACCAATACAATTTAGATTCATATACATACCAATTGGTTAACAACATCAATATTATATGATCAGATTTTATTCCTACTTGAATCAGTAACATTAGTCATGTACTTAATAATTGCTGACTATACATGATAGCACAATCATATCAAATAACTAAATCATATCAACCGGTTATTTGTTATTCACTTCCTTAGCAATCAAGCACAATCACAAATAGTGTTTGTCATTCATTTTTCTCAATTAGCGGATAAATTTTCTAAATTCGTATGGTGATAATCACATACACAACAACCATCAGAATAACACATACAGTATCAATTATGAACTAATACACCTTTCAATCACTAATCATATTATCGATATATGTATACTCTCACACACCCCCCTCATCATCATGTGTATCAATCAAAATCTACATAAACGAGTTATACTTGTTCAATTCTTAGTTTACCAGTTTAGTTCCTGAAGTTACACTCGCAATAAGCATGTATAGTACTAGTTATCAATACTATACTTTACTATCAAACTTACCTGTTTGAGTTTCTTAATGTTTTTAACTCAATATCTTTGTACTTTAGTTGGGCTTCAAATCGATGATGAATTCAACAACTATTATCACATCACTACTTCCTTAAGTTCCTAATCACAGAATAAAGCATTAATTAACACTTATGCCTACATCAAGTAAGATTTTTCATCTATTTTATTAATTTACCAAAGATTATCAATTCTCCATTCTTTAATAAATCCTTTAAGTATTATAATAATTAGTTTAGTTGTCAATTTAACTATTTGAATTATACATGCATAATACTACATATCGATTGTTAATAGTACAAATAATCACATCCTGGTCCATATCTAATTTCGTTTACTATAAGATTCAATTAACCTTAGAGTAACAGTTTACTCAACTTATGATTTATCGGTATAGTTTTTGAGTATAATCCATTTTGCTTTACTTCTAAGTGTACCTATTATTAGGTCCGAATTAATATTCACATAGCCATACAAACTGAGTATTTTCCTCTTTGAATTAACCATAATATGATTTTTCACCATAATTCTTAACCAGTCTCGATTAATTGAATTTAGATTCTATTAAAGTTATTGATTTCTAAGTCAAAACAAAATATACCGATTATTCAATAGTCACATTTGCTACGCAGACTGTACTATAATCTCTATAATTATTCTTATCCCGATATTAAATTTTAATTCCCACAAATATAATAGTTTCACAGGTTTTCAATTGTTATAAACCAGTCTTATAATTACTGGGTGTCGAAATTATCGGTTACTTAAATGAATACCACTTGTATCATATGACTCAATTTAATTGCTTCCAAATTCATCAGTATCGCAATCATATCACCGATTCTAAATTACAGGTTATACTTGATATTCATTACTACTTACTCAATTATCACTCAATATTATTATCAGAAATTATTAATTTACTCTTAAAATTCCGCTATTGTAAGATAACATATAACTTATTCGTTAGACTTCACGTACTTTGTATGTACCTTTTCTTTTAGGAATTCGTATCACATGAGAATAATTGAGTTTCTTAATTAACAATTCATCTATTTAAACTCTTATCATCTTACTATCTATTTGTCAACAAGCTGTAATTTCTTATGAACTCGAAGCTGGTCCCTTCTCTCTTATGGGGTTCAAATCCAAATCTGACTCTTTATTACCTATGAGGGACTCAGTGATATTAGAAATCTTTATAATACTGTATCCTTTATTTGACATTTATATAAGAAACTTTATACTTTTGGAACATTACATTTGTAATTATCAAGATTAATATTTTGTAACAATCAAATTTCTGTAGGATTTATATGGCTTACTATTCGTATATATATATATTACATGACCATAATGGTTTAGGTCAATCAGTCATATCTGACTTGAAATGATTCAACAATGAAAATCTTGCACTATACAGAATTATGGACTAATTATGGTATTTCAACAATAATTCTTACCTCAACCACTCAATTGAGACGTGATCAGAATTATTCGGAATTAGACTTCTTTAATTTTCTAATTGGTATATTATATGTTATAGTTAGTTTAGAATATATATTACATAGGCAAGAACTATTGTTTAAAACAATATTTTTACAGTTCCGTCCTTTCGAACAATCAATGTTGTTTTCATTACAACTCTTGTCTTAGACATTTAAATAGAATATGAAAATTTCTATTTGAAACTATACCTTGTTACCTTTTCAATGATATATAATATGGTAGGTTTAATTTAAATAAACCATTCAATATAATCAGAATCATTTTAGTCATGCAAAAGTTATATACCACAACAATTTTGACCAATATGCTGTATTTCGGTAAATAACTTAAAGCATAAACCTTCAATAGGGATATAATAGAGCCGTTAGAAAGTAAACACAATTATCTTTCTCATTTTAAGTACACATACCAAAAAGAACTAAAACTTTTAGGTTACAGGTTTTGACAGACTTTGACAGATTTGCACACCCATTCAAGAGTGTCTAAATTTTGGTTTTTCTCTCAAAATTATTTGGCCTTTTTAACTAAGATAGAGTCATAAGCAATAAGCATTTTATCTTATTATAATATCTTCTATTTTTCACATAAAATAATCCCTTCTTCTAAATTTTTAACTCTTTACACTCCTAACTTCCTATACCCATAGTTCCAACAAGGGATAATGAACTCCCACGTCAATAATCCTAGATAAAAATTAGATCCATTCATTATGTTTATTTGTTTATGCATGAGTTAAGGGGGAGCTTCTTTGAAGCTTAACTTTAATCCATGCATATATAACTCCATGAGTTTTGTCATCATCAAAAAGGGGGAGATTGTTGGCCCGGAGGCCTTCCTCTCTAGTTTTGATGATGATTAACTCATGTAGTTATGTTTACTAATAATCTTGTGATTTTAGTTTCAGATCATTACGCAAGATATTAGTTGGTGATTGCTTCAAAAAGAGGAGTTTGGAAGCCTTCACTTGGTGATTCTCGTGCCCGAGCATCAAGATCATACCTTTGCACTCGGTGGATCACGTTTGGGATCGAGTCGACTTGAAGATGAAGATAGTCAAGAAGACTTAGGTATCCTAGTTTAGTTTAGTGTGTTTTAGATCCATTTATAAAGCTTAGTATAGTTGATATGCTCAAGTGCACAACACACACGTTTTATGATTTTTTGGTTTTTAGTTTAACCGATATGTGTTTTCATGAATAGTTGATCAAAATAAGTTTAAATGGTTTATATGTATAGTAGATATATTCTTTCTATACATGCATGCTTAAACTTCTTATACAAACTTATTTTGACTATCCTATTCATGTATTGAAAAATCAAAGTTTGATAAAATACATGTTTTGGTTTTTTGGTAAAACTATTAAGACACAAAAATAGTTTCATATGCTTGATATTTGAGCTAAAATATTTATCACTTGTTTACATATCAATGCAAAAAGATAAAACTATTTTCGGGTATTTTTACAAGAGATAAAAGAATTTTTAGAAATATTTTTAACATGTGTTTCTGTCCTAGATTTGTGGCTGACAGGCCAGGTCGGCCGACCGCACGGGTCGACCGCACCAAAGGCCGGTCGACCCTTGCGGTCGACCGACGTGTACAGGCTTGTGCACGTTTGGCAGTCACAGGGACGGTCGGCCGGGCGGCCGACCGAACCAGAGAGCTTCGCTCTCTGTATCTGAGCGGTCGGCCGAGCGGCCGACCAGATCAGAGAGTCTGCTCTCTGTATCTGGGTGGTTGGCCGTGCGGTCGACCGGGTTGCCCCAACGGTCACTTTTCTGACCGTTGACGGTCGGCCGGCCGGCCGATCGCTAGGCCTGTCAGGCTGACAGATCAGCCTAACGGCTAGTTTTATTTTGGGGCTATAAATACCCCATTGCTTGGTGTTTTTAACTAAGATTTTAAGAGCCAAAATTTCTCTGATATTCAAGTGTTTTAAACAAGTTTTCAAAAGAGTTTAAGTGCCAAAAAGATCTATCTTTATTTTGTTTTAGGTTTTTGGAAAAAAATCAAAGAAAAGGGTATTTTGGGAGATTTGTCTTGGTTTTTCATTTTCTATCTTTTACAAGAGTTTTCCCAAGTATTTTTCTTTGAGTTTTTGTTTTCTAAACACCTAGTTTTCCACACTTGAGCTATATCTTCTATCCTACTCTATTTAGGATCTTTGTTTGTGGAAAAAGGAAAGAGGTTTGTGGTTAGACATACCACTAGTTGTAAACCCTTGATTTCTTGTGTTGCTCCCTCTTTGGTAGAGGTTGAGGTTGTTGTATTGGGTTGGTGTTTGCTCCCTCTTTGGTAGAGATTGAGGCTTGTGGTTTGCTCCCTCTAGTGAGAGGTGGAGTTTGGTTTGTATCCCTCTTCGGTAGAGGTGATTGTGTTGGTTGTTGTATTGGCTACGGGCCTACCCCTCGGTTGTGAGGCGGTATTTGAGAGAGGAGTTCGGTACTCCCTTTGTTGTAACAAATCCGGATCAGTGGAGGTTCCCTCGGTGGGAGATAGTGGATTGGAAATCCTTCACGGTGGTGAAGGCGGGGATGTAGAGCTAGGGGCTCAAACCTCGAAACATATCTTGTTGTTAGCGTTTGATCCATTGTCTCCTAACTCTCTCTCTCTCTCTTATATTTGTGCATTGCATTATTCATATTGCCATATCATTCATATTGCTTGTGTTGCCTTGCATCGTTCATATTGCTATATCTCTTATATGCTTGGATTGCTTGTGTGTGCCTCACTTATACTTAACCACAAGAGCTTCATATAGCACCTTAACCCATATCTAGGGGAATCAAGAGGAGTCAGTCCAGAGCCCTTCACGGGAAATTCGGCTACACTTGTGTGTTGTATTAAGTGTGATTGCAAATTTATTTTAAGCTTCCGCATTTAGCGCATTTAGTTTCTAGATTAGCATTATCACCTATTCACCCCCCCTCTAGGTGATTTACAATTGGTATCAGAGCCTACGCTCCTGATACTTAGGCTTAACATCCTAGGAGTGAGATCCTTATTTGTTAATCTACCATTTGCATTTGCACCTTAGTTTGCTTGCACACATATAGTTTGCACTCATGGATAGCCCTCCTATGTTTGACATTTCTAGACTTGAGATTTGGAAGGTTATGATGAGTTGTCATTTAAAAGCCCTAGGATATAAAGTTCACCTTGCCATTACCAAGGAATCCTTCCTTAGTGATAGCAAGCATATAGAGGCCAATGCAATAGCCCTAGAAGCACTTAGAGCATCACTTCATAAAGATTATTTACATGTGTTTGCTCACTATGATTCAGCTTTTGCAGTTTGGAGTATTTTGACTTCTCCCGAGCTACCTAAGATTATCGAAAAGAAGAGAAGATCTAGAAGAGATGAGTCCGAAGAACTTTGCTTCATGGTCCAAGGGAATGACTCCCTTGAGGTACACTCGGACAGTCAACTAGATGCTAGTTCTAATTCATATTGCAATGAATGTCTAGAGGCATAAGCTATGAATGATGAACTTGCTAGAAATTGTGAAAATTTGATTTCTAAATACAAAATATTGAAAAATGAGAATCTTGTTTTAAAAGAAGAAAAGAAAAATTTGTCATCTAAAATTGAGATTGTTTTGCAAGAGAAGGAAGAGGTTTCTAGTGAATGTGACTCACTTAGATCTCAACTTAATCTTGTTTTAAAAGAAAATGATTTGTTGAAAAATAAAAATGATTGTGAAAATATTTTGAAGAAAAATGAAAACTTGTCTTCAAAAATTGATTTTGTTTTAAAAGAGAATGTTGCTTTGAAAAACAAAATAATTTCTATTTCAAATGATTTAGATGTTTGTTTAAAGAAAAATATTGTTTTGCAAAATAAAATTGATGCACATGTTTGCCATGCTAGGGTAGTATCACACACTTCACCTATTGCATGTGCCACTTCTTCTTTGATTGAAAATGATATAAATTTAATTAATAAGAAAATGGATTGTTTGGGCTCCACTATGAGCCAATGTGCCATGAATCATACACGCTTGGAAACCTTAGTTCAAAAGAAACAAGTTCCATCTTTACATGAACACCATACACGGCATACACATGCTCCTCACGGACACCATCACACCATGTATGCTCATGTGTACACTTGTACACATTGTGGACGTAAGGGCCACCTTGCTAAATTTTGTTATGATAGATTACATGTTTCAAATTTAGCAAATAAGTTTGTTTGGGTTAGAGAAGGGACTAACCCCCATGGACCCAATAAGATATGGGTACCAAAGACCACCCCTAGAGTTTTTGATGTAGGTGTGGACTCTCACATGACGTGAGAGTAGCGGTACCTTAGAGTGGATGCGTTCCGAGCTTCATGGAAATTAATTGGATGCATCACTTTGAAGGAAGTTTGGTGGAGATGACCACCACGTTTTGGAGACAAGGAGAGTTGCTTCTTCGGTTTTGGTGACAATCCTTTACTCCCGTTTTATTTACATGCTTTTCATATTCATTGTTTATAGCATGTTTCATTGTTTATTGATTATTATGTCAATGCCATGCTTATTAGATCCTTGACATACATGTATAGCCCTTTGAGACACCCATGTTTAATATGGACCATTATTTTTGTGTTCTCACCATTTGTTTAGCTATCATATTTATCATAGGTTTAATAACATGTGAATTTACATAATAATCATGTTTAAAATTTATCCTAATGATTTATATCGTGTTTTTATGCTTCATGATTTGATTACATGTTTAGATGTTAGTTTTCATTAGAACTAGTATATATATTTGTGCATATAGTGGGTCACAAATAAATCTATATATGTTTGTGCTTGAATGCTTATTTGAACCCATTAGATGTGCTAGTATAGTCTAGTTTTGATGATCCATGCATTTTAAACTTGTATTCCCATTCTTGAATTTGTTTTATGTTTATGTTTTCATTTCATGTATATGTCTATTTTGCCAAACTTTAAGTTATACATGTATACCCCTTTAGTCATTTGCTTGTCATGCAAATCTATACATATGGACTCAATTGTGTTTAGGGATATGTATGTATACTTTTTGTGTTGACAAATCATACATATACCTTGAAATGAAATTTGTTTTAATGAAAATTTAGTTTTTCATATTTTCATGTTTCCATGTGTTTATGTTTAACTTCATGTATATGTCCATTTTATCCAAATTATTGTTTATACATATACATCCTTTTGAGCCACGTGCCTTAATGCATATATCCTTGTGGACTCGTTGTATTTGGATATGTATGTATACTTTAGTTTGTATAGGACATACATATACCTTGAAGATTAAATAGTTTTGATGATTTTCATGTTTTTAGGTAATCTCAATTGTTAATGAAAATCTAGTTTTTCATGTTTTCATGTTTTTAAGAAATTTCATATGAGCTTAATTGAATATTTTTATGTTGATATGTGTCACATTATACTTGTACACTCACTTTATTAGTTTACTCATGATTTGTTTTCATGAGGCTATGATATGGGCTTTATAGATTTTGAGTATTTAGTGATCATGTGATTTACATGTGTTTCATGAAAAATAATTTTGTTTTATTCCTTACTTGAAGGATTTCGTATTAGTTAACAAGATTTCCCATTTAACTAGTTCGTATTCTTCTTATGGTAGAGATTTTCAAACGTACTCTATTTTCAAACCTATTTTTGAAAACCCCTACCTTCAAAGAGTGGTTGGATGGGAGATCATGCTCATGTATACTTTATAATGAAAATCATTTTAAACTTGAACATGGTTGGGTGGTAGTTATATGAGATATACACTTGATCATTATTGTTGTTTCAATTGGTGTCATTGGACTCTTTCAATTGGTATCAATTTTGACCTTTCTTGTATACTCATATATGTTTGTATGTATGTATGCTTTCAATTCCAAAAATATCAAATTCAATTGGTATCTATTTTTCATACATATATATATGTTTGTGTTTATGCTAAGCTTGAGCTTCAATTTTGTTTCAAGTGATTAGTTTTCAATTGCTTTTCAATTGGTATCTTATTACAAGCTTATGCATATGTTTTGTTGGTATTTCATAATGGGGGAGAAAATTCGATTTTCATGTTTACAATTGGTATTTGTATTTTCACTCCCTTACTTTATGATAGAAAATAATAATTTCAATTTGGTATCATATGTTTAAAAAGAATAATACTTTTAATTGGTATCAAATTTGTTTTATTGAGAAAATTCAAAATTTTGTTTTAAAAGATAAATACAAAAGTATTGATTTGTATTGTCTATATGCAAAGAGAGCTTAACATCTCTTCTACATATAGATTCATGATGAGTGTATCTTGTATTGAAGAGCTTGACAATCTCTTCTTTATGTGATACACGTGTGTAGGGGGAGCTTCACATCTCCTCTTATACATTACATAGTGTATGTTATGTGAATTAGGGCTTGTCATCCCTCCTTCATGTAATGTATCTATGTAGGGAAGCTTCACATCTTCCTCTTCATGAATGTATTTAGCATATAACATTTATTGATTTATGTTTACTTTCAATTGGTATCAAGATGCTACTTTGACATATTTTCAATTGGTACCTTAATTGATTGTCACCCCTATTTGGTTTTGTTTTTGTTTTAGACAAAAAGGGGGGGGAAAATTTATTGATTTGGTTTTGATTTTACCCCTTATTGATGATTGTTTCTTTGTATTAAAAAGGGGAGAAAATTTTGTTTTGTTTTGGTTTTTACCCCTTTATTGATGATTGACAAAAAGGGGGAGAATTATTTGAGAAAGATTTTGGTTTATATATGCATGTTTATGTTTTTGCATATATTAAGTTTAATTTTAATTGGTATCTAGAGCATGTTTTGTTTTGAACATTTCATTGGTATCTAGAACCTTTTATTGTTTATGCATAGATATGCCTTCATGTTTAAGAGCTTTCATTGCATATTCATTATGTTTATTTGTTTATGCATGAGTTAAGGGGGAGCTTCTTTGAAGCTTAACTTTAATCCATGCATATATAACTCCATGAGTTTTGTCATTATCAAAAAGGGGGAGATTGTTGGCCCGGAGGCCTTCCTATCTAGTTTTGATGATGATTAACTCATGTAGTTATGTTTACTAATAATCTTATGATTTTAGTTTCAGATCATTTCGCAAGATATTAGTTGGTGATTGCTTCAAAAAGAGGAGTTTGGAAGCCTTCACTTGGTGATTCCCGTGCCCGAGCATCAAGATCATACCTTTGCACTTGGTGGATCACGTTTGGGATCGAGTCGACTTGAAGATGAAGATCGTCAAGAAGACTTAGGTATCCTAATTTAGTTTAGTGTGTTTTAGATCCATTTGTAAAGCTTAGTATAGTTGATATGCTCAAGTGCACAACACACACGTTTTATGGTTTTTCGGTTTTTAGTTTAACCGATATGTGTTTTCATGAATAGTTGATCAAAACAAGTTTAAATGGTTTATATGTATAGTAGATATATTCTTTCTATACATGCATGCTTAAACTTCTTATACAAACTTATTTTGACTATCCTATTCATGTATTGAAAAAATCAAAGTTTAATAAAATACATGTTTTGGTTTTTGGTAAAAATGTTAAGACACAAAAATAGTTTCATATGCTTGATATTTGAGCTAAAATATTTATCACATGTTTACATATCAATGCAAAAAGATAAAACTATTTTCGGGTATTTTTACAACAGATAAAAGAATTTTTAGAAATATTTTTAACATGTGTTTCTGTCCCAGATTTGTGGCTGACAGGCCAGGTCGGCCGACCGCACGGGTCGACCGCACCAAAGGCCGGTCGACCCTTGCGGTCGACCGACGTGCACAGGCTTGTGCACGTTTGGCAGTCACAGGGACGGTCAGCCGGGCGGCCGACCGGACCAGAGAGCTTCGCTCTCTGTATCTGGGCGGTCGGCCGAGCGGCCGACCGGATCAGAGAGTCTGCTCCTGTATCTGAGCAGTCGGCCGTGCAGTCGACTGGGTTGCCCCAACGGTCACTTTTCTGACCGTTGGCGGTCGGCCGGCCGGCCGACCGCTAGGCCTGTCAGGCTGACAGATCAGCCTAACGGCTAGTTTTGTTTTGGGGCTATAAATACCCCATTGCTTGGTGTTTTTAACTAAGATTTTAAGAGCCAAAATTTCTCTGATATTCAAGTGTTTTAAACAAGTTTTCAAAAGAGTTTAAGTGCCAAAAAGATCTATCTTTATTTTGTTTTAGGTTTTTGGAAAAAAATCAAGGAAAAGAGTATTTTGGGAGATTTGTCTTGGTTTTTCATTTTCTATCTTTTATAAGAGTTTTCCCAAGTATTTTTCTTTGAGTTTTTGTTTTCCAAACACCTAGTTTTCCACACTTGAGCTATATCTTCTATCCTACTCTATTTAGGATCTTTGTTTGTGGAAAAAGGAAAGAGGTTTGTGGTTGAGACATACCACTAGTTATAAACCCTTGATTTCTTGTGTTGCTCCCTCTTTGGTAGAGGTTGAGGTTGTTGTATTGGGTTGGTGTTTGCTCCCTCTTTGGTAGAGGTTAAGGCTTGTGGTTTGCTCCCTCTAGTGAGAGGTGGAGTTTGGTTTGTATCCCTCTTCGGTAGAGGTGATTGTGTTGGTTGTTGTATTGGCTACAGGCCTACCCCTCGGTTGTGAGACGGTGTTTGAGAGAGGAGTTCGGTACTCCCTTTGTTGTAACAAATCCTCCTCGGTGGAGGTTCCCTCGGTGGGAGATAGTGGATTGGAAATCCTTCACGGTGGTGAAGGCGGGGATGTAGAGCTAGGGGCTCGAACCTCGAAACATATCTTGTTGTTAGCGTTTGATCCATTGTCTCCTAACTCTCTCTCTTATATTTGTGCATTGCATTATTCATATTACCATATCATTCATATTGCTTGTGTTGCCTTGCATCGTTCATATTGCTATATCTCTTATATGCTTGGATTGCTTGTGTGTGGCTCACTTATACTTAACCACAAGAGCTTCATATAGCACCTCAACTCATATCTAGGGGAATCAAGAGGAGTTAGTTCAGAGCCCTTCACGGGGAATTCGGCTACACTTGTGTGTTGTATTAAGTGTGATTGCAAATTTATTTTAAGCTTCCGCATTTAGCGCATTTAGTTTCTTGATTAGCATTATCACCTATTCGCCCCCCCCCCCCTCTAGGTGATTTACATCATTCTCTCCATCCAATTTCCCTCTTCTACAATCAAGAAGATCCTAACCCTCCATCTCTCTCACCTACTCCCTCCACTAACCATCAAGAGTATAATATTCTCATGGTAGAAAAATAATACTATGATATTTCAATATATTTAAATTGCATTTATTTTTATTTTTATTTTTATTCATAAATATACTAATACACCCATTTAACATATATACATTTATGAGTATATATATACATATATATAATAACTCATATACATCTATAATTAATTTACCTTTCACCATATTAATACAAATACATACATGAATTTTCATGTATACACATGGACCAAAAGCTATTCATATATATGTATAATTTATATCACTTAACTTTTCATACACAAAATATTTTAATATGTATATATGGGGGGGGGTGTGTATAAATTCTCCCACATAACATAAAAAGAAATTTGGTATCACACTAATTATCCAAGATAATTATCATAAATTATCAGAACCCTCGGATGATAATAATGATTAAGATATTAATTTAGTATTTAATAACGCGTGTATTACAAGAAGCCTTACCTCCATACATCAATATGAACCATCTCCAACCTTTCTGTCTTCGGAGACTTCTTCACCATCGAGAAACTGACTTTTTTCTTCTTACCGTGGACACAGTCTTCACAGAATCTAAATCGATAAACTTTAACTCTGGCAGCTTGCCATTGGAGAGCATACCCTTCATCCTCTTCTTGCTTATATGCCTAAGTCAGGTTGCCATGTATCGGCATCTACAACCAATGATGCAACTGAAATTGAAGCCGTAGAGCCCGACATTATATAGAAGGCACCTTCCTTTTTGCCATGTGTTGTGATCATAGCAGCCTTCGTGATCTTACACAAAATCACCGTCATTGGTAGTTTTCGTCCTGCCCTGGCATCCGCAACTTGACCAACAGAGATCAGATTTCTCTTCTACTTCGGTATGTGCCAACATCCTTCAATTTCAGCATCGAATCATTTAAGAGGTTGACTATCACATTGCCCTTAATAATGATGTTGCACGGTTCATCATCTCCCATATACACCTTTCCAAGGTCTCCTTTCATATAATTTTAAAAAAATTTGTTACGGAAAGTAGCATGAAAGGAGGCACCCAAATCAATAACCCATAATTTGTTGGAACTAACCAAGGAGAGAATCTGGGCATCAGATTTATCACTGCCCATGACATATACTGAATCCTTCTCTTTGCCTTTACCATCTCCACCCTTATTCTGTTGGCCTAACGGCCATTAGCACTAGTTTTGATGATAACAAAATATATACAGTTATATTTTTAACAATCTTGTTTCACAAAGCTTAAAGTTAATTTTTTGTTGCATTTCGCCTCCATCACAAGACTCACACGCTTGAAAGACATGGAGATGTAGATCACAGAGCCTAAGCACATAGACGAGCTTAAGGATCAAGATTGCAAGAGAAGACTATATCAAGATTTGTATTTTTTCTTTTTGTATTTTAGATAGGATTTATAGTCGTTTGTTAAAACCAAGATGATATAGGCTGATAGCTCTTTTGGGGTTGACACACACACATCTTTCATATTCCTAAAGTGTTTTAAAAAAAGCTCAAGACTATTCTCTTTATCATTTTAAAGATCAAGTTTCAAAAAAATGAGTTTCGAAAAAATCAGTTTTCGATTTAGAAAAGTGTTTTTACAAAATATAGTTCTAACTATGTTTTGTGTTGATCCATAATCACACAATAGTTCAATCAAGTCCATAGAACTCTATTTTGTGTTTAAAAATCAAAGTTTATTTTGTTGGAAAAAAATTGGTTTCAAAAAGATCTCCATAACAAGCTTTTGGCCCAAGGTCGGTGACCAACCGGTCGACCATAGGCAGCGTAGAATTTCTCTGTCGACCGCCTGAGCGGTCGACCGACATGCACCAAAGTGTATTGTATGCAGTTCGGTCGACCGTGCGGTCGACCGACTGAAAGAGCTTTGCTCTCGCTTGGGTCCGGTCGACCGTCCCAATCGAGCGACAGAGTGCTTTCTCTCTGGTTGGGAAAAACGGTTGACCGACCGATCGACCGCTATCCTCAGCGGTCAAAAATCTAACCGTTGGTGGTCGACCGGCTGGTCAACCGACAGAAGGATTTCCTTCTGGTTTTTTCCCAATGGTTATATTTCAGTTTGTCTTTTTCTGGGTCTTTTCTTAACTGCTCTTTTGGGTTTTTCCCTCATATTTTCATCCCCTATAAATAGTGGGACTACAGGAAAACCCTAAAAACGAGCTTGAATAAAGTTTGAACAAGTTTTAATTAGTTTACAAGAAGATTTAATCAAGTTTTAGTTTTTTTCCTAAAAGATTTTCTTTTAATTTTTAGCTTAAGCCTTCCCTCTACATCTTTACAAGCTATTTTCACTACACAATCCCAAGAGTTTCACCTCCTCATCTTGGTTATAGGATTGTGCTTGTGAGCCTTTAGTGAGTAAGTGAAAATCATCAATTTCCTTCTATTGTGAAGCTGTAGAGGTTGCAGCCTCAAATGAGCTAGTGAGCTCCGTTGTTGGTGTTGCGGCACCGCGGACAGGACTTGTGAGTCCATTGAGTTTTAGTGAGGACTTGTAACGATTGACGATCTAGTAAGATCGGTCATAGTGAAAATCCTTCATAGTGTTGAAGGCGGAGACGTAAAGTAGAGGCTCAAACCTCGTAACATGTCATCGTGTTTGCGATTGCTTACTCTTTCTCTCTTCACTCTACTCTCTCTTTACTTACTTGCATACTTATATTGTTTACTTATTTGCAAGTATTTCTTGTGTTGTGATTAGTATTTGCTAGGTTGCTAGCAAGTTAATTTAAATTTCGCATTATTTGTCATTTAGTATAGCCATCACCTATTCACTTCCCTCTAGGTAATTTACATATTCTGCTTGCAGTCCCTTTGAAAATGCTCCTTCTCACCACACTTCCAATACCCGACACCTCTTGATTTATATTTGCTACTCTCAAATCTGAACTTGGATTTCCTTTTTTTTCTTTTCTCTATTCATCAACCTTCCTCTCATTTTAACACTCGGGGCACTTCCTGATTCTCAGTCATACCTGATGACTCCTGTGCGCCTCTTTGTTGAAAAAAACACCCATTGTATCATCAAACTTCAAGGTCATATCCCACAAGAATTACTCACCATCATCACGAGACCATGTCATGTCTCTGATAGACTGGACAATAGAACCAGCGCCCTGATCTCGTCATCGAAATTGATCCCAATAGATTTCGGCTAGCTCTTTAGCATATTGAATTCATTGAGATACTCAGTGATACTTTTGCTATCTGCCATCTTCAGGTTGAATAACTTCTTCATCAAGAAAATCTTGTTCGATGACGAGGATTTCTTATATATCTTCGATAGGGCCGCTATCAAGTCTTGGTCATCTTCTCTCTGTAGACATTAAACACAATTGTCGATGCCAGAGATAATCAGATCGCCCCTAGGGCTTTTAGATCTAGGACCTCCTGCTCACCTTCGGTCATCTTCTTTGGCTTTTGGGTCATTCCACTGAGAGGAAGATAGAGATCTTTCTAGTACAGGCAATCGTCGATCTGCATCTTTCAGAATCCGAAGTTCGTGACATTGAACCTTTTGACTCTAATCTTTCCTTCTTCCACCATCATGAACCATAGCTCTGATACCAGTTGCTGAGAAATGAGTTGGGAAGAAGAAAGAACATAGATCAAATACACAACCAAAGACACCGGAATTTTACACGAAAAACTCAAAGCGGAAAACCATAGAGCTGCACAAATCCACCATATTATCAAATATCATTTTTATTTTTAAACTTGTAATGCCATGACATTCTTGTCTTTTGTTCAAAACTTCCTAATGTCAAACTGCGTGAGCAAAGTCTTATATATTCTTCTTTGAAAAATAGGGTTTTTAGCATATTTACCCCCGAGGTTTTAAAATATCACATATTTATAATTTTTTCGTATTGTTCTATATATTCTTGTATTTTTAGCTTACTGTTCATATATTTCCTCCTAGTATTAGTGAACAAAAAGTTGGCCTTGAACTTCTCTTTTTTCAATTAATTTGGAGAAAATCCTCAATTACAAATTTATTTTCATCTCAGTCTCATTCCACGTCAGCCACGTAGTCCATTTCAAATTGGACTCTACCGTATAACTAATTCATATTTTCCCTTTTTAATTTTACACTTTTTTCAGATCTGACCGATTAAATTCTCTTTTTGGATATTTTTCATCCATTCTCTTTGATATCTCCATAGATCTCACCAATCTTCTTCATAAATCATCTCGTAAGTGGATTTGATCATGTTCGTTTCCATGATGATTTTTTAGATTTAGGGTTTGAGTTTTTTATTTGATTTCTGCTAGATGATGACAATGCTGAAATGATTGCAATCTTTTTATATGAGGAATGTAACTTAAGGACTACGACTCATGATCTGATTTCAATTTTGAGGGAGTTAGTATTTTAGAGGGGAGTTACACAGTGATAGAAGAAAGGATAGCAGTCTTTTATATTAGGACTGTAACAAAACACTCTAAATAATAAAATAAAGATGAAAATGAGGTCTTTTATGTGAGGAATGTGACAATCTTTCATGTGAGGACTGCGACTCATGGTCGCAGTCCTTTATATGAGGACTACGACTCGCGGTTCTGAAGTTGCAGTTGCATTCGAAGTTCTAACAAAGTCGCAGTTCTCACAAATTTTATTTTGATGTTCTCGCAAAATTCTTAAAAAGTCTCAGTCCCGAAGTCGCGGTCGCAGTTCTCACGAAGTCACAGTCACATAGCGCTTTTAGTTGCAATCGCGGTTAAAAGTTAAAATGGAGGGATTTTAGTCTTTTACATTTTTGTGATTAAACCACCAGTCAAACACGTGTTTGCAATCTTGTGCCCGCATAAAAAAGAGACACAGGCGAAGAAGAATTGTAATCGATCTTTTCCTAATTAAATTTTACTATAGGTGATTAAAATCCCCATTAAGGAACTAACAAATGTTAATAGAACAAGCTACATTGACAAAATCACCCCTATAATAGAAATGACTTTCTGGTATGTTTTTCCTTCTCTTTCTTTTCTTTCTTTTTTTTTGCCCCAAAAAACTTTGCCTCACTTGTCCTAACCTGAACATTTCTGTTGCAATAATCAAAAAAATTACCAAATCATTCATTGATCAATTGATTGGGTTGTGAGCTAAGCTGATGAAAATATCTCAAAAGAGACTGAGAATATTATAACTCGCTTGCCTTCGGACAAAGATTACTGTTGTTGATGCATCTGCTCAGAAATATTAGTGATTTCATGTTTTCAGGCTTTGAAATGGTTCCTCATGAGAGTCCCATTGGCACTTTCAGTGGCAATTTGCACATACTAGAAACTAGTAATACAAGCATGGATACCCTGATTTACGTCTTTTGGCTCTTTCCTTTTCCAAGCTAGTTACACATTACTTGTTGAGTTATGTGTCATGTTAATAGTTTCTATGGATAATTGACTAAAAAATGAAGTGCATAAATAGAAAGTTGAGTCTCTACTTATTAGTTTAAGCTTTTGGCCACATAAGATCTCAATTTAAATTTTGTCTACATCTTCTTGACACTTACATATGGGCCCGATTGTTATAACAAATAGGTATCAGAGCCCAAGAGTGTTGGTGTTGTTTATGACCTATGTTGCTACCCATAAGCTGTTTGAGTTCTCCTTGTAATTCCTACATTTACTCAGGGATTGGACTTGTACCCTCTTGCCCCTTATGTTGAAGAATTTGTCGGCCCATATAATTCATGTGTGCATTACATATTAAAAGAGAGATTGTTGAGTCATTTGTGATCTGAATAGTCCCACATTGGATAATTGAGTAAAAAGTGAAGTGCATAAATGTAAAATTGAGTTTTGTAGTGGTCAAATTCTGACCCACACCAATATCAAGACACGTGTCTCTCACCATCAGAATTTTCCAAAGACATCAGCAAGGAAAACTATCCAGCATCCAGAATATTCCCGAAATTATTTCCTCCCCTCGAGGAATTGATTGTCCCGAGGATATTCATCCTCCCGAGACTGGTCCTTCCGTCTTGAGTAAAATAATCTCTGCAACTAACTCCATCGGCTTCCTCCAGAGGAGGTGAATAAGTGTAATGCTAATCGAATGTAAAAATACAACAATTAAAAATGAATAATGCAAACAGTCAACTCAAATGGACTCTAGAACTTCTCCTCTATATTCTTCTTGATTAAGAGTTGAGGTGCTCAATTGCCTTATTGATTTGTAAGAGAAAAATTGACAAGTATGAATAATGCAAGCAATATATAGCAAGTGCAATGAAAGCAAAAATACGAGTATAAGAAATAGAGATAGAGTGATAGTGAGATTGAAAACAACAGCAAATATAAAAAATTTGTTTTGAGGTGCGAGTAACTCATTCTATATCCCAGCCTTCACTGTGTGAAGAATTTCTACAATCCACTTAAGATCTTTCACAAAATAGCTACAATGGTTTACATAAGATCCAGAGTACACAACTCTAATCTTCAATCCTCTACACAAGACGTAGAACAAAATCAATGAAGTTTATAAGCTCTTGGTGACCACAAAAATTACAAACTCTCACTTCACAACTTCCTAGAGTATAGAATGAGAAATGAAACTCAAGAAATTTGTGAGAGAAAATTCAGTTGAAATGACTAAACTTGAGAGCTTAAAACTTATAGTAATTGATTTGAAATAAAGAGCTCTTTAAACTTGAAAACTAGAATTTTTTCAAACTTTTCTCTTTAACAAAAACTTGATTTTTCTTCAAAAATTGTTGTTTAATTCTCTAAAAATGAACCATATATATAGGCAATAGGTAAAATTATTAAAGGAGTGAACTAGGGCAGTGGGAGGTTAATTAAGCCCTAAAATTGCAAAAATACCCATTGGAGAAAAGACAAAATACCAGTAGATTTAAAAATTAACCGCTACTGTAGTAGAGATAGTCTGTTGGTCGACCTTCTAGTTGATCATAAGGCCTAATTCAAAAACTAGTTGTTACCAATCAGTCGCCTGGTCGAACGACCAAAACAAACATAGAGCACTGACAGAAGAACGGTCGACCGGTCGGTCGACCGAAGTGCTAAACATAGGCAGCGAAGTTTTGGCGGGTGACCAATCGGTCGACCGATAAATGTGCACATACAAGCTATATGCAGACGGTCGACTACCCGGTCGACCGACAGCTGTGCATTTACAACGCATATAGGACGGTTGATCGACCTACCCAAAAAACCCATTTTGAGATAGATTTTGAAATAGAACATATTTTTAAGCATATTATGTTTAAAATATGTTTTGGCAACATATAAGCTATAGGATACATGATTGAAATTGGATATAAAAATCTGAAAATATAAACCATGTATCAATAACCATTTTGTAAAATACCAAAACCCAAAAACTATATATGAAAACTTGTATTATGTGTGTGATCTTGAGCATTAATTCAACACCCTACAATTAAATATTCTAATTTCTTACATATGTTCTACATGATTTCAAGTAGATGGACGTCATTAGTCTCATTAGGAATCTAAAAATCTATGAGATGGAAAGAAAGTTTAGACAGAAGAAAGCACCCAAAAAAGGCTTTCTTTCAAATCCACTCTTACTATTTCCGACTATGAAGATGGTGACCTAGAAGATGATGAAGATTTATCCTTTCTTGTAAAGAATGTTAGAAGGATGTACAATAAAGCTAAATTCAACAACCTAAGAAAATGGCAAGGAAAGAAGGAGAAGAAGATAGTGTGCTACAATTACCGGAAGCCCGGACATGTAATTGCCGAGCACGCAGATATATGGAGAAAACCCACTACCTCCAAGAACCCCTACAAAAAGATGGTTTTGAAAGCAACATGGGATTCGGAGAGCGATTCTAAAGAAGAGGTGAACACGATTAATGTGTGTTTCATGACAAATGAGAACACACCCAAGGAACTTCTGAATCTCTTGATGAATGTGAATTGTTCATAGATGAATTTGCTGAAGCTTTTGAAGAACTTCCAACAACTATGATTTTCTCAAAAAAAAATTTTAAAAATAAAAAAAAAATGAACTTCTTCAAAATAAACTAATTGTTATTTCAAAAGAAAAAAATTGTCTTTTATATTTGAAAAGACACAAAAAGAGTTTGATACACACAAAATTTCTTGCAAAGCAAAATTTCTAATTATTGATGAAAATGATTTTTTCACTTTGAAAATAAAATTGATACTTTAAGCACTGTTTTGAAAATATGTGAATTGGTAAGGCTAGATTAGAGGTTATGTTTCCAAAGAGACAAATTCAAAAGAAACATCATGTTTCATACATACACCATCATGCTTACACTCCACCACAATTACAAATACAACATGTACACCATGCTACACATGCTCATTAAGCACACACAAATGCACATGCTCATCGTACTCACCACATCATGCATTTTTATAAGCCAAGGAGCATACATACACCTATTGTGGCCGCAAAGGTAATTTAGCTAAGTGTTATTGTGATAGATTGAATACATCAAATAGTCATGTTTGGGTTCGAAAAACTAACATTTTAGGAACCAAGAAAGTTTGGATACCAAAAGCAAACTCTTATTCTAAATGATATAGATACGCACCCAGGCTCCAAGACGTAGGGAGCGGTGGTATCTTGATAGTGGCTGCTCAAGCCATATTACTTGGGATATCAACAACTTTGCAATCCTATCAAGGTATCAAGAAGGTGGCATCGTCACATTTGAAGATGATTCAAAGGGCCAAATCTTTAGTATAGGTAATATCAAAGATGGCTCATCTCTTTTAATTGAAGATGTTGTTTTGGTGGATGGACTGAAATATAATTTATTAAACATTAGTAAACTTTGTGACAAAGTCTTAAGAGTTATTTTTGATGACTCTACTTGTGATGTTTTAGACAAAAAATCAAATACTTGTGTTCTTTTCGGTTTTCATGAAAACAATGTTTATATGATTGACATGCAAAATTTGAATTGCAATGGTACTTGTTTGAATACTTTTAATGAATATTCTTAGTTGTGGCATAGGAGATTAGGTCATGTTTCTTTTGGCCATCTATCCTTAATTAATTCTAAGGAATTGATGAAGGGTATTCCTTACTTGAAATTTGAAAAAGACTCAATTTGTGATGCATGTCAACTTAGGAAACAAATCAAGTCCTCTTTCAAATCAATCAAAGATATCATGACATATAGACCTCTAGAATTGATACATATGGATTTGTTTGGCCCAACTAAAACAAAAAGTCTTAGTGGTAACTAATTTTTTTTTGTTTTAGTTGATGATTTCTCAAGATTTACATGGGTTTTCTTTTTAGAACATAAAGATGAAGCTTTTCACATTTTCATGTTTTTAGAAAAGGGGTTGAAAAAGAAAAAGATTTTCTGATTTTACGCATAAGGAGTGATACGGTGGTGATTTCATCAATCATTCCTTTATCACCTATCGTGAAGAAAATTGAGTTAAGCATAAATTGTCTTGTTCTAGAACTCCACAATAAAATAGAATCGCTGAACAGAAGAATCGTACTCTTCAAGAGATAGTTAAGATAATGATTAGTGAATACGAACTCCCCCAATATTTATGGGTTGAGGTCATAAATACTTTATGTTACATTGGGAATTAATAAAACTCCCTTTGAAATTTACTATTTGAGAAAATCAAATGTTTTCTTTTCAAAGTTTTTGGTTGCAAATATTTTATTTTGAACACAAAAGGTAACTTAGAAAATTTGATGCTAAGTCTTTTGAAGTTATATTTGTTGGGCATTCAAATACTAGTAAGGCTTACAGGGTCTTCAATAAGTCAACTTTGACTATTGAAGAGTCTATACATATAAAATTTGAAGAATCTAACTCACTTGTGAAGAATGTTGTAAAGATTGGTTATTTTGGTGAAGATTTTGAAAAGATTTTGAAAAGATTAGCCCTCTCAACCGCCGAGGTGAAGTATGTTGCGGCGGGGCTTATCTGTACAAATCTTTTGGATGAAACATACTCTCCTCGATTATGATTTGCCCTTTGATCGTATTAAAATATTTTGTGATAATACTAGTACCATTTATATGACCAAGAATGCAAATCAACATAGCAAGACCAAACAAGTAGAATTTAGATATCACTTTCTTCGAGATCATTATGAGAAAGGAGATATTGAGATTGATTATGTTTCTACCGATTTTCAATTAGCGAATATTTTTACTAAACCACTTGATTTTGATAGATTTTTCTTTTATTTGTGGTGAATTGAGTTTGCATTGTGAACCAAGAATTTTTCAAATTATTGTTTGCTTTTTGTATTTATGTTTGGTTTTTTTGTGTTTACTTTAAATTGGTATGATTTAGCTCATTTTAAAATAAAATTGGTATCATTCTTTTAATTATTCATTTTATTGAAATCTACTAGTTTTATTTGGTTTTTGAGTCCCCTTTTGATATATGACAAAAAGGGGAGAAGCTTTATAAGATTTATGAGTTATTTGGTAATTGAAGAGATTTATGATTTAGCTACTACTTGATATTACCTCTATTTCATATTTGTATGCCTTGCTTTGTTGCATGCCCATTTGGTCGTTGGAGGCAAGGATGGAGGTTGGTATGTTTATGCATGATTTTTTATATTTCATGTATCTATACCAATATGCATATGATGACTTATTTTGAAATTGTCACATTCTTTAGTCATAAATGATTTTAGTCATAAATGATTAAACTTAATAGATAAAAATAATTTTAAGGGGGAGCTTTCCAAGTCTTAATATTTGTCTGTGCTCAATAACTCGTGTGTTTTATCATAAAAAAGGGGAGATTGTTGGTCCCTCCCCCACACCTATCTCATGCATTGTCCTCAATGTATGAATTAATACATAGATGCATGAAAAAGAAGAAAGGGAAGGAAAATATTACCTTAAGATAGTGGTTCCGATGGTGGTCTGATTGGTCCACGAAAATGGGCCCAATTGAAATTTCGTGGAGTTCGGAGGAACCCACCAGAAATCTCTCTTATATAACCCACTAAAATGATGTATATATGAACGATTTTTATTAAAAATTTAATCCCATCTAATTTTCAAATTTCATAATTAATTTCGGAGTCAATTTTGTCAACCGCCTTGTCCCAAAATGGAGTGTGAAAAGATGGAATTATTGACTTGGACTTAGAAAGTACGGGAACTAATACCGACTCTAAGTCAAGTAAAGGTTCAGGAGTCGAGATTGGTTCAGGAAGTGGGTCCAAATTAAGAAGTTGAAACTCAAGTCCACATTCATTCCCACAATGGAATGTGACTTAATATTGGTGATTTAAGTTCAAGAATGACAGGAGTGGGAATCAAAACTGATTCTAAAATATTACTCAAGTCGGGTAACAAAATAGGAGTCAATATTGATTTGGGAATTTGAATAGGATCACAAATTTGAGAATCTAGGTCACATTTCTCATTGAGGTCAATTTCATAAAAATGAGAACTTGCCAATTTGTCAATGGGACTTTCAAAAGTATGAAATTTGTCAAGTTCAGTATGATGATCATTAAAGATTGGTGATCCAATTTCATGATGAATTGGCACAGGATCCAATGTTGATTCAGAAAAAGATTGAAATCAGGTAAAAACACCGGGGTCATTATTGAATCAGAAAGCATAATTGAATTACCAAGTTGGGGTTCAGGATCATATTCATTCTCAAGTTCAATTTCAGGAGGGGAAACTTGTCAAACTGTCAATGTCATTTTCAAAATTTAGAGTTTGGGTAAGTTCAAATGGTTATACTGAAATAGAATCTTGTTTTTCAAAACAACATGATTCTTCGGCTCTAACATAATAGTTAGCGACGTCAGAAATGGTCAAATGGTGGGAACGGAGAGTTTGGACCATCATATCTATATCACGATTACGAGCGATTTGAGCCTGAGTCATGGCTTCAAGCATCTTCTCAAAATTGATTGGTTCATCATTTTGTTGTGATTGGACTTGAAAAGATGAAGTGTTGTTTTGGAACTTGTGATGAAATTGTGAGTCTGTCAGATTTTGGGATTGTTGCTTGGCTTCACGCAAACTCATTTCCAAGATTGAAGGTTTTCTATTTTGAACTGGTGGAACTGAGTATGAATCTTGGAAATATTATGGATAAGGTGGATAAGGAGGACAATTTGGTTGAATATTGGACTCGGGGGAGATTAATTCCCATTGACTCTGTGAACAGTTGAAATTATTTTGAAAATTATGGTTATAAGATTGGGGGCATGGGTTATATTGATTCGGATAAGACCAATCGGCACACTAGGTTGGTTAAAGTTATGATATGTCGGGTTGGTAATATTCTAAAAAGAGGTTGGTGTGTAATATGGATTACCATTAAAATTGAAAATTTTGTTATTATGAGCCATATCACACATGTCAAATACAAACAAAGAAAAAAACAAAAAAATAAGAAAACAAATAAAAAAAAAATCTAATCTAAGTTAGGGTAAACCTTAGACCTAGACGACTCCTAACTGGTTAGACTGTCCATGGGAGGTATAATGCAGACTTTGACCACAAGCTAATCTACCAGGTCAGGACAAGATTGGTGGGAGGTATCCGCGCAAAAGCGACGGGCCTAATTAAGCCAAATCACTAGCGTTCGGGGTTTCGCCCCTCAATCCCTTTGCTTAGACACTGATTTGGTAGGGGTCAAATTTTAACACCTTTCCCCTTAGGATAATCTCCTAATTGAGTCCGGGATGTCCCTAGGGCCAACAGCTGCTCAGTTTTACTTAGACTTAGGTTAGTGGGTGAGGAGATTGTTTGTGGGCTATGGAAGTGTAATGACTTCCCCAACTTATCTTGTTAATAGGACAAGCCCCTAAATCAATTTAGTGCAGTGTACAAGTATATAGAAAAAAGTAACACTCAAGCAATATTTCATACAAGAATGAACCTTATACTAAATGCTATGCACACATACCTTGGCTCCAGCACTCTTCAATAGTAATGTAAAATGTAAATGAATTAGACACTTACCTAAATGCAAGTCTAAACCATTTTTTGAATTTAACAAACATCATTTTACTGTTGAGGTTAGAAAGTAAGTACAGTAAGACAATTAAGGAAAATAGCTACAGATTTTTAGCTTTGCAATTCAGCCAACCTCAGAAAATATAGGTTAGTAGTTCATTCAGATTGCCATAAGAATGTAGCAAATCTAAGGGCTTCTGGGCTCTGCTTTCTTGAGCTGAGTCCAGAGCCACTTATATGTCCAATGCAGCAAAAATTCCTTGTTGTTAAATCTGTACACCAAAAACAAAGAAGAAGGCTAACCAAAAATGTAAACTATAAAGAGAGTTACTTACCGTCCCTACCCGGTAACGGCGCCAAAATTTTGATTGAGTTAGAACCTACACAAAAATACAGAACTTCAAAACTTTTAAAACATTAGTGTAAGATGCTCAATTCTACCGCAATAGCAAGTGGCTATGCGGGTCGTGATCCACAAGGAGGGACTAGCGATGGAAGCTTTTTATTAAGTTCTCTTTTATGCTACAAAGAATGGTTAAAAATCTTCTTTTAGTTTTTTAAAAGGAAAATGAAAAAGAATTATAATTAAGTTAGGAAGAAAGTGATAGATAGAGAAGATGGAGAAAATAGAAGTGATATGTACAAAGAAATTGAAAGAGTGAATTTGGGTGATTATGGTGTTGGTGATCTAGACTAAAAGTTATAAGAAAAGAAAGAAAAACTAAAACCTAGAAAACATATTTACCTCTTCGACGCCTGCTTACCTTTTACCTGTATCGACGATGTACCTTTATTTGAAGGCGAGCGAAGCATGGCGATGAGATCTTCTCCATTCATGATTTACACTATAAAATAAAGTGGAGAGATATACTATCATAGAAATGGATATCCATCACCATAAACCATCAACGGCACTTGTAAGGATAAGGCAACTTCGAGGCTATCGGTTTCATTTGGATCCACAAACACAAAAGAGGGAAGCGAAAAAAAATAAGAATAGGAAAGAAAAGGAAAGCTCGATTCGATTCAAATAACAATGGAAGAAAAGATCACTTATATGGTGTCACCTTCAGCACAAGCTTGCTCTCATTCCTCCATGAAAGTCACATCTCCTCTCAGTTACATAAATAAAACAAAATTTACATAAAAGAAACCAAAAACCTAAGTTACAAACTACAAATTAGCCTAAGTTCTGCTTTCTTCTTGGTCCTTCTACTTTTGCCTTTGAGATTGCAAGTATTTATAGGAGAAATGCAGAGGGTAGAGGAGTATGAAGATAAGGGAGCTGGCTATTTCTAAATTTGAATCCTCTCCTTATCTCTAAACTTGATTTGATGTGGATATTCAGTTCTGATCTACAACTTATTGGCGTATTTATTGCTAAATATAACTTATCAAATGAAAGAATTAGAAATAATGATCAACTTAAGAGTTGTAACCCTTTAAGTCTTCTTTCTGGATCATATTCAATCATCAAATTTGAGTTCTAATAGCGAAAGTTATGATTCAAATACTAAAATGTATCCAGCCAGAATCTGAGTCAAAATTGCTTCATCTCCATCGGTTGATCTTCTCTCTATCCATTTATCCCTTTGGATTTGGACTCTGTATTTGACGTTATCCTCGGTTGATCTTTAGCTTTAACCACTTGATTCACCAAAAACTGAATTTAACTAACTGGATTTGGGATCATCCTCCTCTAACCAAATAGATCTAGTTAAATCTGAATTTAGCTGATATTTATTTGATTTTAATCTCTTTCTCCCCATGATTATCTTCTGCAAAATAGACATTTAAGACAAAGAATTTAGCAGATTTGTTACATGATAAATGTGGATATGTAATAAAGAATAATGCAATAAATGTGTGCAATCACACCCCCACACCTATCTTTTACTCGTCCTCAAGCAAAACAACAAAACTAAACCAAAGATTATTAGACCACTTTCACAGATCACGCGATTGCACTGAGCTTGTGCAACAAGACATTAAACCTCTAGGTTTTCCCTAGAGGATGAGTTTTGTCTCGTGAGAGTTTTCAGTGAATTACACCCACAAAATCCGTAAAGAAAGAGAAAAATATTAGTATTTTGAAAACACATTTTGAAAGAAAAATATTTGAAATATTATTGTAAGATTTAAGTTATCTATAAGTTATAGGAAAATTGAATTTTTCATTCCTAAACTTAGTCTCTACTCAAAATTTTGTTATCAATCAAGGTAAGGAGTCTACCTGTACTTCTCATATAGTCTATTACTTTACCCTAAGTCATATGCACCTTTGTTACAGTGAAATTTTGACTAAGGGTTCTTTAACTCTAACGCTTATGCCTTATTTATTATTATTTTTTCTTTTTGTGGTAATATTCCTCAGTTCTATTAGGCTTTCTATTCTGCCCATGTAACGAGCCTCTAATCGGTGACTCCCAAACCAAACGGTCTTAGGGCACTGGGTGAGAAAACACCCCAAGGACTTAAGGACTCGGGCAAACAAGGCCTTAAAACTAAGGATTTTATTATATAAACCGCTTTTAGGCGTGAATACTTATGCTTTATTAGGCACAAATACTAGCTTAATTAGAAGATTTATATGTATATTTTTCTCAAACTTATCTAATCATCTTTCGCATAAATACCAAGGCTTGTTTAGGCCAAAGCACCTAACTAATCAATAATTAGATTTGTTTATCTTTCATAAATATATTTTTTCTTTTTCTTATTTTTTTAAGACATAAGAATTTTTGTTTTTTGAACCCTAAGTGTGTAAGTGCATGAAGTGTGCATACTTCATCAAGGTAAAGATCAAGACTAAATTACTTTGACAAATTATCTTCCTAACCCCAAAAATCAAACAAATAATCTTATTTTGACCAAGTATAAGAAATCCTAAATTTGATTTTCCTATTCCTTAAAATTGACTTAATTTCTTACAAAAAAATATGTCAAAATATTATTTCTTTATTTTCAAAAAGTTTTTTTAAAAGTAAAGAAAATGTTAATTTTTTTCTTTTCTTTTTTTAAATAAAAAGAAAAACCTAAGTTATGTTAGACCCTCCCCCACACCTATCTCATGTATTGTCCTCAATGTATGAATTAATTCATAGATGCATGAAAAAGAAGAAAGGGAAGGAAAATATTACCTTAAGGTGGTGGTTCCGGTGGTGGTCTAATTGGTCCACAAAATGCGACCCAATCAAATTTTCGTTGAGTCGGAGGAACCCATCAGAAATCTCTCTTATATAACCCACTAAAATGATATATATATGAACGGTTTTTATTAAAAATTTAACCCCATCTAATTTTAAAATTTCATAATTAATTTCGGAGTCAATTTTGTCAACCGCCTTGTCCCAAAATGGAGTGTGAAAAGATGGAATGATTGACTTAGACTTAAGAAGTACGGAACTAATACCGACTCAAGAAAGTGACTCAAGTCAAGTAAAGTTTCAGGAGTCGAGATTGGTTCAGAAAGTGGGTCCAAATCAAGAAGTTGAAACTCAAGTCCACATTCATTTTCCAACAATGGAATGTGACTTAATATTAGTGATTCAAGGTCAAGAATGACAGGTGTGGGAATCAAAACTGACTCTAAAATATTACTCAAGTCGGGTAACAAAACAGGAGTAAATATTGATTTGGGAATTTGAACTGGATTACAAATTTGAGAATCTAGGTCACATTTCTCATTGAGTTTAATTTCATAAAAATGAGAACTTGCCAATTTGTCAATAGGACTTTCAAAAGTATGAAATTTGTCAAGTTCAATATGATGATCATTAAAGATTTGTTATTCAATTTCATGATGAATTTGCACAGGATCCAATGTTGACTCAGGAAAAAGATTAAAATCAGGTGAAAACACCGGAGTCATTATTGAATCAGAAAGTAGAATTGAATCGCCAAGTTGGCGTTCAGGATCATTTTCATTCTCAAGTTCAATTTCAGGAAAGAGATAACTTGTCAAACTGTCAATGTCATTTTCAAAATTTAGAGTTTGGGCAAGTTCAAATGGTTGTACTGAAATAAAATCTTGTTTTTCAAAACAACATGATTCTTCGGCTCTAATAGAATGGTTAGCGACATCAGAAATGGTTAAACGGTGGGAACGGAGAGTTTGGACCATCATATCTTTGTACAATTACGAGCGATTTGAGCCGAGTCATGGCTTCAACCATCTTCTCATAGTTGATTGGTTCATCATTTTGTTGCGATTGGACTTGAAAAGATGAAGTGTTGTTTTGAAACTTGTGATGAAATTGTAAGTCCGTCAGATTTTGTGATTATTTCTTGGACTCATGCATACTCATTTCAAAGATTGAAGGTTTTCTATTTTGAACTGGTGGAACTGAGTATGAATCTTGAAAATATTGTGGACAAGGTGGATAAGGAGGACAATTTGGTTGAAAATTGGACTCGGGGGAGGTGAATCCCCATTGACTCTGTGAAGAGTTGAAATTATTTTTAAAATTATGATTATAAGATTGGGGGCATGGGTACATTGATTCGGATAAGACCAATAGGTCGGTTAAAGTTATGATATGCCGGATTGGTAATATCCGAAAAAGAGATTGGTGTGTAATATGGATTACTATTAAAATTGAAAAAATTATTATTATGAGCCATATCACAAAAGAAATGTCAAACACAAACAAAAAAAAACAAACAAATAAGCAAACAAATAAAAAGAAAAAAAATCTAAACTAAGTTAGAGTAAACCTTAGACCTAGATGACTCCTAACTGGTTACTCTCCACGGGAGGTATAATGCAGATTTTGACCACAAGCTAATCAGCCAGGTCAGGGCAAGATTGGTGGGAGGTATCTGTACAAAAGCGACGGGCTTAATTAAGCCAAACCACCAGCGTTTGGGGTTTCACCCCTCAATTCCTTTGCTTAAACACTGATTTGGCAGGAGTCAAATTCTAACACCTTCCCCCTTAGGATAATCTCCTAATTGAGTCCGGGATGTCCCTAGGGCCAACATCTACTCAGTTTAAATTAGGCTTGGGTTAGTGAGTGAGGAGATTGGTTGTGGACTAAGGAAGGGTAATGACTTCCCCACCTTATCTTGTTAATAGGACAAGCCCTTAAATCAATTTAGCACAGTGTACAATTATATAGAAAAAAGTAACACTCAAGCAATATTTCATATAAGAATAAACCTTATACTAAATACTATGTACACATACCTTGGCTCCAGCACACTTCGATAGTAATGTAAAATGCAAACGAATTAGACACGTGCCTAAATGTAAGTCTAAACCGTTTTTAGCATTTAACAAACATCATTTTGCTGTTGAGGTAAGAAAGTAAGTACAGTGAGACAAACAAGAAAAATAGCTGCAGATTTTTAGCTTTGCAATTCAGCCAACCTGCAGAAAATACAGGTTAGTAGTTCACTCAGATTGCCACAAGAATGTAGCAAATCTGAGGGCTTTTGGGCTCTGCTTTCTTTTGCAGAGTCCAGAGCCATTTATATGTTTAATGCAGCAAAAATTCCTTGTTGTTAAATCTGTACACCAAAAACAAAGAAGGTTAACCAAAAATGTAAACTTTAAAGAGAGTTACTTACCGTCCCTCCCCGGCAACGACGCCAAAATTTTGATTGAGTTAGAACCTGCACAAAATTACAGAACTTCAGAACTTTTAAAATAGTAGTGCAAGGTGCTCAATTCTACCACAATAGCAAGTGGCTATGCGGGTCGTGATCCACAAGGAGGGACTAGCGATGGAAGCTTTTTAGTAAGTTCTCTTTTATGGTACAAAGAATGGTTAAAGATCTTCTTTTAGTTTTTTAAAAGAAAAATGAAAAAGAGTTATAATTAAGTTAGGAAGAAAGTGATAGATAGAGAAGATGGTGAAAATAGAAGTGATATGTACAAAGAAATTGAAAGAGTGAAAGAGATTTGGGTGATTATGGTGTTGGTGATCTAGGCTAAAAGTTACAAGAAAAGAAAGAAAAACTAAAACCTAGAAAACATATTTACCTCTTCGGCGCCTGCTTACCTTTTACCCGTATCGACGATGTATCTTTACTTGAAGGCGAGCAAAGCATGGCAGATGAGATCTTCTCCATTCCCGATTTACACTTAAAATGAAGGGGCAAGCTATACTACCATAGAAATGGATATCCATCACCATAAGCCATCAACGGTACTTGCAAGGATAAGGCAACTTCGAGGCTATTGGTTTCATTTGGATCCACAAACACAAAAAAGGGAAGCGAACAAAAACAAGCATAGGAAAGAAAAGGAAAGCTCGATTCGATTCAAATAACAATGGAAGAAAAGATCACTTACACGGTGTCACCTTCAGTACAAGCTTGCTCTTATTCTTCCATGAAAGTCTCCTCTCCTCTCAGTTACATAAATAAAACGAAAATTACATAAAAGAAAACTAAAAACCTAAGTTACAAACTACAAATTAGCCTAAGTTCTGCTCTCTGCTTGGTCCTTCTACTTTTGCCTTTGAGATTGCAGGTATTTATAGGAGAAATGCAGAGGGTAGAGGAGTCTAAAGATAAGGAAAGTTGGCTATTTCTGAATTTGAATCCTCCCCTTATTTCCAGACTTGATTTGATATGGATATTCAGTTCTGATCTACAGCTTATTGGCGTATTTATTACTAAATATAACTTATCAAATGGCAGAAATAGAAATAATGATCAACTTAAGAGTTGTAGCCCTTTAAGTTTTATTTTTAAATCATCTTGAATCATCAGATTTGAGTTCTGGTAGCGAAAATTATGATTCAAATACTAAAATATATCCAGCCAGAATCTGAGTCAAAGTTGTTTCATCTCATCCGTTGATCTTCTCTCTATCCATTTATCCCTTTAGATTTGGACTCTGTATTTAATGTTATCCTCGGTTGATCTTTAGCTTTAACAACTTGATTCACCAAAAACTGAATTTAACCAACTGGATTTGGGTCCTCTAACCAAATAGATCTAGTTAAATCTGAATTTAACTGATATTTATTTGATGTTATTCTCTTTCTCCCCATGATTATCTTCTGCAAAATAGACATTTAAGATAAGTAATTTAGCAGATTTATTACATGATAAATGTGGATATGTAATAAAGAATAATGTAATAAACGTGTGCAATTAGTCGACTGGGCGATCGACTGACGTCAATAGATAGATCAAAATATTTGAATTATCGGTCGATCGAAGTTCTGTTTTAAATTTTTTCCCAACCGGTATATTTTCTCTCTTTTAGTCTAATCTCTTCCCTAATGACCTGATAGGCTCTTCTAACAGTGTTTTATCATCTTCCTATATATATATATATATATATATATATATATATATATATATATATATATATATATAATATATATATATATATATATATATATATATATTGTTCATTTGCAGAGAATTACTAAGATTTTTTTGATAAATTTTTGAAAAAATCAAGTTTATTTAAAAGAAAGATTTCAAGTTTTCTTGCTTCAAGTGCTCTCATTTCAAAATCAATTTCTGCAAATTTTCAGCTCTGAAATTAATTCATCTTAATTGATTTTCTCTTTCACAAACTTCTCTAGCTCCATCTCACATCAAGTACTATAGGAAGTTGTAAAAAAGATTATTTGTGATCTTTGTGGTCACCAAGAGCTTCAAAATCTCATTGGCTTTATGCTACCTCTTGCGCAGAGGATTGAGAGTTGGAGTTGTATACTCAAGTATTGTGTAGACTATTGTAGCTCCTTTGAGGAAAAATTCTTAGTGGATAGTAAAATCCTTGAAGGTGGGGACGTAAAGCTTGGTGCTCGAACTTCGAAATACTTCATTTGTATTTGAGATTGCTTTCTCTCTTTCTCTACTCTACTTGCATTACTTACACTAGTATTTTACATTCATTTTCACTTACTATTCTTTTCTAATATCATATTTACTTGTCGGTTTTCATTCTCTTAATCAAGAAGGCAATTGAGCTATTCAACTCATTGTCAAGAGAAATATAGAGGAAAAGTTTAGAGCCTTTCATAAGGGAATCCGGCTTCACTTCTTAATTTGAGTTGACCGTTTGTAACATTCATTTTATAATTGTTGCTTTTTCTCATTATTGACCATTAAATTAGCACTACATCTATTCACCCCCTTCTAGATGTACTTTCAATTCTGAGTTGTTTTTAGTTTTTTCTTTGGAGTGGTATTTTGCTCTTTATATAGGAATTGGAGGAAACTTTAAGCTGTAACGAGCACAACCCTTCCGAACACACATTCATTAGCCAAATAGGCACATTCATTCGGGTGAAACAGGTTGTCTCCGAATAAACACATCCATTCAGTCAGAACAGGCGCAACCGTCTCGAATAGACATGTACGTTCGCCGAACAGACACATCCATTCGCATCACTTTCAATATTAGACTAAAGAGTTTTCACTCTTTTTATCTTATTTATCTCTTGTTCTAGACTAATTTTTGACTTGAATATCTCATTTATTTGGAAACGGAATTGAACACGTTTATCATCAATGGAAAGAGAACACATTATAATCATCTCTCGCGCATTCTGAGCAACGAGTCCGCCTAAAATTCAACTCAAATTTCTCAAAAACTCACTTGCTTAATTTCAAGTTTCCAACGTTTATTACATATTGTCCATGCGTACATATTGTCAATGCGTTTGGCATTAAATATTTTCACTTTGGGAGATCCATGTCCGTATCAACCATTTCTATTTCACCTAAATCGTACAAGATACATATCTTATTTACCTTTTGTTTCTAAAAGAAATTTGCATTCCATTTATCTGATGCCTGCTTCTAAGTAAAGTAATGTTCTTGAGTTGTATTCAGTCAAGATCCCATAATGAGAAACCAAAATTTTACACAAATTGAAGCTATAATGAACCATTATACCAATCACTATTTTGACTTGGACAAATTTTTATTTTCAAAATATTTTAAAAAAAGTCTCCTCTAAAAAATAATTAGCAAAACAGACATCGTTCATGCCAGCTCTGCACCACGTTAACCAACGGTCAATTCGTGGGTTTAAAAAATCTCCAGTGTTGTCAACACTGGAGTTTTTGTCCAACCAGTTAATATGTCCGGCTTTCTCAATATCGGACTTTGTAGCCACACAGAGAGGCACATATAAAGAGGTAGAGGAATAGAGAATGGCTGAAGGAGATCAAGTTATACAACACCGGAGTTTTAACACCAGAGTTTTATCCACTGTGTATAAAACTCCAGTGTTGGTAACACAGGAGATCTACAAATAGTATATAAATTTTCGGTGTTGGTAACACCGAAAAAAATTTAAACCCACAGATCGATCGTTGGCCGACGTGACGCAGAGCTGGCGTAAGAATGGTTTGTTTCGTTAATTATTTCTGAGAGGAGTCTTTTTTTAAAAATAATTTTTAAAATAAAATTATTTCACAAATTTGTCCAACTTTGAAAGAAAAAAATAAAAAATCATAGATCCCTAATTGTAATTGATTCTCTCTCATGAGAATGAGACACTCTTTTATGTGGTACCTTGCATTCATTTTTAGTGCAGTGAATGAAGATTGTATCTGACAGCTAACAACATGTCTATTTTGTTTGGGAAGGTTATGTGAAGATTTTTATTTTTTATAATTAAATTAGATTACAGTCTTGGACTCTTTTTTTAATTAATTTAAAAAAAATCACAGTTACAAATTTATTTCCGTCTCAACCTCAATTCAAGTTAATCACGTGGTAAATTCAAATTGGTCTCTTTTATATAACTAACTCATATTTTCTCTTTTCTCTTTTCTCTTTTATCTTTTTATTCTTTTATCAGATCTTATCGATTAAATCCTCTTTTTAGCTTTTTTCATCCATTCTCTTCATTATCTCTACGGATCTCGCTGATTTTCTTCATCATCATCTCGTGATAGATTTGATTGTTTTCTTATTCATTTTCATGATGATTTTTGAGATCTAGGGTTCGAGTTTTTGATTTGATTTCTGCTGTATGATGACGATGTTGAAATGGTTACAATCCTTTTATGTAAGGAGTAAGACTCAAGAATTGTGACTCATGACCTGATTTCAACTTTGGTGAGCTAGAATTGTAAAGGAGAGTTACACAGTGAGAGAAGAGATGACTGCAATCTTCATGATGAGAACTGCGACTATGAGGACTACAACTACGGTGCCACAGTCCTCATAAGCACTCGAAAATAATAAAATAAACATAAAATGAGGTCTTTTATGTGAGAATTGCGACTGATGGTCACAATACTTCATATAAGTATTGCGACTCACAATCCTGAAGTTGCAGTTGTAGTCGAAATTCTCACAGTCACAGTTATAACAAAGTTTATATTGCAGTTCTCACAAAATTCTTACAAAGTCGCACTCCCGAAGTCACAATCACAATCGTAATCACAATCACACTTCTCACAAAGTCGCAGTTGCGGAACGTTATTAGTTGTGGTCGTGGTCGCGGTCGCGATTAAAAGTTAAAATGGGGCATTTTAGTCTTTTGTATATTTTTTTAATTAAACCACCAGTCAAACACGTGTTTTGTAATTTAGAGCCTGCAAAAAAAAAAAAGAGCTCAGGCGAAGAAAAAATTGTAATTGAGGTTTTTCCTAATTAAGTTTTACTATAGGTGATTTTACCCAAAATCCCCATTAAATTAAGCTGAAATTAATTTTGGTGATTACATAATTGTATTACATGATTTACCATTTTGTGATATTTTCTACCAGAACATTCTGTTGGGAAATATGAAGAATTTAAGGTGAATCTTTGAGTTGAATTACGGCGAGATCTGTTGATAGAATCAATTGGATAATGGTTGGAGTGTGTTCTCCTTCCATTGGGGATGAATGTAGTATATTCACTTGTTCAATTCCGACTTCGAATGAATTAGATATTCAAGTCTAAAGTTTGCCTAATTCAAAAGCCAAAAGGGGACTAAAGGTAGCTAAAAGCATTTAGTCCTACATTGGCCATGGGATGGATATTTGAAGTGTTTAAATAGAGAAAAATGGGAACAAAGGGTTGGATACTTAGAGTTTTCGCGCGCGATTAGGGGGAAACCATGCCCACACGAGCGCGCGCCGCTGGCGCCGGGGCCTGGCTCGGGGTCTTCGGGCTCCCTACCCGGTCCGTTCTTTTTGAATCGGGTCTCATGGGTATGGGTTACCTGCTCTGCCATCCAGAACCGAACTGAATCAGCGCAACGGCTGACAGAAAATTGCCGCGAACAATTGGGCGGTTTCTGTCTGAAACGAATCGTTGCAACGGTTTAGACCGAACCGTTGCAACCGTTCAGTCAGGTTCGGACGGATTTACCCCTCCCAGAGCACTATAAATAGCGCTCCTTTTCTCTCATTTCAAAGCACAGACACAGAAGCAATATAGAAAAGGAAAACAAGTTCCTTCCTCTCATTCTGAAGTGGGACTTCTGCAACTCAGATTCAGAAGTGACTTCCAACAGGAAGTGAAAATTCTGCAACTCAGATTCCGAAGTGACTTCCACTATATTCATTTTGAAAGTAGGCTCAGAAAATTCAACAGATTCTTTAATAGAATTGTTGTCTGAATCTGTGACTTTTGAAGAAGAATATTCTTCTATCTTTCTCCATTCTCTACGGTGGGTGTTCCTCCAAAGTAAAGACAAATATTCTCCCAAAAATTTGTCTTGGTTCTGCTGCTTTGATAATCCTGTGAAGGTACTGGTTAACTACGGTTCGACCGTATGGTGATTTGTTAGTGCTATCCAAATATTGTGAAGGAGTGTTGTATCTTGGGAGATCAGCATCCAGTAACCCGTTAGCACCGTAGCGGGGGACGTAATTGTCTTAAGGAGATTCGTTATAAGTGTACCTCACTCCAAGTACTGTATAAGTGAATTAATTTTCTTTATACAGGGGTTATACTGATATTCAGTATATTGAGACTGACTCATACCAGTCTAATTGGTGTTTAACCAAGGAGGGTAATTGAAAGGTGGTTCTTTAATTAAGGAACGTTCTATTGAACGAAAAACCTCCCACCTGATATTCACCGACCTGGCCAATTAGATCAGTGATATTGATTAGTTGTCAGATTGATCCTGGTGACCAACAATCTTAAGACAATTATCTTGAAGTTACTTACTTCTGTTCTGTTTGAACTTGCAGAAAATGTCTGAGACTAATCAAGATAGTTCAAGTAAGACACCAAACATGCAAATTCAAACTTTGATGCCTGCTCCACTTCCTAACCCGAAGTCGGAGAAGCCAGAAAAATTTGATGGCACAGAATTCAAGAGGTGGCAACAGAAGATGTTCTTCTACTTGACCACTCTGCATCTGGCCAAATTCCTGCAAGAGGATCCACCAGAACCTGGAACTGATCGGGACTCAGTCTTTGCAGTTGATGCATGGACTCAAGGTGACTTCGTTTGCCGAAACTATAATTTGAATGGACTGTATGACTCTCTTTACAATGTCTACAATCCTATCACAACAGAAAAAAGTTATGGGCCAGTCTTGATAAGAAGTACAAGACTGAGGATGCCGGTACCAAGAAGTTCGTCGTAGGACGATTTCTGAAGTACAAAATGGTGGACAACAAGACTGTGATCAGTCAGGTGCAAGAGTTCCAACTTATCTTGCATGAGATATGAATCTACCTGAAACTTTTTAGGTTGCTACTATTATGGAGAAACTCCCACCTGCGTGGAGAGATTTCAAGAACTACCTGAAGCACAAGCGCAAGGAGCTGAAGTTGGAAGATCTCATTGTGAGGCTTCAGATTGAGGAGGACAACCAAAAGTCTGAGAAAAAGAACAGTAAGAACTCCTATGAAGCCAAGGCCAATGTGATCGAAGCCTCAAAGGGGAAAGCGTCTACTTTCAAAAGCTTAAAGCGGAAGGAGACTGCCCAAGGGTAAAAAGGCAAGGTCCAAGAAGGCAAGAACAGGCGTTTCAAGGGAACTTGCTACATCTGCAACAAAGAGGGGCATAAGGCGAATGAATGTCGCAGCCGTCTCAAAAAGAACAAGAAGAACTATCCATAGGCAAACCTGACCGACCATGCATCGCCAAGCCTTTCAGCTGTGGTGTCAAAAGTGAATCTGACGACCAACAATAAGGATTGGTGGGTAGACACTGGGGCTACTCGGTACATCTGCTCTTAGAAATTATTATTCTCTGAATATCATAAACTAGAGTAAGATGAGCAACTCTTCATAGGAAACTCAGCCGTCTCCAAGGTTGAGGGAAAAGGAAAGGTCATCCTGAAGTGGACATCTGGGAAAGAGCTTACTCTGAACGATGTGCTACATATTCTAGATATCCACAAGAATCTGATCTCTGAATCAATACTTAGATTTAGAATGATTTTTGAATCAGATAAATTTACACTTACTAAGGGTGGGATGTATGTGGGAAAGGGTTATCTTGTTGATGGACTTTTTAAAGCCAATGCTGCAGTGGTGGACAAAAAGTCTGTGTATTTATACCCTAAGCTTATAAATAAAGAAAAATCTTCTGTTTATTTGATTAAGTCTCCTATTTTATGGCATGCTAGATTAAGGCATGTAAATTACAAGTCTTTAAAAAACTTACCCAATCTAGGATATATTCTTAAACTCAACTTGAAAGAAATTCGCAAGTGTGAGATTTGTGTTGAGGCCAAGTTCGCGAAAAATTCATTTCACTCAATTGATCGAAATACAGAACCTTTAGGGTTAATTCATAGCGATCTGTGTGACTTGAAATTTAAGCCAACTAGAGGCGAAAAAAGTATTTTATTACTTTTATTAATGACTGTACAAGTTACTGTTATGTGTATCTTCTAAACAGTAAGGATGAGGCAATGAATATGTTTATAACATATAAAGCCGAAGTTGAGAATCAACTCAACAAGAATATTAAGATTCTAAAATCCGATCGAGGCGAAGAATATGAATCAAAAGATTTTAGTGAGTTATGTGCTAAATTTGGTATAATCCATCAAACTACAACACCATATACTCCTCAGCAAAATGGAATTGTTGAACGGAAGAACAGAACTTTGAAGGAGATGGTCAATTCCATGGTCGTAAGCTCTGAAGCTCCGCAGAACTTGTGGGGGGAAACTCTTTTAACTGCAAATTATATTCTAAACAGAGTACCCCACGAGAAACTTTGTCTTATACCATTTGAGTTATGGCATGGAAGGACACCCTCCTAGCATTACCTCAAAATGTGGAGGTGCCTTGCAAAGGTACTAGCACCATTACCTAAAAAGATCAAGTTGAGAGTAAGAACTATGGACTGCATATTCATAGGTTAAGCCTTGAATAGCAGTGCCTACACATTCTTGGTATCATCTTTTGTCTATAAGAAGAGAGTATTTATGACCAAAAATCTGGAAGTTTCTTGTTTTTATTTTTTTTCTTCCTTCCAAATTTAAATTGATACGAAAATATGTAAGGAAACGAAAAATAAATAAATAAACTCCCAAATTCCCTAATCCTTTAACTATTCAAATTTCCTAATTTTTCGGTTATAAAATTCTCTCTGCTTAAAGACTAAAGAATACTCATTGCTAGCAATTTAAATTTGGAAGGAAGAAAAAAAATAAAAACAAGAGAAAGTTCCAGAATTTTGGTCATAAATACTCTCTTCTTATAGATTAAAATATGATACCAAGAACGTTCGGGTAGAGAATCTCACAAACTGGTAACTTAATCCAATTATGCAATCACCAAATCTAATTTCTGGCGAATTTTATTTGCTGTCATAATTGACCAAAAATAAAAATATTCATCATAACCTTGACGAGCAAAATAGACAAGTTGTTAATTGTCAGATACACTATCCACTCATTGCATTCAGTATAAATACAAGGCACCACATAACATAGTCTCTCATTCTCATAACAAAAGAGTGGTAGAGAGAATCAATTACAGTTCAAAATGCATTTCGGACAATTGCTTCTTGTTGGGCTACTCATCTTTCTTTTGAGAAGGGGAGATGCTGCATTTGATTATGGCCAGGCTCTCACTAAGTCATTGCTCTACTTTGAGGCACAAAGGTCAGGGAGGTTGCCGAGGAACCAACGAGTCCAATGGCGTGGTGACTCGGGCCTTGGAGATGGCAGAGACGCGAGAGTAAACTTCCTCCGTTTCTTATTTTTCTTTATTCGATCTAATTCATAACAAATCTCAAATGTACGCAGATGTGTAAGGACCAGCAATGCTATTGCTAGAAAACTACAATTATAAGGTGGTGCTTATGAGTTTACGGTGAAAGATGCAATATTGATACTTAAATAAATCAATTACAATTGCTGTAAAACCATGGAGTCCTCTTCTTGTTTCCTTCCTGTCAGACCTGTAATCATTTACTATCTATTTGTCCTTACAATTTTTATTTATTTGATGTGTTTCATGGATTTAAGAATACTAGCCAAGAACACCATCAAATATTGTTATACTAGTGATAGAAAGTATCTATGATTAATTAGTATCTTTTCCAATTAAATAAAATTATGATACTGACATTTAGATCTTTCCTCATATCAGTTTAACATATATGAAAAACTTCTTAAAATGTTCCCTTAATCAATCATTAGGTATTAAAATATCTTCTTATTTCCTAAAAACAAAAAATCTTCTTAAATAAGGGGGCAAACATATTAATACATTTCTATTTCATGAACAACTTGGTATAGATCCTTCTCATTAATATGATCTTACCCAAAAGTCTATAATTACGAGAAAATTAGAATACAATCAAGCATGTTCAAATTAAATGGCAGTAAAAAAAAATTTCTAGTTTCCATGTGTTTTGTTTGGTTGGGGGGGGGCGGGATAATGTTGAAGAGAAAATTCAAAAAAATGAAAATTATGGGCGAGTCCCCACAGATAAATTGATACAGCTATCATTAATAAGTAGTGCACATATCTTCCTGTTACCAGATTGATCTCACCGGAGGATACTACGACGCGGGCGACAACGTTAAGTTCGGCTTCCCAATGGCCTTCACGGTGACCCTACTCTCATGGAGCGCAGTCGAGTTCGATCACCAACTCTACGCCAAGAAGGAGCTCGGAAATGCATTGGCCGCCATCCGATGGGGCACTGACTACCTCCTTAAGGCCCACCCTCAGCCCCAAGTCCTGTATGCCGAAGTCGGCGATGGCAACTCGGACCACGCTTGCTGGCAGAGGCCAGAGGACATGACCACTCCTCGGACCGCTTACAGGCTTGACTCCACAAAGCCCGGTTCGGATGTCGCTGGCGAGACTGCGGCTGCATTGGCTGCAGCATCCATTGTGTTCCGGAAGTTTGATGCCAGATATGCTAGGGTTCTGCTTACCCATGCAAAACAGGAGGTTAATTAGTGTTTAATTACAGGTTTTTTTGTTCATATTGTTTTTGAAATTTAGTATGAAATTTGTTATGTTTTTTTTTTTTTTGTTTTTTCCGCAGCTCTTTGATTTTGCTAGTAGCTATAGAGGGTTGTACTCGAGCAGTATCCCAATTGTGCAGAATTTCTATTCCAGCAGTGGCTTTGATGTAAGACCGTTTCTTGTTTTGTTTTTTTGTTTTTCTCAGCTCTGTGAAAATTTAGAATCATTTCGGTATTTTTCCTAATTTCCCCGCTTTTGCTGCATGCAGGATGAATTGCTGTGGGCAGCTGCATGGCTTCACCGTGCCACCGGCGACAAGGCGTACTTGGGCTTCCTCGGCCAAGCTCAAAACACAGGCGGCACCCGAACTCAGTTCTCATGGGACGACAAATTTGCCGGTGCCCAAGTCCTAGTGTCAAAGGTCAATTTCACAAATCTCAACTAAAGACATAATTTTGTTACGGGTTCACATGAAAACAGAGAAAAAAAATTTCAATTTCAATCAAAAAATAACTTGCTCACTGCACAATTTCTGTTTGCAGCTCATCCTGGACAAGACCGTAGGCAACGACGATGTGTGGGCACAGTACAAGGACAGTGCAGATCAGTTCATCTGCAATGTGATCCAGAAAGGCAGCAGCAACACTAAGATTAGCCCGGGTGGTGCGCTGTGGTTTCAGCCCTGGAACAACTTACAGTACACCACTGCGGCCTCGCTGCTCATAGCTGCCCACGCCGACCATCTGGCCGCGGCACGTGCCAGCCTTCAGTGCCCCGGCGGTGTAGTTTTGCCCAATGATCTCATCAATTTCGTCCGACAACAGGTAATCAATTTGTTACCTTATCATCTGCTCTATTTCAACATGGTTATAAGAGCTGCATTCAATTCTCGACAGGCTGACTACATCTTGGGCGCGAATCCGAAGAAATTGAGCTACCTGGTAGGATTTGGGCCCAATTATCCGACCCAAGTGCACCACAGGGGCGCTTCGATCCCATCCATCAAGAACAATCCAACTCCGACCGACTGCAATGGTGGATTCAAGTTCATGAACGCGAACACGCCCAATCCCAACGTCCTGCATGGTGCAATTGTCGGCGGTCCAGATGATAACGACGGGTACACGGACTCCCGGTCCAATTTTCAGCAGAATGAGCCTGCAACTATCAACACTGCGCCATTTGTTGGCGTGCTCGCAAGGCTTGCTTGAGCACTGGTTGATCGTGAGATCTGTGGCATGGTGGGTTTGCGAGGAGTGGAGTTGGGTAGATTTAGCTATCTGGTACTGTCACGATCTTAGTATTAACGAGTGTCTGTCTAATATAATTTCAACAAAAATAACAGACGATTGCAGAAATTTGAGACAAACGCATTACAAGTTTCCAAGTTGGTTGGTGATTTTTATTTTAATTTTTATTTTAAGAAAAGCCTGTAGGCCTACAGCATAGCCCCAAGTGAGCACGGGAACTCCCGCCACTGTGAGTGTAAGAAAGAAACGCCCATGAGGGAGAATGAAACGCTTAATGGATACACATGGATCGCAGCAAGAGCCTCCATGAAACTATTAGGCGCACCATTCGTACGCTGTGAGTGAGCTTCCATGAACCACTAGTCGAACCTAGCGGTCTACATATGTTGCAAAGTCAAACTGTTGCATAATATACCTCTCACTGCCCCTTACAAATTTATTTCAAAAAATGCTCTCGGTCCAATGCGAATGATGAGATTCGAACCGATCACCTTCAAAGGGGGAAAAAACAAAAAAAAAAACAAAATGCCGCTTGAACTATATTCTTGGTCATCGACCTAGCTATACCAAAAGAGTAATACAGCTCTATTGGATCTGTCTAATTTCAAAATGCAACAAAAAGCTACAACCTATGTGGGAAAATAGACAAGAAAGAAGAGAGGTGATGCCAACCCCACAACAAAGACCAGAGCTTATCCACGAGAAAGTTAGGCACCAGGTGATTTTTGTTAAACCAGTTGAAGAAACAGGAATTGTGTATTATTATTATGAAGGCAATAATCAAATATATATCCATTACAATTACATAATAAGGAAACACCCTATTCCAACCACAATTAGTATTATATAATTGTATTCTAAATACTACTCTTTAACGCCCTCACACAAACTCAAAATGAATGGAGCGGAAATTGTGAATTTGAATAAAAAAGGAAAAAATTGAAAAATATCTGCAGAAATTAAGAAGTAGAGATATGGACCCCACATGGCGCTCTTCGAAAACTTGTACTCTTGGACACTCCCTCGCAAACTCACGATGGATAAAACGTTGAAATTTTGGATTAGTGTCGATGATGAGAAGGAGATGACATATTTTTTTTTAATTTTTTTTTTTGAAGAAATTAAATTGTATATGTTATCGATGAAGACAATATCCAAAAATATAGAAATAATATTTTAATGATAAGAAAACCTCTACTCTTAATACAGCTAGTATTATATATCGTATTCTTAATATTACTCTTTGACAATTTTTATTAATAGAATGATATTCGATACAGTTAAAATATGAATTTTTGGTCACTCAAATGACACCAAAAAGTAGCGGCTCTTCTACACAATTCTATTAAATCGTGTGAGAATAAATCTAGAAATATATATCTATCTCTATATGTATGTGACAAATATATATATATATATATATATATATATATATATATATATATATATATATATATATATATATTGAAAAAGTTAATGTAATTTTATTCATAATACGAATAGTGTTACAGAAATGTACAGGGCTAGACTACTCTGACTCACAAATCTCGGATAATTATAGGGAGAGGAGAGGATTCTGACCGTCACCTTCCACTATAGTACACCAAGAGAAGGATCAGATTGACCCAAAGCCTCCAATGTATTACAGTTTGTTTCCGTTATCTTAAACAACTCAATCTATTATATAGAGTACAAGTTTATACTATTCCATTCTCTCAAACAATTCTTCTTTTGTGACAATTGATTTATACTTCAGTGACAAATGGGCTTGTTAGGACCAATTGCTTAGTATTTCTAGCTCCAGTGAAGAATTGGATTCTTTCAGTGGCAAGTTTGCATTAGCACTAGGATGTCTTCATAAAGTCTTCTAAAGAGCTTGAGTTTATGCAGTTGCTCTTGTTGGAATATTCTTCGGTTTCTTTCTAGCCAAATATGCCACACAGCTGCAACTAGGACCAGCCTTGACAATATATAAGTCTTTATTTTGGTGCTAAAACTTCTTTTGATTTCCTCTGCTTCTACGTGTATGTTGATATGATGAGAGGGTGGCTTGAGTTTAAGCTTTCACAAAGACCATATGTAGGAGGAGTAGGGGCAGGTGAAGAATAAATAGTGAATTGTTTCAGTTTCTGAGATACATAACACGCAGAAGTCTTGCTCAACAATCCCATACTGCTTCAACCTGTCATATATATACACACACATACACACACACACACACATATATATATATGAGAAAAAAGTATATCAGCCGACGGCTGAGAGACTCTCTCAGCCTGCGGTGATGTGGCACAATATTTGCCACACCACTAAGTTGCGGCCCGCTTATTGGAATAAATTAAATTACTAAATACCCTTCGGTAAAAGATATTTGCCCCATTATTGTTTATTATTATTTTTCCCCTGTCAGATTTAGGTTATTGTTTATTATTATTTTCTCCCCTATTTTTTTACCGCTTGTTGTCAGATTTAGGTTATTGTTTATTATTATGTTTTTCCCTATTTTTTTACCGCTCGTTATCAGATTTAGGCTCTCCTTTTCCAGCCTGCCATAAAGTTTTTTATGAAAATAGCGATTTTCGGATCAGGTTTTTCTCCTTTTTATTTAATGTCGACGTCGGAGCAGTGCACTTCCGCTGCCAATTCTGGTCGCAGTCATAAGCGATCTCTATCTCCCGATCTAAATATGGACCATATATCATCTGGTTTAACTTTCTCTCAGAATATTGAAAGTATTGAAGGGTTGACATCTTTACATGCTGATCAAGAGGTTTTATTTTGTCAATTTTTCCCCACAATTTCTTAAATGTAGAAGGTTTCTCTGTAGCGTATATGGAACTGCGACCTATATTTTGTTTTACAGAACAAAATAATAACTTGTTCTAAAGTTTAAGAACTGCGACCACGGTCGCAGTTTTATTTTAAAACAATCTCCGGCTGTAAAAGCTATTTTTGTAACTGGGACCTAAGTCGCAGTCCTTATTTTTATAATTCTTACACATGTCCATGTCAATTATATCTAGTTTATACACTAAATCTTAAGAATGCGACTTAAGGTCGCAGTATATATTAATGAGAGAGTTGCACAGTTATTATTCAGGTTTTTAAAAAATCTGCTCATACGGAAAACAGCAACTACGATCGTAGCTTGTTATTAAGAAGTTATAGATTTCTTTATATCTGTGACCTTAGTCGCAGTTTTAGTAATTACAGTTCAGACGGGTGATATTCAATTATTTATTTTTATGTAGTTCGTCAATTTGTTTTGTAGGATCTGAATGCACATGGAGAAATGTCAGGAAGCTCAAATATTTTTGTAGGGAAACAGTTTTTCACGGATGTGGAAGCATACAATTTCTACAATTTTTATGCAAGGAACAGAGGTTTTGGCGTGAAGAAAAGGAATAGATAAGTCACGGAGGCCTCCTCATGAAGTTATTTATAGAAAATTTTGTTGCAACAAGGAGGGTGTGAAGAAGTTGTGTGACAAAAGACAAGATGGGCTTACAGTCCATCGTCGAATTGACACTAGAGTAGCGTGTCCTACTGAGATGCATGTTCATCTTTGTTTTTTATTTGACAGAAGATATTGGTTGTCACCAAGTTTATTGATTCTCATTCACATGAATTGTCAAGCCCGGATAAGATACATCACCATTACTCTCACCAGATACATCGATCAATGTTTATCAGAAGCATTATGAGCAATTTGGTTGATGTAGGAATTCGCCCTTCAAATATTTTCCGTGTTGTCAATGCAATGAGCCATGGAGAAGGTTGTGAAGAAGTAAGCCCGCAACAAGTTATTAATTTTACTCGTCAACGTAGAAATATCATTGGCCATGAGTTTATTGCGTTATCAAATATTTCGAAGAGAAAGTCGATTCCGATCCAGAATTTTTCTTTGCAAGTGAAGTTAATAATGCGGGCACACTTAGGAGCATTTTTTGGGCTGATAGAAGAGCTATTTTCTCGTATTTGAGGTTCTGTGATGTGATCATTTTTGACACAACATACAGGACTAATCACTTGAGCTTGCCATTTGTTCCATTCACTGGAGTAAATCATCATCGGCAGTCAATTTTGTTTGCCTGTACATTGCTTGCGGATGAGCAGAGGGATACATTTGTGCGGCTATTCAAAAAATGGCTCAAGTGCATGCATGGAGTTGCACCGAAGTTGATTATTACTGATCAGGATGCCCAGATCGGTGATGCCATCAAGATGATTTTTCCAACTACTCGGCACTGGTACTGTTTCTGGCATGTACGGAAACATATTGTTGAGCAATAAATCCCGATGTCAAATAAGAAAGGAGAAGATATGGTCTCTGATTTCAATCATTGGTACACCTCCCGTGATATAAGCACATGAGAGGAGTGATGGCGACTGATGAATGAAAAATATCATTTAGAAGAAGAAGAAGACAGTTGGTTGTTGAAGATGCACAGACTGCGTGGACACTGGGTTAATGCATATCTCAAGGATGTTTTCTATGCTGGAATGACAACCAGCTAGAGGTGTGAGAGTATTAATTCTTTCTTTGATGGTTTTGTGAATGCAAACACGAAACTAGTGAAATTTGTACACCAATATGATAAAGCTATTACTGCCCGTCGTAGTTCTGAATCTCAACAAGACTTTCGGGTTTGAATTCTGTGGCCAACTGTACATCGAATCCATATGAGATACATGTTTTGAAGTTGTATTACCCGAAGATTTTTTAGTTGTTCTAAAAAGAATGGGCAGTTATTACGACACTCTTTTCAGAAGAGTTGGAACATGATGGACCTGGATCAAAATATCTGGTTGGTGATTTTTCAGAATCAAAAGACAGCTGGAAAAAGGTCAGTTATGAGAAGCCTGATGAACTTGATGTGTCTTATAGTTGCTCATTATTCGTAACAGAGGGTATCCTTTGTAGACATATTCTATGCATTTTGTGGCGCAATCACATTACACATATACCAGAATCATATATACTTCAAAGATGGAGGTTGGATGCTCGTTACCAAAATGTTGCAATTGAAAATGGCATTAGGCCTTTTCCCAGTCAAGGCACTCCAGAGACGGCTTGATTGTGGACACTTCGTTCCAAATTTAATGCAATTCTTGAAATGGTCGCCGATTCTGATATCCATCTTTCAAAGTTGGACGCAGCTTTGAAAAGATTTACTGAACAAACCAGTAATGAATACAAAGCCATGTCAGTAATTATCAATCATCACAGTCTAAAACTAATATTGGTTCCAGTGGATCCGTCGTTGTTCTGCGAGATGATGAAGAATTGACTATACGCGATCCAATTGGTCTTGTACCAACCAAGGGGAGGCCTAGAGCTGCATCCAGCTTAAGTCTGGTTTTGAAGATTCTCTATCTCAGAAGGAAGTGAGCATCGAAGATGTGGAAACTGTCAAGAGCTGGGCCATTACAGGACTGGTTGTCCATTATTGGTATTAAATTAAACCTGTTATATAATTCTTTCTAAAGTTTTATATTTCAAATTCTTACTTTTCCTTTTTAATTGTAGAAAAAGTAGTTTCATATTGTGTCTACCTAGAACGAATAAAGTGTTCATTTTGACAGCTTCAGTCATCAACTGCGACTATGGTCGCACAGCGAAGAGATTCATGTCGCATACTGCGACCTGCGTGTCATTATAAGTAGATTTTTATATCCTTTTTCACATCTATTGTACTTTTTGTTAGCAGTTGTACTTTAGAGAGTTTTACTGTGACATTGTTTACTTTATTTTAGATTTAGTAGTATTGAACATAGCAGTGACTTTGGTCGCAAATATAAGCAGTATATGGGGATAATCGCGACCGTGGTCGCAGTGGTCCATTGCACAGGAAATTAGTTTGTTGCTTTTCAAGTGTCCCCCGTCTCTTGGTATTATTATAACATTTGAATATAGTTGAAATTTTCCACTCAAAATTCATTTCGACAATTTTGCCCTATGTTGTGCTTTAGTCCACTGAACATAAAGTAACAATGTGACCATGGTCGCATTCATATTTGCCCATTTGAATATCGACTTTCTTGATGTCTACACCAGTTTCATAACTGCGACTAGAGTCGCAGTTGGCTGACGTTATTTTTTTTTTAATGCGACAATAGTCATAGTGTATCCCTTTTTATTTAATTTTAACATCCATTTCGACAATTTTGCCGTATGTTGTGCTTTAGTCCACTGAACATAAAGTAACACTACGACCATAGTCACAGTTCATATTTGTCAATGCACTTAGAACTTCGACAATTTCGATAATTTCTGGCTTATAACTTGGCACCATAGTTTCATGTTGCGTCTACCACTAGAATAAAATTAGTGAAAAAGGTACAGCAGTTCAACCAAGATTAAGTAATAAAAATTATAATTCACACAATTAACATTACAAATTAGGCTTATATATTTATAAAAATCAAAATACAAATTTAAAAGTGCTAATCTACTAGTCCTTGTCATCACCATCATAATTAGATTCGTCCTCTATATTATAATTGTATTCGTCTTCGTATCGCTTTCCTCCTCTTCCTCCTCTTTACCAACAATCTCCTCTTCGCTTTCTTCCTCTTCATAGCAGTATTTTGGTTCATCAATGAACTCCCAGAACGGGCCGTCTGTATCAAGCTCATCCTCTGACTCGTAGCGAGGGATCGATTCAGAACTATACATCCAATCATCATTAGATGATTGGCTTCTTTCCGTGAAGATGGTGGAGAAGACATTTTGAATCTTTTTTCGAATATTGAAAGAGACGAATTTTAGCAAAACCTATTTAGTATGTTTGTAATCCTCTAATGATAACCCTTTAGATATTCTTAATCCCGGAATTCCAAAAGGTTTATGCTCTTAAATGACGTGAACATGTCCCAAATTTATTTTCTGCCTTTTTCCGTAAATTGTGTACTTTCCAGGTACACAGTGCCAAGAAACCCGGATTTCACTGGACCAAAAGTTAGGGCAACATCCTCCACTGTTAACTCAATTTGTTTGCCCCCAATTCTAAAGGTCCTTGTATCCCTATCATATTGGTCTATAATTCTCAGTACACTGATGTTTGATTTTAGACCTTTTTTACCTCCAAATTCTTCATTGTAGAAGGCCATGAAAATTGGGCCAAACGGGGTCTTCTTCATCGCATCTATGAAATCGCCCTGAATGTGCTTTTTGAATTTTCTAATGAATTCGCACATAGGCTTTAGGCTCGATCTCAAAGGACGAACCTTCACTTGTTGTTTACCTATAGATGAAGAAACATTAAAAACATTAGTTTAATGTTTATTTAAAAATAAAAGAAAATAAGACTGCGACCTTGGTCGCAACAGAATTTAATAAATTATAATTCACTATGATCTAGGTCGATTGATATTTTACATTGCGACTCCGGTTGCAATTTTATAATTAAACAAAATAATTCACCAATTATATCGTACAGCGACCAAGGTCGCAGTGTAATATATTAGTGGCCAGTTAATCTAATTTAGTAGAATATAATACATTGCGACCAAAGTCGCACTGCAATTTTGTAATAAACCTAAAAAATTTACCATGAGAAGACCTTTGCATCATCATACAGCGACCAAGGTCGCAATATTCAATCACGGTAACCTAGGTAACAGACTGCGACCATACCCCCAACAAGGAGAGATTGAACGGCAACATTGCGACATCTCAAATAATTTTAAAACTCTACGACCAAGGTCGCATACATCTAGAAGGCTAATTCAAACAACTGTGACCCAGGTCGTCAGAAAAGGGAACAAAAAAATAAATAATTTTTAAAACTCTGCGACTAAGGTCGCATACAACTAATATGCTAATTGAAACAATTGTGACCCAGGTCGATAGAAAAGGGAAGGAAAAACAAATAATTTTTAAAACTCTGCGACCAAGGTCGCATACATCTAGAAGGCTAATTCAAACAACTGCGACCCAGGTTGTTAGAAAAGGGAACAAAAAAATAAATAATTTTTAAAACTCTGCAACTAAGGTCGGATACATCTACAACGCTAATTGAAACAACTGCGACTAGGTTGACAAAAAAAGGAATGAAAAAATAAATAATTTTTAAAACGCTACGACCTAGGTCGCATACATCTACAATGCTAATTCAAACAATTGCGACCCAGGTCGACAGAAAAATAATGAAAAAATTAATAATTTTTAAAACGCTACGACCAAGGTCGCATACATCTATAATGCTAATTCAAACAACTGCGACCCAGGTCGACAGAAAAGGTAATGAAAAAATTAATAATTTTAAAACGCTACGACCAAGGTAGCATACAACTACAACGCTAATTCAAGCAACTGCGACCCAGGTCGACAGAAAAGGGAATGAAAAAATTAGAAAATATTGGAACTTTGTCGCTGTGTTACAAAATTATAAATTTAAAAAGCGATTCATGATCGCAAGTTTGCGAATCTCTCTCTTATTTGCGACCATGGTCGCAAGTTTTCAAAAAAAAATGAAAGAAATGGAATCAAATCTCTGAAAAAAATATAACTATTAAAATTTACAAACCCTAAAAAAAATTTGCTTTTGTTTCCTCATTACCTTTTTCCGCGGATGATTTCTTTGGCGCCATATGTAGCAAATATATTTTAAAAAACTAAGAAATATTGTGAAATAATAGCACTAAACTCTTCAGAATGATCAACTGAAAATTTAGATCTGTAATTTTTTTGAAAGGAAATATTTTACATACAGTAAAAAGTTATGAGGGAGGGTATTTTCTTTAAAGCCTATGTTGAAGTGACTGAGACTGATAGTAAGTCGGCCGGGATTTCTTTGGTTTTTGTCCGCCAAAATTAATGTCAATTTCGTGGCTATTATGTTGCCACGTCCCACCGGCTGAGAAACTCTCTCAGTTGTCGGTTGAGCTACAGTAACCCCTATATATATATATATCATATAGTGAGTTGATCCCTTAAGAACGATTCTCACAGATTTATGTGAGAACTTTCATGTGGGCCGTCAGATCTGATAGAGATCTGATTTTGTTTGATTTGATCTATCAAATCTGACGGCCTACATGAAAACTCTGACCAAAACCTGTGATAATCGTTCTTAGGACATCAGCTCTCTCTACATATATATTGTGTGTGTGTGTATGTATCTGTGTGTGTCGGAAATACCATGGAGCATCTCTAAGGACATCAAATGGTTACAAAATGAACGATTTTTCAACAAAAGAACAATTGAAACTGTTTGATCGATAGGTAAGAAAGTATCAAACAGCATGATTTTCTATATATAAGCATTTTAAGACATAAAAATTATGATAAATGGAGTGGATTATTCATAGAAATAGTACTGGTGGGTTTTAAGCCGCCTTTTAGATTGTAATCTAAGAAGACCTACTAGGAGCACTTGACACACACACACACACACACATAAAGAGAGGAGAGATAAACTTGTGTAGTTTCAGAAGGATTCGAGCCTGAATCCTTCCTACTGAAATATCAACATATGACATTTAAATACAAGATCCACTCTATTCAAGTTGATCAATATTATTAAAATTAACTAAAATTCAAAATACAAGTGTTCTGAATACTTTTGTCCAACCATCAAGCGGCGCAAAATGGACAGCCGAAAGTAGTGAGCTAATTAGATCTATATCTTTAGATATACAAATTATCGATTCAGACATTTAATCTTGATCTAAACATTTAAAAACTCCTACAAACCAATTTTTGTTAAGTTTCAAATGTTCTACATTGTTAAACAAACTAACTCACTATTTAGACCGTCCGTTTTTTTTCCTACTTAATGCATGAGCAAAAAATATTTAAAATACTTGATTTTACTTTATAGATTCTTAAAATAATATAGATCAATTTCAACAAATGAATCTTGTATTCGGATGATGTATAATTGTAGTTGAGTGGGAAGGATTCGAGCTCAAATCCTTCTGAACTACACACACACATATAGAAAGAGACAAAGAGTAATAATCCAGTGAGAAAGTTAGCTTATGTGAGAAGATGAGAAAGGAGCATTGGAACTGTCGGATTAGTTTTTGGGTGGTTGAGATTAGATTTGGATGAAATAAAACTAAAACTCAAAAACTAAATTAATCAATGCAAAACTAACTTATACAACCCAAAAACTAATCTTAACCACCCAAAAGATAATCCTACGGCTTCTATGCTCCTTTCTTATCTCTTACCTAAGCTCCTTTCTTATCTCTTACCTAAGCTAGCTTTCTGATCAGATCGTCACAATATGTGTGTGTGTGCACGCGCGCGCGCGCGCGTGTAATTTTATTTAACGGTTAATCATGACATCAATTAATATCGATAATAACAACAAGAACATAGTATTTAAAAGTAAAAAAATAGCAGAATAATTACACACAGCCCATGTATATCTAACTACCCGTGGAATATCATTGCAATTCTTTGTTTGACCTTCTTAATACTAGATACCCATCCATCATTATCGTCTTCACAGCATTGGAATTAGGGGTACAAAAGGATGCAGATAATCTGCAAATATTCACATTCGCATCCGTAAGAAGCATGGATTCAAATATATAAATTTTAGATCCAGGAGGATATGGATTCGGATGCAATCTTTAAAAATGATGCAGGTATGGTATGAACACTAATAATAGCATTTTAAAATGCCGATACAAATATGGATACGAAAAATTTCGCTACAACCACCTACTTTCTTCATAATTAGGAAATAAACTCACCCCCAATTTTTATTCTCTACAGCCTCATCCACGTTAGTATAAATTGACTCCTCCTAATCACCACCTTTTTATATATTTCATTTTCTCTCTTACCCTTCCCCATCGCCCCCAATGTTACTCTTGTTGGCCTAATGGTTCATCACTCTAGTTTTGATAATGATTAACTCATGTAGTTATAATACTAATGATCTTGTGGTGTTTAAGTTTCAGATATTGATCAAGATCTTAGCTGGTGCTAAGCTTCACTAAAGGACTCAATGTCAAGTTTGAATCTAACATATGTGATTCAAGAGCCAAGCGTAAAGATCATATCAGGCATTCAAGATGGAGTCTAGTTCATGAGATCTAGTTTGGATCATGTCTACTTGGAGAAGAAGATCAACAAGAAGACTTGTGCCTTGTGTTTGTGAGTTTAGAATTATTGTAAAGAATAAATTAGTTTTGATTGCTCAAGATTACACACGCACAATAGTTTGATTTTGATTTAACCCATTTTCTATTTTGTTTTTGGTTTCATGAAAATATTACATCAAAAACAAGTTTACATTTATTTACATATGTATTGGATTTCATCCATATACAATGGTGCTTATATTGTATTTAAGAAACTTATTTTGATGAGTTGAATTTATGAGTTTAGTTTTATTTTTATCAAAAGTTTATTTTTTATAAAAATAATTTTTATAATTTTTATATGACATCTTTTCAGTGTTTTGATCGTAACATTCTAATCTAATATTTGATTCATGTGATTTTTGTTGCATTATAAAGCTAACTTAAAGGGCTACAATATCTTCCTATATAATTATTTCTAAATTACAACATTTAGACCGTCAAATTTGGTTTTAAAACTAGTTGTGCAGCAGAACTGTCGACAGTCCCCTTTATTGCTGTTGAAAGTATTTTACAGAGCTCAAGTGAGCTTGGCCTGTCGACAGCCCTGTCAACAGTTGACTGTCCTAAATTAACACTTGTTTAGTATTTTAAAGATAACTTTTTACCCCGATCTCTTTTTGATATGATTCAAGTTGCATTACGAAGATAATTTAAAGAGCTAAAATACTTCCTATATGATTATTTCTAGATTCAAATATTATGCTATAAAATATTGGTTTTAATTTAATCTATGTGCTGAAAATAGTTTTCACAGTTTTAGTTTGACACCCTTTAGTATTTTGATAATATCTTTCAAACCCCATATCTGATTCATATGATTTTTTATTTCATTGAAAACGTAACTTAAAAATCTATAAATTCTTCACATATTTAGTTTTCAATTCTAACATTTTTACCTTCAAAACTGTGTATGAAGTTTGCTTATGTGCAGACCACTTGGCCTGTCGACAGCTCTTAGTGAAAACTTACTTGTTTTGCCATGTAACGACTAGTTTTGTATTCAAACTTGTCCAGGTTCATTCCCAACAGCTATATTGTGTTTAAAACATTTTTAACATATTTTTATTGCTTGGATTTGCTGGGAATTAGTCTCTAGCTATCTTCTATAAATAGGATTGACTAGAGAGTGTTTTAAAAAGAAGTTTTACACAAGTTTTTCATAACAAGTTTTAAAAAAGATTTTTTTGTAAAAGGTTTTTTTAGTACTTTTCAATTTTCAATCTCTATTCTCTCACCTACAATTGAGTTTTCATTTCTTTCTATTCTATAAGTGAGGTTGTAAGAGAGCTTGGTTTGTGATCGAGAATTGATCACTAGTGTTCATTTTTTGTAATTGAGTTATTGGAGGTTGCGGCCTCGGTCGAGTTTGTGGGCTCGTGTGTTTTTGTTCTTGCAAGAACGAGTAAGGAAGCTTGTAGGTGTTGCGGCATCGAGTGATCTTGCGGGATCAAGTTCAATTGTAATCGAGAGCGATTATAGTGGAATCCTTCATTGGCGTGAAGGTGGGGACATAAAGCAAGTAGCTCGAACCTCGATAATAATCCTCTGCCTTTGTGATTGGCTTGCGTTTGATCTCTCTAACTCTTACTCCTTTATATTATCACAGAAATATACTTGTTTTTTTTGTTTTTCTCTCAAGGTTATTTGTTTGAGCTCTTTATACACTAAGAAAACAATTATGCACCTCAACTCTTATTTAAGAGGAATCACCAGTGGAAGTTCAGAACCCTTCATGGGATATACGACTTCATTTCTTGGTTATGAGTTTGGATCGTTTATTTGATAATATCTTTGTGTAGAATTATTATTGATAAGTTTTTATATTTCCGCATAGATTAGCATATCACCTATTCACCCCTCTCTAGGTGATTTCAGCTCTCTCCTTAACCCTGACCCTGATGCAGAGTGATTCGTTAATCGACCTACACTGTTAGGTCGCTGTGGGGATTGGAAGGGGTAGGAAGCCCCTCTCGGGGATCTCGGGGGAGGATCCCCCAGACCAACTTTTTTTAGATTGACCTTCTGCAGTTCTCTTTTGTTCGTACTCATGATAAATTTTATTTGTGTTTGTGATCGATGTAGTTTTTAGATCTGAAAAATATTCGGTATCATTCGATGTCGATGAACGGAGATATGTTGATGATGACGATACTGATATGAGGACTCCCACTACTGTCGAAGTCCTTTATTAGAAGAATGCGATTATAGTCACAGTCCTTTTATTAATTAAAAATTATGGGATTTTATGAGGACTGTGATCATTGTCATAGTCTTAATATTGAAATTTCACCTAGAGGAGAGTGAATAAGTGAAGTTCTAATCAAATGCAGAATTAAAAACTTTCACGCTAATAAACTAAAAACACACAAATGAGTCAATGAGTGAAACCGAATTCGCGATGAGTGTTTCTAGGAAAATTGGTGTGTAAAAGCTATAATTGATTGAAAAGAGAATTTCAACGAATGAATTTCCGATTACAAAAAGGGAAAGAATGGATGAATCTCCCATTTATTTAATATCGGGTTCTTTGTGTGACGATGGAGAGTGAATCTTGGGTCTTCTTCACTCTCTTTTACAGAGCTCTGAATAAAAGTATAAACTTTAGACAGTGACTGAAATTCCAAGGAGATTGAATGAACTTGTTAGCACAAGTTAAAAGTCTTCTCTTTTCTCCCTCTCTTTTCTCAAAATAATCTCCTTTCTCCTCTCTGCTCAAAAAAATATCCTTTCTCCTAGCTATTCTTAGCTATTTATAGAGAATTTTTGAGGTATAACTGACCCTTTAAATCTCTCCATAATGGGGATGTATTCCTCATTAAGTGGGGAATGGTGTAATTGACCCATTTTTATTGCTATCTGTTACAGCAGAAATGCGCATATCGTGTTGATGTTGAAATGCGGAGCTCGTAAGCTCGTGTTGATACTGAAACACGACCTTGATTGAAGTCTACAATTGAAGAAGGAACGTGACCTTCGCGTTGGTTGATAGAACTCAAAGCTCACATTTGTTGATAGAACACAACGTTCGCATTTGGGAGGTAATGCGACCTTCGCATTTGTTGATGGAACGCAAGATTCATGTTTGGGATTTGAAACGCGATCTTCACGTTTGGCGCAAAGCTCGCATTTGAGGCTTTGTCATCAATAATTTTGACATCCTATAGAGCCCCCTCCAAAGTTTTCAAAACTCCGTAGTACATTGAAAAGGATTTCGAAATACGTTGGATTCAATATTGACTTGGATCCTCTTGATTGTACTGGCAATCTTTTAATCATGCAAGGATTTTAGTCATCGTAAGTGTACTGTTAAACTATTTTGAAGCACCAGAGAAGATCATCTAGAACTACAACCTGAAACTTTTTCTAACTTTTGATTTTTTTGTCGGTGTACTATTTGAACAGGTTGAGTCATTGATTTCTTTTGCCAATGTACCGTTAAATCATTGCAAAAGTGAGACCTCAATTAATGAATCCATTGCATTTTTTTGTGTTTCAGAGAATGCTTCTCTCGTGTGAAATGCGATCTTCGTGTTTTGTCTCTTTGGACACGACTTTTATTTTTGAAGATGCGAACTTTAGTTGACTGTCGCGTTTGAAAAGCGATGGTCATATTGGATGGTCCCAGATGCGATTCTTGTTTAAAGAGGACACGGGCTTTGCAAGGCCACGTGTTAAGCTCAAATTAGGCTTCGAGATTCGTGACATTTGATGGTCTATAAAACGACCTCCGGTCTTCAGAAGTCATATCACTTGACTCTTCTTCTTTCTTGAGCGCTGCATTCAAGCTTAACAAAGTTTTTCAAGCTTTTCTTCTTCATCTTATTTGAAGAAAATCAAAAGCCTCAATGGCTTCTACGAAGACTTCTTTCAAATCCAACCCATCTTTGTCAGGTTCCAGAACGACCGCTGTCCAATCTCAGGTGAGATTTATTGGCTCTGTCAATTTTGTTCTTCTTTTTGGAGAATTTCAAAGGGTTTAACCCTTTAGCTTCTTTAAAGATTTTGATAATTAACACGAGTTCTATGAGACTCGTGTTTGATTCTTTGAAAGTGAATCTCGCTTTGATGTCTTGAACACGGACTTCGCCTGAGCCTCGCGTTTTGTGACTTTGAAGGCATGTCTTGAAAAACACCTAGAGGGGGGTGAATAGGTGTAAGTGCTAATCTAAGAAACTAAATGCAAACTAAGTGCGCTAAATGCGGAAGCTAATGCAAATTATGCACAAACTAATACAATACAACAAGTGTAGCCGAATTCCCCTTGCGAGGCTCTGGACTAACTCCTTGATTCCCCTTGAAATGGGTTGAGCGCTATGTGAAGCTCTTGTTGGATGAGTATAAGTTGGGTACATACACACAAGCAATTCAAGCAATGTGCACACACAATCAAGCCAAGCAATCAAGGATATAGCAATATGGATTATGCAAGGCACAACACAAACAAATAAATATGATATGACAAGATGAATTATGCTCAACACAAGCAAATATGATATGAATAAAGTATGATGCTTTGCACAAAGTAAATGAGAGAGAGTTAGAGAGACAATGGGAGCAATCGCAAACACCGAGATTTGTTTCGAGGTTCGAGCACCTTGCTCTACATCCCCGCCTACACCACCGTGTAGGATTTCCAATCCACTATCTCCCACCGAGGGATCCTCTACCGAAGGAGGATTTGTTACAACACTTAGGAGTACCAAACTCCTCTCTCAAACAACCTCCTCACAACCGAGGGGTAGGCCCGTAGCCAATACAACAACCACACCTCTACTACGAAGAGGGTTTACAAACACCAATCTCCACCTCTCACTAGAGGGAGCAAACCAATCACCCGATCACCTCTACCTAAGAGGGATACAACAAGAATAAGGGTGTACAACTTAGAGGTTACAAACAACAACCTCAAAACTCTCTCTTTCTTTCTTTTTCCACAAAACAAAGATCCTAAATAGTTTAGGATAGAAGATATAACTCAAGTGTGGAATCAAAGTGTTTTTGGAAACAAGCAACAAAGAAAAACTACTTGGGAAATCTCTTGTATATGATAGAAAATGAAATACCAAATCAAAATCCCAAAACCTAGTTTTCTTTGATTTTCCAAAAACCCAAAACAAATAAAGATGAGAAGTTTTTAAAGCCCAAAAACTCTTTTTAAAACTCTTTTAAACACTTCAGAAAACTGGAAATTTTTCTCTTAGAAAACTTGGCCAAAATCCCCAAAGAGATGGGGTTTATATAGCCCCTATACAAAACTAGCCGTTAGGCTGATGTGGCAGCCTGACAGGCCACCGGTCGACCGGTCCGGTCGACCGCCAACGGTCAGAATTATGACCGTTGGGCAACTGCGGTCGACCGGCCCGGTCGACCCAGAAAACCCGAGAGCAGAGCTCTCAACTCGGTCGACCGTCCCGGTCGACCGTGTCTGTGCCTAACAGACGTGCACGTCTGTGCACGTCGGTCGACCCGAACGGTCGACCGACCCTGGGTGCGGTCGACCGTCAGGGTCGACCGACCAGCCTGTCAGCACAAAAACAAGGTCAGAAAATTTGAAAAAATATTTTATAAAAATCTTTTATACTTCTAAAAAATCACCAAAATATTTTTATCATTTTATATCAAAACTCAACCAAGTGATAAAAATTTCAAGACATGTATCAACATATTCAATTCATTTTTGAGTCTTGCAATTTTATCAAAAACAAAAACTTGTATTTTTATCAAACTTGATTTTTCAATAGGAAATCTGATTTTCCTAAAAACTTATAGAAATACAAAAACATGATATTTGAACATTATTAAGCATGATGCATATGGACATAGGTCTAATACACATTCAACAAATATATCATAGTTTTTGTCTTTAATTACAAAAATATGTTTTATACCAAAAAATAAAACTACATGAATAGGTATGTCAAACTAAGTTTGTATAAGTCATATAAGCATGTATGTATATAGAGCACATCTAATATACATATAAAACATGTAAAACTTGTTTTGATCAAACTATTCATGAAAACTCATATCGGTTTAAACTAAAAACCGAAAAAACAATATCCAAACATGTGTGTGTTTTGTGCACTTGAGCATATCAACTAAACTAAGCTTTACAAATGGATCTAAAACTCTATCTAAACTAGGATACCTAAGTCTTTGTGTCAACAAGAAGACTTGCTCCAAAACTCCATCCAAGGGCTAGGTAGTGTGTGATCTTGAAGCTTTGGCCCTGGAATCATCATGAAAAGCTTCTAAACTCCTTGTTGAAGCTAATCACCAACTAATATCTTGGTTAATGATCTAAAACTTAAACAACACAAGATTATTAGTAACCATAACTACATGAGTTGATCATCATCAAAACTAGAGTGGAAGGCCATTGGGCCAACAATCTCCCCCTTTTTGATGATGACAAAAACTCATGGAGTTATATATGCATGGATTAAAGTTAAGCTTCAAAGAAGCTCCTCCTTAACTCATGCATAGGGATAAACAATAAATATATGCAATGAATATTAAACATGAAACATGCATATGCATAAACAATAAATGGTTCTAGATATCAAATGGAATATTCAAAACAAAATAAGCTCTAGATACCAATTACAAAACAAACTCTATAAATCAATTAAACTTAGTATTCTTGAGATTCTTGAGATTAAAACATAATATATGCATAAACATAAGCATGCATATAAAACTTCATAAATCTTTCTCCCCCCTTTTTGTCAATCATCAACAAAGGGGTAATCAAAACCATAAATAAAACGAGAGGTAAAAATCTTTCTTCCCCTTTATGTCAAACAAAACAATAAAAGAGAATGTTCTCCCCCTTTTTGTCTAAAACAAAAACAAAGTCAATAAGGGGTGACTTTCAAAACATGATATCAATTGAAAATATGTCAATGAAGCATCTTGATACCAAAGAAAATAAACAAGGAAATAAGTGTTATATGCTATATACAATCATGAAGAGGAAGACGCTAAGTTAGCTTCCCTACACATATGCATTACATGAAGGAGGGAAGTTAAGCCCTAATTCACATAACACACATTATGTAATGAATAAGAGGAGATGTGAAGCTCCCCTACACACGTGTACCACATAAAGAAGAGATGTGAAGCTCTTCAATACACAATACACTCAACATGAATCTATATGAAGAGATGTTAAGCTCTCCTTGCATATAAGCAATACAAATCAAACTTTGAATATTTTCTTTAAACAAATTTTGGAAATACCAATTTTAAGTAAAAACACATGAAACATCTTGATATCAATCATAATAAATTTTGAATGTCTAAATAAATTTTGATACCAATTGTAAATAATTTTCATATTAAACATATGATACCAATATGAAATTTTCAATCATAAAGTAAGGGAGTGGGAAACAAATACCAACTGAAGAATCACCAATTGAAAACAAAATTAAATTTTCTCCCCCTTTATGAAATACCAACTTAAATGATGCATAGGCTTGATACCAATTTAAAAGTAATCAATTGAAACAAAATTGAAGCTCAAGCACTAGCATAAACAAGATTTTGTGAAAAATTTATATCTTAAGCACAAATAAACAAGTATATGTGTATGAAATATTATGAGTACCAATCACCAATAGATGATACCAATTGAAAATATACATACACAACAAATATGAGTATACAAGAGGATCAAAGATGATACCAATTGAAAGAGTTCAATGATACCAATTGAATCAAAAGCATGTGTATATCTCATATCATCTACCACCCAATCATGGTTCAAGTTTTAAATGATTTTCAATATAAGGCATACATGAACATGATCTCCCATCCAACCTCCCTTAGATGGTAGGGGTTTTCAAAAATAGATTTGAAAATTAGGTTTAGTTTGAAAATCACTACCAAATGAAGAATACGAACTAGTTAAAATGAAAAACTTATTAACTAGTACGAAATCCTTCAAGTAAGGAATAAAACAAAATAGTTTCTCATAAAATATGAATTTCACATCATGATTATCACTCTAATTCAATTAAGCACAATATGACTCATGAAAACAAAACATGAGCAAATTATAAATATGAGTGTACAAATACAATATGAAGATCATAATCATGAAAACATGTTCAATTAAGCTCAATTATTCCTTAAAAACACGAAATCATCAAAACTATCTAATCTTCAAGGCATATGTATGTCTAATACAAACTATAGTATACATACATATCCAAAACATAATGAGTCCACAACATATATGCATTAAGGCACGTGGCTCAAAAAGGATACTCATGTATAGTCAATAGTTTGGATAAGATGGACATATACATGAAGTTAAATATAAATACATGAAAAACTTGAAAAAACTAATTTTCGTTAAAACAAAATTTCATTTCAAGATATATGTATGAATTGTCAAACATGAAGTATACATACATATCCCTAAACACAATTGAGTCCATAAATAGATTTGCATGAAAAGCAAATGACTCAAGGGTATACATGTATATCTTAAAGTTTGGCAATACAAACATATACATGAAGTGAAATACACAATCATAAAACACATTCAAAAATGAGAATACAAGTATAAGATGTATGAATCATCAAACTAGATTATACTAGCACATCTAATGGGTTCAAATAAGCATTCAAGCTCAACATATATAGATTTATTTGTAGCCCATTCTATGTACAAGTATATAACTAGTCTTAATGAAAACTACACTTAAACATATATTCAAAACATGAAGCATCAAAACAAATCTAAAAGTCATCATGATAAAACTAAAACATGATTACTTACTATGTAAATTCACATGTATTAGATTCATGATGTACATTATAGCTTAAACAAAAGTGAGAACACTAAGTATGATTCAAATAAGCATGTGTGTCTCAAATACTATACATGTATGTCAAGGATCTAATAAACATGGAATGAACATACTATTCATAGACATCAAAAAAAATATGCTATAAACTATCAAAACATGCTATAAACAATGAAGTGGAAAGCATGTAAACATAATAAATGGGAGTAAAGGATTGTTACCAAAACCGAAGAAGCAACTTTCCTTGTCTCCAAAACATGGTGGTCATCTCCACCAACCTTCCCTTGAAAGTGATGCATCCATTTTGATTTCCATGAAGTCCGGAACGCATCCACTCCAAGGTGTCATCACTCTCGTCATGTGAGAGCCCACACCTACATCAAAAACATAGGAGGGGTGGTCTTTGGTACCCATACCTTCTTGTTGGGTCCATGGGGGTTAGTACCTTCTCTAACCCAAACAAACTTCTTGGCTAAATTTCAACATGTAAACGATCATAGCAAAATTTAGCAAGATGGCCTTTTCGGCCACAATGTGTACATGTGTACACATGAGCATACTTGTGTTGATGGTGTCCGTGTGAAGCATGTGTATGCCGTGATGGGTGTGCATGCATAAATGATGGAACTTGTTTCTTTCGAACCAAGGTTTCCAACCGTGAGTGGTTCATGGCACATTGGCTCATAGTGGAGCCCAAACAATCTACTCTCTTCTTTAACATACAAATATCATCAATAATTTTAGAAGAAGAGGTACATGCATTAGGTAGACTAGATGAAGAAGCTACACTAGCATGGCAAACATGTGCATCAATTTTATTTTGCAAAACAATATTCTTATCTAAACAAACATTCAACTCATTTGAAAAAGAAATGATTTTATTTTTCAAAGCAACATTCTCTTTTAAAACAAAATCAACTTTAGAAGACAAATTTTCATTTTTCTTCAAAAGAGTTTCACAATCATTTTTAGACTTTAAAAATTTATTTTCTTTTAAAGCAAGTTCCATTGAGATCTCAATGAATCCCTTTCATTATAGACCTCAACTTTCTCTTGCAAAACACAATCAAGTCTAGAATGCAAACATTTATTTTCTTTTTCAATATCTAGACTTTTCTTTTTCAACACGTTATATTTTTCTATCAACTTTTCACACACAATAGATAGTTCTTCATTGAAGGCATGGGAATCAACATAATCATTTGAAGAACTAGCACAATCATTACTATCTAGTTGAGATTCCGAATGTACCTCAAGGGAGTCATTCCCTTGGACCATATAGCATTGTTGTGGCTCGGATTCTCCGCTAGATTCCTCTTCTTGGATTGGCAGTTGAAACTTGGAGGTGGTGGTTGTTGTCAACTTGTTCCACACTGCAAAAGCGGAATCAAGATTAGAAACACACATAAGATAATCTTTAGGTAATGTGCTTCTAATGGCCTCTAGGGCTTGTGCATTGGCCCCTATATGATTGCTATCACCAAGATAACATCTCTTGGTGGCGGCAAGGAAAACATGCAAACCTAGGGTCTTTAGGTACATGGACATCCTATACTTCCAAATATCAATGTTGGAAGGATCATAGCTAGGTGGGGTTATGAAGTCCATGGTATAAACTAAATGTGTTCAAACAAGCAAATGCAAATGAAGATTAGCAAGCAAAAGGATCTCACTCCTAGGATGTTAAGCCTAAGTATCAGGAGCACTAGCTCTTATACCAATTGAAAAACACCTAGAGGGGGGTGAATAGGTGTAAGTGCTAATCTAAGAAACTAAATGCAAAAAGTGCGCTAAATGCGGAAGCTAATGCAAATTATGCACAAACTAATACAATACAACAAGTGTAGCCGAATTCCCCTTGCGAGGCTCTGGACTAACTCCCCTTGATTCCCCTTGAAATGGGTTGAGGCGCTATGTGAAGCTCTTGTTGGATGAGTATAAGTTGGGCACACACACACAAGCAATCCAAGCAATGTGCACACACAATCAAGCCAAGCAATCAAGGATATAGCAATATGGATTATGCAAGGCACAACACAAACAAATAAATATGATATGACAAGATGAATTATGCTCAACACAAGCAATATGATATGAATAAAGTATGATGCTTTGCACAAAGTAAATGAGAGAGAGTTAGAGAGACAATGGGAGCAATCGCAAACACCGAGATTTGTTTCGAGGTTCGAGCACCTTGCTCTACATCCCCGCCTACACCACCGTGTAGGATTTCCAATCCACTATCTCCCACCGAGGGAACCTCTACCGAAGAGGATTTGTTACAACACTTAGGAGTACCAAACTCCTCTCTCAAACAACCTCCTCACAGCCGAGGGGTAGGCCCGTAGCCAATACAACAACCACACCTCTACCGAAGAGGGTTTACAAACACCAATCTCCACCTCTCACTAGAGGGAGCAAACCAATCACCCGATCACCTCTACCTAAGAGGGATACAACAAGAATAAGGGTGTACAACTTAGAGGTTACAAACAACAACCTCAAAACTCTCTCTTTCTTTCTTTTTCCACAAAACAAAGATCCTAAATAGTTTAGGATAGAAGATATAGCTCAAGTGTGGAATCAAAGTGTTTTTGGAAACAAGCAACAAAGAAAAACTACTTGGGAAATCTCTTGTATATGATAGAAAATGAAATACCAAATCAAAATCCCAAAACCTAGTTTTCTTTGATTTTTCAAAAACCCAAAACAAATAAAGATGAGAAGTTTTTAAAGCCCAAAAACTCTTTTTAAAACTCTTTTAAACACTTCAGAAAACTGGAAATTTTTCTCTTAGAAAACTTGGCCAAAATCCCCAAAGAGATGGGGTTTATATAGCCCCTATACAAACTACTAGCCGTTAGGCTGATGTGGCAGCCTGACAGGCCACCGGTCGACCGGTCCGGTCGACCGCCAACAGTCAGAATTATGACCGTTGGGCAACTGCGGTCGACCGGCCCGGTCGACCCAGAAAACCCGAAAGCAGAGCTCTCAACTCGGTCGACCGTCCCCGGTCGACCGTGTCTGTGCCTAACAGACGTGCACGTCTGTACACGTCGGTCGACCCGAACGGTCGACCGGCCCTGGGTGCGGTCGACCGTCAGGGTCGACCGACCAGCCTGTCAGCACAAAAACAAGGTCAGAAAATTTGGAAAAATATTTTATAAAAATCTTTTAATACTTCTAAAAAATCACCAAAATATTTTTATCATTTTATATCAAAACTCAACCAAGTGATAAAAATTTCAAGACATGTATCAACATATTCAATTCATTTTTGAGTCTTGCAAATTTTATCAAAAACAAAAACTTGTATTTTTATCAAACTGATTTTTCAATAGGAAATCTGTTTTCCTAAAAACTTATAGAAATACAAAAACATGATATTTGAACATTATTAAGCATGATGCATATGGACATAGGTCTAATACACATTCAACAAATATATCATAGTTTTTGTCTTTAATTACAAAAATATGTTTTATACCAAAACATAAAACTACATGAATAGGTATGTCAAACTAAGTTTGTATAAGTCATATAAGCATGTATGTATATAGAGCACATCTAATATACATATAAAACATGTAAACTTGTTTTGATCAAACTATTCATGAAAACTCATATCGGTTAAACTAAAACCGAAAAACCAATATCCAAACATGTGTGTGTTTTGTGCACTTGAGCATATCAACTAAACTAAGCTTTACAAATGGATTTAAAACTCTATCTAAACTAGGATACCTAAGTCTTTGTGTCAACAAGAAGACTTGCTCCAAAACTCCATCCAAGGGCTAGGTAATGTGTGATCTTGAAGCTTTGGCCCTGGAATCATCATGAAAAGCTTCTAAACTCCTTGTTGAAGCTAATCACCAACTAATATCTTGGTTAATGATCTGAAACTTAAACAACACAAGATTATTAGTAAACATAACTACATGAGTTGATCATCATCAAAACTAGAGTGGAAGGCCATTGGGCCAACATGTCTCATATATTGAGACTTGTCTTTGAGTCCTAACTCTTAGAGTTTTTTGTAGGTGATTGAGGTTTCTACCTGCACACAAGAACACAAAATTTCAGAACTTTTATAACAGTAGTGCAAGGCGCTCAATGCTACCGCTACAACGAGTGGCTATGTGGGTCTTGATTAGTTTCTAATTTTGCATAATTTTATCACATCCGCATATTTATTTGATAAAAATTGTTAATAAAGCTTTTCTTGCTTAATCCTAGGTCCATGGTGTGCAAATGAAGAAGAAGACCCTAAATCACCATTTAATGGGTGATTAAAGGCCTACCAAGTAGCCATTGATCTTAGAGAGGAGATTTTGTTAGCCCAGGGCATCAAATCTAGAAACCAGAAGATTCACTGATAGGGGACAGACAAGACGACACGCTGCCCGAAGCAAAGCGCGCGCTGCCCTAGCAGGGCTGAGGAAACGCGGCCTGGGCCACGTTTTCGCGGCCGTACAGGCGCGGGCTTTGGGCAAGGGGTGTCCCCCTGGCCCCCTTTCCCCTGGTGCCTATAAACGCCCCGGGGATCTGAAGAGAACCGGATCTAGAGTTTAGAGCATTGTTGTTATCTTGTTTTTAGGATTGTAGTTGTTGTTGTTTCTTTCTTCTTCTAGTTTTAGTTTTAGCCATTAAAGTGAAAGAGAGAGTGTGTAAGAGTTGTATTTAAAGGGTGACAAGGTAATACAAGTAATTACTTCTCTTTCTTCTTTCCATTTACTTGTGTTTTTCATTTGTTTTTACTTTCTTGTTTTAGTGTAACTCCCTTTCTCTTTACTTCTTTTCTTTTGTTGTTTCCTTTACTACCATATCTAACTAACTCTTCCATTGCATGGCTAACTAATTACTAACCCACTAATCTCTAACAACTTGATTGATAAACCCAAATGAGTCAATAGTATCAAATAAGCCTTGTGCAAATAAGAGTTATGATATCTTAAGACGAGGGTTCTAACTCTAACTTACAGACAAGTATTCGCCTTCTTATATTTCATGCTTAACGGGTTTTTGAGGATCTATAGATTGTAAACTTTACTTATTTTTATAAGTTAGAGATTTTTCTTTAACTTTGCCGATACCATTAATGCACTTGTGTCTTCCCTTATTCTCGCCTTCTATTGGATCTTGATAAGGGAATGTTCAAGTTTTGTCGTGTTAAGCTAAGTTAAAGGAAGGACTTTCATTCAGTCCCAACGTGAATAGTTCCTATGCATAAAGATAATACTTGCCTATGATCTATTGTGAGGCTACATCTTCAAGAAGTTAAAGATTAGTAGGAGCACTTAGTAGAAAATTAGCCATGTGTTTTTACCATTTAGAAAAATCACTTTTATAAGCCACCAAATCATTCTAAAACAATCTTTAAAACCAACTTGTTTTCATTTTCAAATTCTTTATTTGAAACAAAGAACTTTCTCTTTCTTGAACAATGAAGCCGCATCAAACTTTCATCGCTCTCCCTCCTTGTGGATATGACCCGTAGAGTCACTTTGCTGCTACGAAAGAATCAAAAAAGCAGTAACATCGACCCACATTCCTTTACAAATTTTTGTGCTTGCTTTTTGGCGATCAGATTTTGGCGCCGTTGCCGGGGAGGGAACGGCTTTATTGCTCAATACTAAAGATTTTTCTTTGTTCTTGTGTGTAAGAGAAGTACCAAGGATCTCACTAGCACGGGAAGCGAAAGTGGTGGCCAAAGACGTTGCACGAGGATTCATTTGCCCTCGAAAAATTCATGTAAAAGCGAGTTTCTCCAATTGAAGTACTAACGAACTCTTCTGCAGGGTTGTTGAAAGCCGCTCAAATTACTTTCTAAAAACTTTTTTAGTTCCTTTGAATGCTTCACCTTATACATGTGTAATAAACTCAACAGAAATTCACTTGTTACTTAATTGAAACTTGGATTAGACTCTTACATGAGTTTGGTACTAACACTTCTACTGGTATCTATTTGGCCTATCGGCCCTTCAGCCTTTATGGGCTTCTCACCCACTCCCTCGAAAGAGGAGTGCATTCAGACCTTCAGGTCTTTTAGCTACGCCTGGTAGGCGGACCTAGCACTCAGCGCTTCACCTCTAACTCTGCTTTAGTGTATTACACCGTGAGCACGGCTTCACCACACACAATAGAATAACATTCATACTTTCACTCTGTAGTACACATTTAGCCGTGTCGCAAGCGGTAACCACGCCGAACGTGATGATGTCTAGTGCTATATGTTATTTTGCTATATCGTACCGATTCTCTGTATCGGTATCATTTTTTTCAGCCTGCTTGTCTACTTGATAATTTAACTAGTATTCTTTCCTTAATGTTGTGAAGAGTTTTAAACCTGTATTTATTCTATTTTCCATACTGTGTTATTTTTCTATATTCGTACCGATCCTCTGTATTGGTACTATTTTCCTGTATTCGTACTGATCTTCTGTATCGGTATTATCTTTTTGTATTCGTACCGATCCCCTGTATCAGTACTATTTTCCTGTATTGGAATATATGATAGTGATGTCCACCATGCTATTACTTGATACCTGACTCCTGCGTGCTATCACCTGATCCTACTTGTTATCACCTAACACTTGCTTGATATCACTTATCACCTGCCACCTGACACATTACTACTTGCCTTGTGATTATCATATTTCAGGAATCCTGTCCTGATGACCTGTATTATATATACAATGACCTATATTTCTAGTACTTATGTACTCCTGTAACTCTTGAACCTGTCCTACTCCTGCTATTCCCATAAATATGATAATTGCATATTAATAACTATAAAAAAGCCAACTTACATCGGGCAAGGGGAAATTTGATAGACTTCAAGTGGTGAATATGTTTACAGTAGTATTAGGTATGTTATGCAACTCTAATTTTCGTACTACCTAAGGGCCTCCAGGTATCCGAGGGGAGTGCTGACTCCCTACCTCTTGTTATTTTCCTGAATGGGCATAATATATGACCCACTTTCCTGTTTGCCTAGCGACAAGTTCCAGGCCAGCACCGGAACATCCTGGGTCATGGTCCAGGTATGTACGGGACCCACGGTAAATATAACCCATTGGTCTCATCATCAGTTTCAATAACAACCTCGGTTTACTCATATATGGATGTATGTGTGTTGGGACGCTAGGGCACATATCTAGATATATGGGTAGAACGAGTAATAATAATAAAAGATGCCAACTAATAGTTCTTGTATGTACAAATCGGGTTGTATACACTCAGATTTTGGTAACATGTTGCATAAGGTATATAGTTAAGGGTTTCCTTATTTGGATTATTCCTTTGACGTACTTGTCTCATGAAGCCGTAAACTGAGCTTGTGCAGTTAGTTTTGCTTGTATTTAATATTATCAGTTTTATCATTTTTTCAGTTTTCTATCGATTTTATAATGTTTTCTTAGTTTAGGAGTCAACTCAGGTTATATGAACTTAGGATATAATGACGTGTGGTATATATGGTATATATATGAGGATTTTCTTATTTGGATTATTCCTTCAACATACTAACGACATGGATCAGTAATTTGGGCTTATATAACTGGTTTTACTATATTTACTTTACTTGCTACCTTCTACCTGCTCCTGTATGCCTATGCTCATGACATAATTTTCAATACATGCTCCTTGACTCAGATTTAACGATACACGTGTGCTTACTATGCATGCCACTTAGCATTAACCACAACGCTCATTGGGAAGTTCTGACTCCCCTGGATCCTCATGTCTAGAACCTGGAGATTGGAGTTTGTGGATTCTTCCAGTTGTTGATCAGAGTAGCGCAATGAAAGCGTGGATCATCGGCAGACTATCCAGAGCCCTATCCTTCCAGGCTCCCCCGCTTGTCCCCTAAGTTTTTCTTTTGTAGCTTGTAAGCATTTTTTGTACTATTCATTATTGTATATCTTTTTGTATTCTCGTATTTGCGCTTATTGATGATGTAATATTCTTGTGATATTGTGTCACATCCTGGATAACTTTATAATTGTACTCATATGATGGAATGTATAATGCACCACATACTTTCGTACTCTAATTCTTGCTTGTACTGATGCTTAGCATATATATGTGACGATATTTCTGACATATGTATATACGTCGTAATAACGTCTCCGTACCCGCGGGATTGGGTCGTTATAATTATTATCCTTTCAAAATTTTAATTATTTTCAAAATTTGTTTTTGATATGCATTTCTATATATGCAAGGGGAGTTAAGTTAACATCTTGACCTCTATTCCCTATATAGTACACGTGTACAGGGAGAACTTAACATCTCCATCTATACATTGTATATTATGCCTATGTGATTTAAAGATTAGTCATTCCTTCTCCATATAACACATATATGGATAGAGAGCTAACTTAATGTCTCTCATCATCTGAATTTATGTCACATAGAATTTACTTTACTTTGGTGTGTTTACCTCTTTGTTGATGAGTTGACAAAAAAGGGAGAGAGATTTAGTGTTTATGTATGCACGTTTCATGTTTTGCATATATGTTTGTGCTTTGCTAGTTTTTGCAAGGGTAGAGAAATTAAGATTTGTTGAATATCTTATTATTTATTTGTTATGCATGAATTAAGAGGGATCTTTTACAAAGCTTTTCTCTAATCCATGCATATATATCTCCATGAGTTTTGTCATCATCAAAAGAAAGAGATTGTTGGCCTAAAGGCCTATCACTCTAGTTTGATGACGATTAACTCATGTAATTATAGTACTAATGATCTTGTGTTATTTAAGTTTCAGATATTGATCTAGATTTAAGTTGGTATTTAGCTTCCTCAAAAGACTCAAAGTCAAGTTTGAAGCTAACACGTGTTGATTTAAGAGCTCAAGCGCAACGAACATTAAACACTCAAGATGAAGTCTAGTTCTAAGGAATCAAGTTTTTGATTAAGTCAAGTGGAAAAGAACAATCACATCATGAAGAAGAAGATAAGAGTTTGTATGTCTAGATCTTCTGTAAAGTTTAAATTAGATTTAATGCTCAGGCACACACACAAGTTTAATATTGATTTTTTTAAAACCAAAAGTTTCGGTGTTTCAGTTTAACCTATTTTAATTTAACTAGAATATATTTTTGATTTCATGAATGAATTTTCTCAAAAATATATCCATATCATTTTATATGTGTATTGAATTCTATCCATAAAGATCGTGTTTCAAGTGAGTTTAAGAAACTTGTATTTGTAGTTATACAAATTTTGGAAAAACATGTTTTTCAATTTAAATTTTAGTTTTGAAAAATTTGTATTTTAAAAATAGTATTTAACGTTTCAAAAATAGTTCACATATTTGTAATATGTGTTGAATTTTATTCACACATATTTGTGCCTTAATGTATTTACATGAACTTATATTTATAGATTTTCTGGATATAAAAATAAATTTTAAAAAGGATTTAAAAATCAAAATTTTTGGCTATAGCCAATCGACCGCCCAGTCAACCTCTAGCCAGAGCTTAGTGATCTGTTGGTCGACCGCGCGGTTGACTTGATATGCACAACTTTGTGCGTTTGAATGTCAGTCGAACGACCCGTCGATCGCAAAACATTGCGTGCTTTATGTTTCTGACCTCGATTGACCGTCCGGCTGACCGCCAGAGTAGCAAAGCTTTCAGTTTAAGCTCAATCAACTGTAGGCTCCAACGACTATTTTTATAGCCGTTGGCGGTCGACCACCTGGTACTAGCAAAAAAAACCAGAAATGGCTAGTTTCAGTTTTAATGATTTTTGCTTTATTCTCAAACGGATATATTTTACTTTATTAGTGTTTAATCAATATTTTAATACTTGAGTTTACTCTCTAATCATCTCCCTATTCCTATAAATAGGGGTCATTGGAGAGAGTTTTCGACAAGAGTTTTAGAAGATTTTTACAAGATTTTGAAGACAAAAGTTTGTGTTTGAAGAAGTTTTTCAAGAAAACAAGTTTTTGGAAAATTCAAGTTTCAAGCTTCAAATTTCTATATCTTCAAGGAAATTTTTCCAAGTGTTTTCTTAAGTGGTTCACTTTTAAAAATTCTAGTTTTCTCACAAACTTGTGCTTATCATTATCATCTATACTTATAAGATTTATTGTTTTTGTGAAATTTTTAATTTATGATCTTTGTGATCACCAAGTGTTATTGCCTTCATTTGTTTTGTGCTTCCCTCTTATATATCTAGGTGTATTTGCTTTGTGCATTGACTTTGTGCCCACCATTTGTGTGGAGGTTAATTGGCTTTGTGTTTACCTCTTGTGTACGGGGTGTTTCCTTTATGGGGTTTCTTTGTGGAGATAGTGAAAATCCTTCTAGGTGAAGGCGAGGACATAGAGCAAGTGGTTCGAATCTCGAAACAAATCTTTGTATTTGAGTTTGCTATCTCTCAACTCAACTCTACTTGTTTATATCTTGTATTATTATTATTTCTTATTCATACATGCTTGATATTGTGCTTACACATATTTTAATCCAAGAGTGTTATTAAAGCACCTTGACTCTTATAAAAGAGAAATCTTAAGGAGAGATTCTAGAGCCCTTCGTTGAAAAAATTCGGCTTCACTATTTGGAGTTCATTTGTGTGTTAGTTTTATTAGCCATAGTTTTTATAATTCTGCATTTGATTAGCACTTCACCTATTCACCACCCTCTATGTGAACTTGCATGATTTACTACAATAGTGTCTTGTGCATTAACCTTAAAATATTTATTATTTTTAATATATGATCTTTTTTGTGGCAAGATAAACATGTATTCCGAGGGCTTTAAGATATGAGCTCATTATAATTATTCATGCTTCAATGTTACTAATATTAAACAATGGTGGAGTAAGAAAATTTATGAGTGTGTGTAAACAAGTATAGTGATTAGCAAATAAAAACCACTCTTGGTGGTTAAACTGAATATCAGGAGCACTAGCTCTGGTACAAATTGAAAATTATCGGTTTTGGAATCTGGAGAACCAAAAAACTTAGGTATAAGGATGTCATATTTAATTATAGGATAATATACAAGGACTTGGTGACGGAGAGGAGTACTCTGAAGCAGTAGAGCAGTGCTACAGACTCGGAGTTTATTGAACTTGACAATGCTCCTGTACATAAGATTAAGATCATTCTGAAAGGGAATGAGAAATCCTGAGTAGAGCCTCTAACCACCTAAAACTGAGGTAACGAGATCGACCAGGCCAATCATGTTAGCCCAGAAGGTCTATCACTCTAGTTTTGATGATGATTAACTCATGTAGTTATAGTACTACTGATCTTATGTTATTTAAGTTTCAGATTTTAATCAAGATCTTAGTTGATATTTAGCTTCTTCAAGCTAACACACATTGATTTAAGAGCTCAAGTATAAAAAACACATCAAGTACTCAAGAAGGAGTCTAACTTGAAAGAATCAAGTTTGGATCAAGTCAAAATGGAGAAGAAGATTTATTCAAGAAGAAGACTTGGGTGGACTTGATTGCTCAAAGTCACACATAAGTTTGATATTGGTTTTCAAGAATAATAGTTTTTAGTTTTCAGTTTAGCTTGTTTTGGTTTAACAAGTTTGTGCTTATATGGTTTATATCTCACAGAAATAAGTTATATAGTTTGGAATATGTGTTCGATTCTATCCACACATATTAGAACTCTATTTGTTCAAAGAGACTTATTTGAAGAGTTTAAATTTTGTTTTTATGAGAAGATATTTAACTATAACAAAATTCTTAGATAAATATTTTTTTATTTATACAAGTTTTGGAAAAACTTGTTTTTCATTTATAGTTTAATTTTGGAAAAATAATTTTTTATGTTTTCAAAATGGTATTGTATATCTCAAAAAGTTCACATGTTTGAAATATGAACTGGTTCTTTATCACACATATTTGTTCTCATATGTATTTACAAGTACTTATTTTTGTAGATTTTATAAAAATTAATAGGGATTTAAAAATATTTTTTAAAACAACAAAAAATAGTTTTTGGACCTAAGCCAGTCGACTGGGGGGTCGACCGGATGTGTCATAAGCAACTAGCTTGCGTACCCGATTGACCAGAAGGTCGACGACGAGCACACAAGAAAGATGTTTGTGCACATGGTCGACCGGGCGGTCGTCTGTTCGTCTGGAGCTAAAGAGCTCATCTGGTCGGTCGACCGGCCGGTCGAACACCAGTTGTGCAGAGCAGATTACACTGCTCCGTGCGATCGACCGGGTGGTTGACTATTACCTCCAACATCTAGATATCTAGCTATTGGCGAGACCATTTCTAGCCTGGGTTGCCTCAAACGGTTAGTTTTTGTTTTAAATTGTTTTGTCTTTTTTCCCAACGGGTAAATTTCTATTTATTATTGCTTTATCAAGAGTTTTAAGCCTAAATTAAATCCCTAATTATCTCTACCCTATTCTTATAAATAGGGGTCATTGATGAGAATTTTAACTAAGATTTGATAAGAGTTTGCAAATTTTTTACAAGAGAAAAATTTGTGTTTAAAATTTTGAAAAATCAAGAAAATAAGTTTTTGGAAAAATTCAAGTTTTGAGCTTCAAGGTTTTATATCTTCATAGATATTTTTCAATTGTTTTCTTATGAGATTCATTTTAAAAGTCCTAGTTTTCTCACAAACTTGAGCTATCATTTCTATTTATCCTTTTTGGATCTTGTTTTGTGAGATCTCTACTTTATGGTCTTTGTGATCACCAAATGTTATTAGCTTCGATATGCTTTGTTCCACCCTCTTATGTAGAGGTATATTTGTTTTGTGCATTGGTTTTGTGCCCTCCTCTTGTGTAGAATATTGTTTCTTTTGTGGAGTTTTTTTGTGGAGATAGTGAAAATCCTTCTAGGTGAAGGCAGGGATGTAGAGCAAGTGACTTGAACCTCTAAACATATTCTCGTATTTGTATTTTTCTATCTCTCAACCCAACTCTACTCTTATTTATATCTTATATTGATATTATTTCTCATTCATAATTGCTTGAAATTGTGCTTACACTTATGCTGATCCAAGAGAGCTATTAAAGCACCTCAACTCTTATAAAAGAGGAATCTTGAGGAGAAGTTTTAGAGCCCTTCACCACGAATTCAACTTTAGTCTTTAGAATCTTTTTGTGTGTTCAGTTTTTATTAGTATTAGTTTTTAAATTTCCCATTTGATTGGCACATCACCTGTTCACCCCTTCTAGATGATGTCCTTGTTTATCAGATTAACCGCCGTGTTGACTGCATCTGCTCAAAACAGCTTAGGCAATGCTACGTGTATCCGGATGCTCCTGGCACGCTCTAGAATGACTATGTTCATGCGCTTGGCTACTCCATTCTAATAAGAATTTTCCAGAATCATCATCACTCTTTTGATTCCCCAATTAGCGTAGCATTCCTCGAATATGATGCCGCAGTATCCGCCCCCATTTTTAGACTTGTCTCATTTTCAACTTGAGCCAACCATTCTTGAACACATCAAACATGTTTGATTTTTGTTCCAAGATGTAAATCTATATCTTTCTACTTGCATAAATCTATATCTTTCTACTTGCATTATCAATAAAGGTCACAAGATATAATGGGCCACTAAGAGAAGGAACGAAAGTATAATGGTCCCAATTTTATTATCTTAATTCTTCACAAATCCTCAATTAAGGAAAATAATTATCCTTTTTATCATATAAAAGTTCAATAGACTTTTCTGTCCTCAGAGACTTCTTCACCATCGAAAAACTGACTTTTTTCTTCTTACCGTAGACATAATTTCACAGAAATCTAAATCGATAGATTTTAACTCTGGCAGCTTGCCTTTGGAGAGCATACTCTTCATCCTTTTCTTGCATATATGCCTATGTCAGCGATGCCATGTACCGACATCTACATCCAACGGTGCAATTGAAATTGAAGCCGTAGATCCCGACATCATGTAGAGGGTATCTTCCTTTTTGCCATGTGCCATGATCATAGCAGCCTTTGTGATCTTACACAAAATCACCATCATAGGTAGTTTTCATCTCGTCCTGGCATCTACAAGTTGACCAACAGAGATCAGATTTCTCTTTTGCTTTGGTATTTGATTGAAGCTTGACCTGCACACAAAATAAAGAATTTCAGATTTAGAATAAAGATGTGCAAGTGCTCAATTCTTACCGCTATAGCAAGTGGCTATGCGGGTCGTGATCCACAAGGAGGGTTTACGATAGAAGCGTTCACGGTTCTTTATTGAAATCTTTATGAAGATAAAATGAGAGTTCTTTGTTTTTAAGAAAGAAAAATGAAAAAAAGTTATGTTAAAGTTAGAAAGAAAACGGTAGAATGAGAAGGTGGAGAAAATCAGAAAACGACTATGTACAAATGAATTGGAAAAGAATGAAAGAAGATTTGGAAGATGTGGTGAAAGAAATCGCGTTGGCGATCTAAACTAAGAAATAAAAGAAAAGAGAGACGGTTAAAGAAATACTCACCTAGTTTGGTTGATGACTTACCTGGAAACCTTGCATGTTCTACCTTGCTTGGAGGCGTTCAACGCATAGATCATAGGATCGAGCTCAGTCCCCGTTCGCATTATATCATCAAGCGGCGCAAGAATGAAGTGATACGGATCTTGAGGAGGAGAACGTCTTCATGAACTATCATTGGCACTAACACAACATCGTTATACTTATGCTTCTGGCTTCACTTGCAAACTCATCAAAAACAAAGGAGGTAAAATGGAAAGAGGAAGAAGGAAACAAAAAAATACGAACATAAAAAGAAGCTTTTACCTTTATTACTTGCAGAAACAATGGAAGAAAGGAGGAGGGTACATCGGTGTCACTCTCAACATCAGCCTCTCTCTCTTACTTACATGAATCTTCATCTAACCTAAGCTTACATCCAAATTACATAAAAAGAAAAGAAAAACCTAAACTACAAGAAATGAAAACTAGGCTAAATCCTATCTCTGCATGGTCATCCCATTTTCAGTACGAATACTGGCTTTTTATAGGCATAACCCACACGAGGAGGATCCCGGGGAGATCGGGGGAGCAAACGCTCCCCCTAACTCCCCAACCAAGTCGCGGAAACGCGGCTTTGGTCGCGTTTCCGCGGCCAGGGTGTGGCCAGGTGGCCACACCCTGTTGGTGGTCTCCCCGGGTTCGAGTTCTGGTTTTATCTTGGGTTGGATTTGTAGTTTGCTCCAAGATTTTGAAGAAATAGCCGTTGATCTTTGCTTCAACCGATCGATTCTTAGAGGATTCTTCTCAACCGGTTTTCAACCTCTTGATTTTTGCCCTGATTCAGTGAGCTCGAATTAATTCTGATTTAATTCAGAATTTTGTAGGCTTTTGGGCTCATTTCTCTTCATCTCCTTAAGGAATGGGCCTGCAAATAAATTAAGCATTTAATTAGGACAATGCAGCTTTTATTCTATAATAAGTAGGAAAATATGATATTAAATATGCAACATTAGCGACCAATCACACCCCTACACCTATCTTTTGCTCGTCCTCGAGCAAAACAACTAAACTATACTAAGGATTATTATACCACTTTCGCAGGTCACGCGATTGCACGAGCATGTGCAACAAGCCGTTAAACCTTTAGGTTTCTGATTGGTAGTGAAATGTGCATTTTTATCATCATATTTACCATCACATTTTCATATTTATTCATATAATTCTGCACATTTATTAATATTTTGTGATTTATTATGTGCAGGCCTTGAGTTCTTATTTTATAATAAATAAAGCTTAAAAGAAGCCCAAAAGCCCATATTCAAGCCCAAGAGCAAAAGTGCAAATATTAATTGTCAAAATTGCAAATACACAAGGGCCAAAGTTGCAAATACAAAGAAGAGGGAAGGATAGACTTCTATTCAACCCTAAACACTTGCGGGATGAGGATAAAAGTTAAAAGAAGAGAAGGAAATTCGTGGAAAAGATTTGGGATTTAGGTAACTTGCTTCCCAAGTTATATCCAAATCCAAAGATAAGAGCCGAGATTCAACTTCCAGAAGGAAACGCCCAGATGGACGGACCAGGGGAGGCCACGCGCCAAAGCGCGTGGCCAGCCGCCACACTCAGGCCGCGGAAACGCGGCCCAAGCCGCGTTTCCGCGGCAGTATAGTCTTATCAGGGGACGAGTTTTCGTGGAGGAGTTGTGTTGGGACTCTACTTCCTTCTGCACCTATAATACCCCCTGCAGTGCAACCGAGAAGAGCGTCCAGAGGCAGAGCCAGAGGGCCAAATCTTGGGTTATAGGTTTTCTTCTTCTAGTTTAGATTTTCTTTTCTCTTTTGTAATTTCTATTTTTCCTTTTTGTAAACTGAGAGGAGATGATGTTCTCATGGAGGAAGGAGATCTACTTGTACTGAGGGTGACAATCGGTGTAAGTTTTGCTTTTCTGCCATTGTTAAATAAATCGAATCGAGGTTCGTTTTTTTTTATTATGTTATGTTCTTTTATTTCTTGTTGATTCTTGTGTATCTCAGTTTTTTGTTTTCTTCTATTGTTATTTCTCTCTAATGTTTTGTGAACCTTGAGATCTGATTGCTTTGAGACTGCCTAGCCAAAGAAGAGCACTTGATGGCCTATTGATGGAGAGATTTCGCTCCTCGTTTTAAAATTACCGCAAGTGCACGGTCGTTCGATGTAGCACTTGAGGGTCGATCCACAGGGACAGGTGGTTCTTTTGGTTATGACACTTCTACACGAATGGATCAAAAGATTTATGGATCTTGAGTGAGTTGTGTGAACTAATTATAGTAAAAGAAAGGTGAAGCACCTAGGATCGAATCCCCTAAACTAGCATCAAGCGGTCAATTTTGGTCTCCATACCAGTTTGTAATACACACCAAATCTCTATATCTAAGAGGCACATTAATTCTGGACACTAGATTTAAGCACAAGCTATTATCCTGTTACATAGTCCATCAAAGATGAATTAACTAAATTAAATAGATAACATGAGTGCAACAGACCCTAAGCATGGACCATTAACCCCCGATACATAGCCTGTCAAATATCCATCCAGTTATTCTAGAAATTAATTTCCTAAAAGTAGTAGGTCAATTGGTGTGCATACGTCATAAATAGGAGACTGACTCGGTCCACAAGAATTAAGTCTAGATTCATCTCCCCTAAGTACTCGCTGAAAAATTACCTACTCATGTTAAATTAACAATCAACTAAACTAATTAAATCAGTTTACAATTATCTAAATTTAATTAACTAAACTAATCCAATTAAACTAATAAAAAAAATTTAAAAAAAAAATTTAAAAAATCTTACCTACAGGGGCGCTGGGCCGCCCCTGCCTCTTCACAATGGGGCGCCAAGTGGCGCCCCTTGCTTTCAAATGGAGGGCGCAGGATGCGCCCTCTGTTATGCTTGTGCAGAGGCGCCTGTTGGCGCCTCTGTACATTGTCTTTCTTTTTTTTTTTTTTAATTTATTTTAAATCTTAGGATTAAACTAAAACTAACAGAGAGAAATTTCAGAAAAAAAATAAAATAAAATAAAACAAAATGCTGTAAATAAAATTCTTACCTCTAAAACTGAGATTGAAATTAGAAGAGACATCCATCAGATGAAAATAACTTTGAAAAATTGATCAAAATCCAAGCTTTGATTATCTTCGCACAAGTTCAAGGAGGAAAAAATAATAAAACCTAAACAAAAACCCTACAAAAGAAAAACTCCCCCAAACCCTAGGCATGTTGGCTTTTATAAGCTTACATGATATTCTCACTCACATCATACAAATGCACTCTTCTCATGAGATAAATCTCATCACTTATAATCAAATAAAAATGAGAGTACAAATAACACGAAAAATTATCTTTAGCTCCCTGGATTTTTCTAGGTTGCATCTCAGTCCAGTCCAGAAACAAAAGCAGATTTTCTTTGTCTTTTTTGAGTCAACAAATGGCTGAATTAGTAGACGTCATCAACAGGAAAGTTGTAGCTCTCTAAATTTTCTTTCTGTAGACACCTGGATGGCTGTTTTTGAGATCCTGTAGCCAAAGTTATGATCAAAATACCGCAGCATGCTCAAAAAGCATCCTCCAATCTTTTACAAATTGCGGCATTTAATTGCTGAAATTATCCGGATTCCTCCTTTTTTTCCTTTTACCTATTCCCTGCAAAATATAATCAAATATACCCGAGTAGCATTATTTATATACAAATAATAGATAATTAGGAGTATAAAAATGGTATAAAATCATGCTGATCAAATACCCCCACACCTATCTTTTGCTAGTCCTCGAGCAAAATTAATAAAAAGAAAAAGAAAAACTAAACTATCCTAACTCACTTTCGTAGGAATCACGGTTGCACTTAGCATGTGCAACAAGCCGTTAAACCCCTAGATTACCTCTAGAGGACGAGTTTTGTCTCGTGAGGGTTTTCAGTGGATTACACCCACAAAATCCAAGAAAGTTAGAGATTAAGAAATAAATAAAAGTAAAATAAGGATAACCGAAAATCAAGAAAAGAAAAACAAATCAAAAAAAAAAAAAGACAATGTACAGAGGCGCCAACAGGCGCCTCTGCACAAGCATAACAGAGGGCTCCATTTGAAAGCAAGGGGCGCCACTTGGCGCCCCATTGTGAAGAGGCAGGGGCGGCCCAGCGCCCCTGTAGGTAAGATTTTTTTAAAATTTTTTTTTTAAATTTTTTTTTATTAGTTTAATTGGATTAGTTTAGTTTAATTAAATTTAGATAATTGTAAACTGATTTAATTAGTTTAGTTGATTGTTAATTTAACATGAGTAGGTAATTTTTCAGCGAGTACTTAGGGAGATGAATCTAGACTTAATTCTTGTGGACCGAGTCAGTCTCCTATTTATGACGTATGCACACCAATTGACCTACAACTTTTAGGAAATTAATTTCTAGAATAACTGGATATTTGACAGGCTATGTATCGGGGGTTAATGGTCCATGCTTAGGGTCTGTTGCACTCATGTTATCTGTTAATTTAGTTAATTCATCTTTGATGGACTATGTAACAGGATAATAGCTTGTGCTTAAATCTAGTGTCCAGAATTAATGTGCCTCTTAGATATAGAGATTTGGTGTGTATTACAAACTGGTATGGAGACCAAAATTGACCGCTTGATGCTAGTTTAGGGGATTCGATCCTAGGTGCTTCACCTTTCTTTTACTATAATTAGTTCACACAACTCACTCAAGATCCATAAATCTTTTGATCCATTCGTGTAGAAGTGTCATAACCAAAAGAACCACCTGTCCCTATGGACCGACCCTCAAGTGTTACATCGAACGACCGTGCGCTTGCGGTAATTTTAAAACGAGGAGCGAAATCTCTCCATCAAGTTTTTGGCGCCGTTAACGGCGCCAAAAACTTGATGGGGAGATTCTGTCTCCTCGTTTTAAAATTACCGCAAGCGCACGGTCGTTCGATGTAGCACTTGAGGGTCGGTCCACAGGGATGGTGCTTCTTTTGTTATGACACTTCTACACGAATGGATCAAAAGATTTAGGGATTTGTGAGCTATGTGAACTAATTATAGTAAAAGAAAGGTCAAGCCCTAGGATCGAATCCCCTAAACTAGCATCAAGCGGACAGTTTGATCTCCATATCAGTTTTTAATACACACCAAATCTCTATGTCTAAGAGGCACATTAATTCTTGACACTAGATTTAAGCACAAGCTATTATCCTGTTACATAGTCCATCAAAGATGAATTAACTAAATTAAACAGATAACATGATTGCAACAGACCCTAAGTATGGACCATTAATCCCCGATACATAGCCTGTCAAATATCCAGTTATTCTAGAAATTAATTCCTAAAAGTAGTAGGTCAATTGGTGTACATACGTCATAAATAGGAGAACGACTCAGTCCAGAAGAGTTAAGTCTAGGTTCATCTCCCCTAAGTACTCGCTGAAAAATTATCTACTCATGTTCAAATTAACAATAAACTGAACTGATTAAATTAGTTTAGGATCATCTAAGTTTAATTAAACAATTACTGAGAACTATTAAACTAATGAAAGTATAAAAAGGAAACAAAATTAAAATTAAAAAAAAAGTATTACCTGCGGGACCTGCACCTGCAGGTGGCGGGGAAACTATCTCCCAACAGAGCCCTGTGCCCTGCTCCAATCAAAAGCCACCAGAGATCTTGCTCCAATTAAATGGTGCCTGGGGGCCCTTGGTTCTGTTGCAAAAGAAACCAAAGGTGCTGCTCCAAAAGGCCAAAGTGCTGCTCCAATCAAAGGACAGCAGGTCCTTTCTCCAATCAGAGGGACCCGCGGGCCCTCTTCTCCAATCAAGTGGCGCCAATGGCCTTTGTGCTGTGGCCTGTGAGCAAGAGAGAGAGAGGCACTAGGCAAGTGCCTCTCTGTTAGCCTTTTCTTTTTTTTTCTTTTGATCTGGGCGCCTTGCAGGAGGGCGCCTTTCTTCTTTTTTTTTTTTTTTTTTTTTTTCTTTTTATGAAGAGAGAACTGTTGTGATGTAGGGAGGAATAGAAATATGCTTTTGATGATGGAGGAGATGAATCAATCAAGATCAAAGAAGAAGAAAATAGCAATATTGAGAGAAAAAAAAATTCGAAGCTTCAAATTCTCAGATCTAAAAAAAATGTTAGTACCAACTAAAAGAAGCCCCCCCTCAAACCCTAGCCTTGGCTATTTATAGGCTTAGGGTTTTGATTATTTTACATAAAAATCCAAAACAAATACAAAATTACAAGGAGAATTATTAAATTAAATTTTGCACTTTTACATCTCTGTCCATTTTGCGTTTAAGCCTCTGACTTTTGCAAAATAACGTTTTCACACCAACTGGCCTCGAACTCTTTGATGTCAGTTTTAGGCGTAGTAGAGCGATCCCGGCAGTGTCAAGCCTCCTATCTCGCCTTCAACTCTTTTTAATGCACTTTACGGTCTGAAAGAGTCTTTTGTGGTCCAGTCTTCTCCTAATAACTTTGTCTGCAAAATAGACTAAAAATACCGAGTAGCATTATTTATAAACAAATGATAGATAAATATGGATATGAAAATGTGACAAAATCATGCTGATCACCTATGGAGATGAACAATCCTTCTTTAGATTGTCTTTTCTTTTCATAGTGTAGGTAGCGAAGGTGGACGATCCTATACGCCATACTTGCACGCCTTCCAAGACAGGGTAAGTCGTCGCGAACAAATCAAAGGTAAGCAAGATAGAAGAGGTTTGTACGTGTTATAGTTTCTTTCTCTTTAGATCTCACACTACCATATTCTCAATTTCTTTTCTTCACTTCCATTGTAAATATCACTTCTTCTTCTCCATCTTCTTTCTTTCTAACTTAACATTAAAATAATAAAAACTTTAGAGATAACTTATTGACAAAGCTTCCATCACTAGTCCCTCCCTGAGGATCACGACCCGCATAGCCACTGCTACCGCGGATGAGAATTGAGAACCTTGCACAACTGCTTCTAAATCTAACATCTTTATTTTTGTTACACAGGAAAAACTCGATCAACAAATTGGCGCCGTTGCCGGGGAAGGGACGGTAAGTTATTCTCTAATAATAAAAAAATTATTAACTAATTCTTTTATTCTTTTCTGTTTGCAGGTTTGGAGAACAGAAAAACAACAGCAGAAGTGGACATATAGCAACTCTGTGCCTCTGCCCTCGAAGGCAGAGCAGCAGAGCCTGCTACTTTGCCGCGCAAACGCGGCAATAGCCGCGGATCTGCGGCAGTAGCAGAGGACTACTGACTGAAATTTTTGCAGGTTTCTGAAACTGGCAATATCTGTGTACTTCTCTGTTAAATTTTGTTCTGTGATAATCCTGCTTACTGCTAATTAATCAACAGTAAAATACTTGTTGTTAAAGATAAAAATTGATTAGACGTTTGCATATTAGGCACGTGTCTTTTCAATTCCTTTATTTTTACTGTTGAAGAGTGCTGGAGCAAGGTACGTTCGCATTGCATGTAGAATAGGACTCATCTCTTGGTTGATTTTCATGCTTTGAGTGAATTTTATTTACATATCTTGTACACTTGCACAAAAATATCTTAAGGGCATAACCCATTAACAAGATAAGGTGGGGATTTAATCACCCTTCCTTAGCCCAAAAATCATATCCCAAGCACTCACTAACCCAAGCCTAACTTAAAATTAGTAGACGTTGGCCCTAGGGACATCTCGGACTCAATTAGGAGATTATCCTAAGGGGGAACAGTGCTGGAATTTGACTCTTGTCAAATCAGTATCTAGGAAGGAATTGAGGGCCGAAAGCCCGAAGATTGGTGGTTATTTAATTAAGGAACGTCTTTGACGGAAAACCTCCCACCACTCTTGCCCTGACCTGGCTGATTAACTTGTGGTCAAAGTCTGCACCCTACCTCCCGTGGACAGTTTAACCAGTTAGGAGTCGTCTAGGTTATAGGTCTACCCTAACTTAGGTTAGAATTTTTTCTTCTTTGTTTGTTTATTTGTTTGTTTTCTTTGTAGTGTTGGTGTGATATGGCATATAATAATAATTTTTCCAATTTTAATCCATATTACACACCTAACTATTTTTCGGATATTACCAACCAGGCATATCACAACTTTGATCAATCTAGTGTGCCGAATGGTCTTATCCGAATGATTATAACCCATACCCCCCCATCTTATGACCATAATTTTCATACTTTCAGCTCTTCACAGGGTTCATGGGGTTTCGCTTCCCCCGAGTCCAATTTTCAACCGACTTGTCCTCCGTCTCCACCTTGTCCACAATATTCCCAAGAGTCATACTCAGATCCACCCATTCAGAATAGAAAACCATCTATCCAGGAAATGATGAGTATGCACGAGTCCAAGCAACAACCACCATCAATCTTAGAGATGATGATGCGTGAGTCCACCGACTCACAACTTCATCACGATTACACTTCCTTTTCCAAGTCCAATCACAAAAGAGGCTTGAAGCCATGACTCATGCTAGATTAGCTCGTGAGCATGAACTAGATATGATGGTTCAATCTTTGTGTTCTCACTGTCCGGCCAATTCTAATATCGCTGACCACTCTCTTAGAGCCGACGAACCAAGTTACTTTGGACAACAAGATTCTAATTCAGTGCCATCATGTGAATTTGCCGAAACTTCAAATTTTGATAACTTGGCAAGTTATTCCTTTCCTGAAATAGACTTGAGCATGAATATGATCCTGATCTCCCACTTGGTGATTCAATTTTACTTCCTGATTCAATAATGACTCCGGTGTCTCCACCTGATTTTACTTTTCCCGAGTCAACATTGGATCCTGTACCAATTCATCATGAAATTGAATCACCCATTTTTGATGATCATATTGAACTTGACCAATTTTGCAAATTTGAAAGTCCCATGGATAAATTGGCAAGTTCTCATTTTTATGAAATTGAACCCAATGAGATATGTGACCTAGATTCTCAAATCTGTGATCAAGTTCAAATTCCCGAATCATTATTGACTCCTGTTTTGTTACCCGACTTAGGTAATCTTTTAGAGTCAGTCTTAATTCCCACACCTATCATTCCTGAACTTGAATCACCAATATTGAGTCACATTCCATTGTGAGAGGATTATTGTGGACTTGAGCTTCAACTTATTGATTTGGACCCACTTCCTGAACCTAGCCCGACTCCTGAACCATTACTTGATTTAAGTTTCTTCCTGAGTCGGTATTCGTTCCCGTACTTCCCATGTCCAAGTCAATCATTCCATCTTTTCACACTCCATTTTGGGACAAGGCGGTTGACACAATTGTCTCTGAAATAATTATGAATTATGGAAATTTGGTGGGGTGGAATTTTTAAATAATGTTAATACAGACATCATTTTAGTGGGTTATACAAAAAAGATTTCTGGTGGTTCCCCCGAATTCCACAAAAAAGTAGCTTAGGCCGCATTTCGTGGACCAATTAGACCACTACCGGAACCACCACCTTGAGGTAACTTCTGCTTTCCTTCTTGTTCTTTTTCATGCATATATGCATTCATTCATACATTGAGGACAATGCATGAGATAAGTGTGGGGGTAGGCTTTACTAACATACTAACATAGGTAGAAACTAACCAAAATTTGCAAAATTTGCTAACTAAATATATATATATATATATATATATATATATATATATATATATTATATATATATATATATATATATATATATATATAATATAAGAAGGACAATATTTTGACTTATCTTTTGAAAGAAATCTAAGTTAGTCTTAAGAATTAAGAAAATCATGATTAGAATTTCTAAAAACTCGGTCAAAATAAATAAATTGTTGAATTTTTAGGTATAGGAGGAGAAATTGAATAAGTAGTTAGTCTTGATTTTTACCTTAATGAAATTTGCATACCTAATGCATATCTAGGATTCTAAGACGAAGACCTTTGTGCCTCATATATATATATATATATATATATATATATATATATATATATATATATATATATATATATATATATATATATATAAGGAAATCACTAATTAAGCTGGATACATGTGCCTCAAGAAGCATAAGTATTCATGCCTAAAGGTGAGTAAATAAAATAAAGTCCTTAGTTTTGGAGCCTAGTTCACTCGAATTTGAGTCCGCGGGGTGTTTTCTCACTTGGTGCCCTAAAGCCAACTGGTTTGGGAGCTACCGACTTTAAGTTCGCTACATGGGTGGATTAGAAAGCCTAAGAAAATTAAGAAATATTACATATGTACTAACACATCTAATAGTCAATTAGTTAGGTATGAGGGCCTCAAGAAGCCTTGATGCTAATACGAAAGAAAATTAGATGCGTTATACATATTAAAAAAAAATTTTTAAACAAATAAAGAGGCATGAAAGTCCAAGTTAAGGAATTCCTAGTAAAAATTCAAAAGGATGCATATGATTTTTGGTAACAAAAAGGACTATACACAAAATTCAATTTTGATCCTTACTTAAAATGAAAACAATTTACTTTATAAAGACTAAGTTTAAGAATGAATAAAAATGAGGATCCTAAAAACTTATAGATTACTTAGTCTTTTCAAAAGCATTTCAAATATTCTCCTTTTTATGGATTTTGTGGGTGTAATCCGCTGAAAACCCTCACGAGACAATACTCGTCTTCTAGGGTAACCTAGAGGTTTAACGGCTTGTTTCACATGCTAAGTGCAATCGTGATTCCTACGAAAGTGAGTTAGGTTAGATTAATTTTTCTTTTTCTCTTTGATTTTTACTCGAGGACGAGCAAAAAGATAAGTGTGGGGGTGTGATTGGTAGTGAAAAGTGCATTTTTATCATCATATTTACCATCACATTTTCATATTTATTCATATAATTCTGCACATTTATTAATATTTTGTGATTTATTGTGTGCAGGCCTTGAGTTCTTATTTTAATAATAAATAAAGCTTAAAAGAAGCCCATATTCAAGCCCAAGTGCAAAAGTGCAAATATTAATTGTCAAAATTGCAAATACACAAGGGCCAAAGTTGCAAATACAAAGAAGAGGGAAGGATAGACTTCTATTCAACCCTAAACACTTGCGGGATGAGGATAAAAGTTAAAAGAAGAGAAGAAAATTCGTTGAAAAGATTTGGGATCTAGGTAACTTGCTTCCCAAGTTATATCCAAATCCAAAGATGAAGAGCCGAGATTCAACTTCCAGAAGGAAACGCCCAGATGGACGGACCAGGGGAGGCCACGCGCCAAAGCGCGTGGCCAGTCGCCACACTCAGGCCGCGAAAACGCGACCCAAGCCGCGTTTCCGCGACAGTATAGTCTTATCAGGGGACGAGTTTTCGTGGAGGAGTTGTGTTGGGACTCTACTTCCTTCTGCACCTATAAATACCCCCTGCAGTGCAACCGAGAAGAGCGTCCAGAGGCAGAGCCAGAGGGCCAAATCTAGGGTTTTAGGTTTTCTTCTTCTAGTTTAGATTTTCTTTTCTCTTTTGTAATTTCTATTTTTCCTTTTTGTAAACTGAGAGGAGATGATGTTCTCATGGAGGAAGGAGATCTACTTGTACTGAGGGTGACAATCGGTGTAAGTTTTACTTTTCCGCCATTGTTAAATAAATCGAATCGAGGTTCGTTTTTTTATGTTATGCTCTTTTATTCTTGTTGATTCTTGTGTATCTCAGTTTTTGTTTTCTTCTATTGTTATTTCTCTCTAATGTTTTGTGAACCGTGAGATCTGATTACTTCGAGACTGCCTAGCCAAAGAAGAGCACTTGATGGCCTATGGAGATGAACAATCCTTCTTTAGATTGTCTTTTCTTTTCATAGTGTACGTAGCGAAGGTGGACGATCTTATACGCCATACTTGCACGCCTTCCAAGACAGGGTAAGTCGTCGCGAACAGATCAAAGGTAAGCAAGATAGAAGAGGTTTGTACGTGTTATAGTTTCTTTCTCTTTAGATCTCACACTACCATATTCTCAATTTCTTTTCTTCACTTCCATTGTAAATATCACTTCTTCTTCTCCATCTTCTTTCTTTCTAACTTAACATTAAAATAATAAAAACTTTAGAGATAACTTATTGACAAAGCTTCCATCGTTAGTCCCTCCCTGAGGATCACGACCCGCATAGCCACTGCTACCGCGGATTAGAATTGAGAACCTTGCACAACTACTTCTAAATCTAACATCTTTATTTTTGTTGCACAGGAAAAACTCGATCAGTTTTTCCTAGAGGACGAGTTTTTATCTCGTGAGGGTTTTCAGCGGATTGCTCCCACAAAATCCATAAAGAAAGAGAAACAAAGAGTAAGTATTTTCGAAAAGCATTTTGAAAGAGAAAAATATTTGAAATATAATTGTAAGATTTAAGCAATCTATAAGTTATAGGAAAACTGAATTTTTCATTCCTAAACTTAGTCTCTATTCAAAAATTTGTTATCAATCAAAGTAAGGAGTCAAATTGTACTTCTCATCTAGTCTATTACTTTACCCTAAGTCATATGCACCTTGTGACTGTGAAAATTTCGACTAAGGGTTCATTAACTCTAACTCTTATGCCTTATTTATTTAAATATATATATATATATTTTTTGTGGTATTATTCCTTAGTTCTATTAGGCTTTCTAATCTGCCCATGTAACGAGCCTTTAATCGATGACTCCTAAACCAAATGGTCTTAGGGCACCGGTGAGAAAACACCCTAAGGACTTAAGGACTCGAGCAAACAAGGCCACAAAACTAAGGATTTTATTATATGAACCTCTTTTAGGCGTGAATACTTATGCTTTATTAGGCACAAATACCCAGCTTAATCAGAGGAATTATATATATATTTTTCCTTTTCAAACTTATCTAATCATCTTTCGTATAAATACTAAGGCTTGCTTAGGCCAAAGTACTTAGCTAATCAATAATTAGACTTGTTTTTTTTTCTTTTTTTTTATAAGGCATAAGAATCTTTGTTTTTGAACCCTAAGTGTGTAAGTGTATGAAGTGTGCATATTTCATCAAGGTAAAGATCAAGACTAAATTACTTTGACAAATTTTCTTCCTAACCCTAAAAATCAAATAAATAATCTTATTTTGACCAAGTATAAGAAATCCTAATTTGGATTTTCCTATTCCTTAAAATTAACTTAATTTCTTATAAAAAATATGTCAAAGTATTGTTTCTATTTTCAAAAAGTTTTTAAAAGTAAAGAAAATGTTAATAATTTTTTTTTATAAAAAAAAAAACTAAGTTATGTTAGACCCTCCCCCACACCTATCTCATGCATTGTCATCCTCAATGTATGAATTAATGCATAGATGCATGAAAAAGAAGAAAGGGAAGGAAAATGTTACCTTAAGGTGGTGGTTCCGGTGGTGGTCTGATTGGTCCACGAAATGTTGCCCAATCAACTTTTCGTGGGGTTCGGAGGAACCCACCTGAAATTTCTTTAATATAACCCATTAGAGATGTATCCATGAAGGATTTTTATTAAATATTTGACCCCATCTAATTTCCAAATTCCATGATTGATTTCGGAGTCAAATTTGTCAACCACCTCGTCCCAGAAAGGAGTGTGAAAAGATAGAATGATTGACTTGGACTCAGGAAGTATAGGAACTAACACCGACTCAGGAAGGTGACTTAAGTCAAGTAAAGGTTCAGGAGTCGAAATAGGTTCAGGAATTGGGTCCAAGTCAAGAAGTTGAAACTCAAGTCCACATTCATTTTCCAACAATGGAATATGACTTAATAATCGTGATTCAAGTTCAAGAATTATAGGTGTGGGAATCAAAACTGACTCTAAAATATTACCTAAGTCAGGCAACAAACAGGAGTCAATATTGATTCCGAAAGTTGAACTGGATCACAGATTTGAGAATCTAGGTCACATATCTCATTGAGTTCAATATCAAAAAAATGAGAACTTGCCAATTTGTCAATAGGATTTTTAAAAGTGTAAAATTGGTCAAGTTCAATATGATCATCAAAAATAGGTGATTCAATTTCATGATGAATTGACACAGAATCCAATGTTGACTCGGGGAAAAGATTAAAATCAGGTAAAGATACCGGAGTCATTATTGAATCAGGAAGTAAAATCGAATCACTAAGTTGAAGTTCATGATCATATTCATTTTCAAGTTCGATTTCAGGCCAGGGATAACTTGCCAAACTATCAATATTATTTGGAGTTTAGGCAAGTTCAAATGACTGTTTTGAAATGGAACCTTGATTTCCAAAACTACATGACTCTTCGGCTCTAACAGAATGGTTAGGGACATCAGAACTGATCAAACGGTGAGAACGTAGAGATTGGACCATCATACCGATGTCACGATTACGAGCGTTTTGAGCATGAGTCATGGCTTCAAGCATCTTTTCATAGTTGATAGGTTCATTGTTTTGATGAAAAGATGAAGTGTTGTCTTGGAATTGGTGGTGAAATTATGAGTCCATCAGATTTTGGGATTTTTGTTTGGACTCACGCATACTCATTTCCAAAATTGATAGTTTTCTATTTTGGACTGGTGGAACTGAGTATGAATCTTGAAAATATTGTGGACTAGGTGGAGAAGGAGGACAAGTTAGTTGAAAATTTGACTCGGGGTAGGTGAATCCCCATTGACTCTGTGAAGAGTTAAAATTATTATGGAAATTATGGTTATAAGATTGGAGGCATGGGTTATATTGATTCGGATAAGACCAATCCGGCACACTAGGTTGGTTAAAGTTATGATATGCCGGGTTGGTAATATCTGAAAATGAAGTCGGTGTGTAATATGAATTATTATTGAAGTTGAAAAAATTATTATTATAAGCCATATCACACAATAGAATACAAAAAAAGAAAAACAAACAAATAAGCAAACAAAAAAAAGAAAAAATTCTAACCTAAGTTAGGGTAGACTTATGACCTAGACGACTCCTAACTGGTTAGACCGTCCATGGAAGGTATAATGCAGACTTTGACCACAAGCTAATCAGCCAGGTCAGGGAAAGATTGGTGGGAGGTTTTCCGTCAAAGACGTTCCTTAATTAAATAACCACCAATCTTCGGCTTTCGGCCCTTAATCCCTTTCTTAGACACTGATTTTGCAGGAGTCAAATTTCAACACCTTTCCCCCTTAGGATAATCTCCAAATTGAGTCCGAGATGTCCCTAGGGCCAACGTCTACTCATTTTTAGTTAGGCTCGGGTTAGTAAGTGCTTGGAATCTGATTTTTGGGCCAAGCAAGGGTGATTAAATCCCCACCTTATCTTGTTAATAGGTGGTGCCCTTAAAATCAATTTGTGCAAGTGTACAAGATATGTGAATAAGATTCACTCAAAGCAATGTAAATCAACCAAGAGATGAGTCCTATTCTACATGCAATGCGAACGTACCTTACTCCAGCACTCTTCAACAGTAAAAATAAATGAATTGAAAAGACACGTGCCTAAAAATGCAAACGTCTAATCAATTTTTTATCTTTGTCAACAAGTATTTTACTGTTGGTTTATTAGCAGGCTTATGTAATGGCATATAAGAATTAAGATTTGCAGCAGCTATGTTTTTGCAAAGAAAGCAACCCTGCAAAAAACCTGTTTAGTAGTCAACTCCATTTTGCCGCGGATCCGCGGCTTTGGCTGCAAAAACGCGACAAAGCAGAGGGCACTTGGTCTCTGCTTTCTAGAGCAGAAGCCCAAGACCACTTATATGTTACTGCAATCTTATTTTCCTACTTTGCTTGCCCTATAACCTGCAACAGAGAAGAAAGTTCATTTTAGTTCTAAAAAAAATTTCAATAAAAATCAGATTTCAATAAAAACGTTACCCTCCCCGGCAACGGCGCCAAAAATTTGATTGAAGCTTGACCTGCACACAAAATAAAGAATTTCAGATTTAGAATAAAGATGTGCAAGTGCTTAATTCTTACCGCTATAGCAAGTGGCTATGCGGGTCGTGATCCACAAGGAGGATTTGCGATAGAAGCGTTCACGGTTCTTTATTGAAATCTTTATGAAGATAAAACGAGAGTTCTTCTTTGTTTTTAAGAAAGAAAAATGAAAAAAAGTTATGTTAAAGTTAGAAAGAAACGGTAGAATGAGAAGGTGGAGAAAATCAGAAAACGACTATGTACAAATGAATTGGAAAAGAATGAAAGAAGATTTGGAAGATGTGGTGAAAGAAATCGTGCTGGCGATCTAAACTAAGAAATAAAAGAAAAGAGAGACGGTTAAAGAAATACTCACCTAGTTTGGTTGATGACTTACCTGAAAACCTTGCATGTTCTACCTTGCTTGGAGGTGTTCAACGCATAGATCATAGGATCGAGCTCAGTCCCCGTTCGCATTATATCATCAAGCGGCGCAAGAATGAAGTGATACGGATCTTGAGGAGGAGAACGTCTTCATGAGCTATCGTTGGCACTCACACAACATCATTATACTTATGCTTCTGGCTTCACTTGCAAACTCATCAAAAACAAAGGAGGTAAAATAGAAAGAGGAAGAAGGAAACAAAAAAAAAATACGAACATAAAAAGAAGCTTTTACCTTTATTACTTGCAGAAACAATGAAAGAAAGAAAGAGGGTACATCGGTGTCACTCTCAACACCAGCCTCTCTCTCTTACTTACATGAATCTTCATCTAACCTAAGCTTACATCCAAATTACATAAAAAGGAAAGAAAAACCTAAACTACAAGAAATGAAAACTAGGTTAAATCCTATCTCTGCATGGTCGTCCCATTTTCAGTACAAATACTGGCTTTTTATAGGCATAACCCACACGAGGAGGATCCCGGGGAGATCGAGGGAGCAAACGCTCCCCCTAACTCCCCAACCAAGTCGCGGAAACACGGCTTTGGTCGCGTTTCCGCGGCCAGGGTGTGGCCAGGTGGCCACACCCTGTTGGTGGGTCTCCTCGGGTTCGAGTTCTGGTTTTATTTTGGGTTGGATTTGCAGTTTAGCTCCGAGATTTTGAAGAAATAGTCGTTGATCTTTGCTTCAACCGATCGATTCTTAGAGGATTCTTCTCAACCGGTTTTCAACCTCTTGATTTTGCCCTGATTCAGTGAGCTCGAATTAATTCTTATTTAATTCAGAATTTTGGTGGGCTTTTGGGCTCATTTCTCTTCATCTCCTTAAGGAATGGGCCTGCAAATAAATTAAGCATTTAATCAGGACAATCAGCTTTTATTCTATAATAAGTAGGGAAATATGACATTAAATATGCAACATTAGCGACCAATCAGTATGTGCCTGACATCCTTCAATTTCAGCATCGAGTCATTTGAGAGGCAGACTGTCACATTGCCCATACCAATGATGTTGCATGGTTCATCATCTCTCATATACACCTTTCTAAGATCTCCTTGTATATAAATTTAAAAAATTTTGTGACAGAAAGTAGCTGAAAGGAGGCACCCAAATCAATAACCCATAATTCACTGGAACTACAAAGGAGAGAATCAGACCATTAGATTCATCACTGCCCGTGACATACACTGAATCTTTTCTCTTTGCTTTTACAATCTTCATCCTTAATCTTCTTGTAGACTCTTTGAAAATGCCCCTTCTCACCACACTTCTAACACCCGACACCTCTTGATTTAGATTTGCTACTGTCAAATATGAACTTGGATTTCCTGTTTTTACTTTTCTCTATTCATCAACCTTCCTCTCATTTCGAAACTCAGGGCACTTCCTAATGTCTCAGTCGCACCTGATGACTCTTGCACACCTCTTTGCTGAAAAGAACACCCACTGCATCATCAAACTTCAAGGCTCATGTCCCAAAGGAATTACTTATCATCATCACTAGACCATCTCATGTCTCTAGTAGACTGGACAATAGAACCAGCGCCCTGATCTCATCATTGAAATTGATCTCAATAGATTTCAGCTAGCTCGTTAGCATGTTGAATTCATTGAGACGCTCAACGACGCTTTCGCTCTCTGCCATCTTATGGTTGAACAGCTTCTTCATCAGGAAAATCTTGTTCGATGATGTAATATTCTTATTATACAATACCCAAAATAAAATAAAATAAAATAAAATAAAATAAATTTAAAAAATGTGTATGCATGCTTAACTTGCTTATGTCAAGATTCGAACTCATGTTCCCCTATACAAAATACTAATATCAAAACTAAAATGCCACATTTGCGTGTGATTATGTGGGTGTTCTAACTTATTTGAACAAAGTTAGAGTCAATTTTCAAATTTTAAATTCAAACCGAAAGATCTCATAAGATCCTTGTTGATTTTTTCTCTAGCAGCTTTTTTTTTGTAACCTACATGATAAAAATCCTAACCTAAAATCTTAACCTAATAAATTAACATGATCCATCTCATTCTTCCTCTCAAGTAAAAAAAAAGAACCTCAGATCCAAATTTCTTCATCCTCCATTCACCTCTCTCCTTGAAATTCATCGTGACTGGGGAACATGCTCAAAGCGTGAAAACTAAGTAGCAAGCTGCGAGGATCAATCCAAGTAAGTAAAGCATAATTAACATTTATTTATAATGTGTAGCTCCTTTTTACGAATTTTCCATCAAGCTACTCACCCAATAATCTTAACAACATGATTTGTATAACTTAAAAAATTTACTTAGAATGTTTAGTTCCTTTTTTCATGAATTTTTAATCTCATCCAAAGATCTAAATAAATTAATTTGTATGAATTAGAATTTATTGAAATATCATGTTTAAAATCCCTCTTTTTTATGAAATTTTAAATCTTATCCAAAGATTTAAATTAATTTGTATGAATTAGAATTTATTTAAATAATCATGTTTAAAATCACTCTTTTCATGAAATTTTAATCTCATCCAAAAAAAATCCAGATACAATAATTTGTACGAATTAAAATTTCAATTAATTAAAATACCATGTTTAGATTTCTCCTTCCATGAACTTATTTTTCATCAAGAGTCTTACCCCCCATGATCTAAATTAAATACACAGGGTAATGTATCAATACACCATTAATGTAGAATTTTGAAAAGAAATTTTGAAGTTTATTAAAACAAAAAATATATATATGGCAGTCTTACCAAGAGCAGCTCTGCTACACGGACCCGTAATGGGTCTGTGCAGTCAGGTAGTGCCCGACCCGGTTGTAGAACCACACCTGGCTATGGCCAGACCCAATGGCCTGGGCCACTACTGGGACAGGCAAATGAAAAAAAAAATTTTGCCTGCTCTCGGTCAGGCCGAAGGCAGGGCCATGCGCCGACCGCCCCGGGTGCAGACAGCACCCGGGCTTGGTTGTGGGCCAGTGAACCTACAAAAAAAAAAATTAAATTTCTGAAACCCAATCCACTCAGGCCCATAACCAGTTCAGCCTACTGCTTGTGGATTATAATCTGTCTGAACCCGACCCGAATGCAAAAACAGGCCCACTAACATGTTAAAAAAATTAACGTAATTAGATTAAATTTTCAAAAAAATAAAAAAATAAAAATTTAGATGACTTGTATATTCTACTGTAAAATTTTGGTATTATTTACTGAACATATTGGGCAGAAACACTTCATTAAAAGTTAAAACTCGTTATTGCAACATTCAGACTCGTTAAGAGATTTTCATGTTTTTGACCATTTAAACCCAACAAAAATCAGAAAATAAAATCTAAATAAATCATATAAGCTTAATGCATCATCATACAATCATGTTCTAAGCTCCAGACCATCCATATTTGATTTAAACACTATATAACCTTGAATTAGAATACCTTATATAAAGTTCGATAATTTCTAATTGGAATGTATTTAATGTAGATTTATTCGAATTACAGAATTTGGTAATTGGATGCGTGATAAGCTCAGGTGAGTGTTCTTTTACTCACTTTATAAGTATTTTTTTTTGTTTATTATGAGATGTCTATTTATTTCTATTATTGAATGGTAAATTAGTAAATTGATTGTTGAACTTTCTAGTATTTAGAAAATTTATTTAGAATTTGTAAGATGGTAAGATGTTGGTATATCATAAAAGGACTATTATTTTTCTGAAATCACAAATTTCCTCTTACTTTGAATCCATTTAAATTAGTTATCAGATGCAAAATTTTTAAAGTGGCCAATTGTTAATTATTGACAAATATTCAAAAGTAATTATTGTTGAAGTTACAGAAAAGAAGTGTGATATTGAACCCTGTATTATACCTTGATTTACAGTAGTAATTGCCATTGTACTGGATCATAATGATACAGAGAAATGGATTATATTAGCATAGTCACTGGGAAATGTATATTGTTCTACTGTTACACTGTTATCATTACTGTTATTGTTCATGCTCAGTGATTTCGGTGACATAATTATTAGATAATTTATATCGGATGAGAATTAATAGAGGAGACGATATCAGTATTTTGGGTGGACCTATGATACAGTTGCGTAGCCGAAATACGGGTCACTGCAGGGTTTCGGGGGAGGAGCGACATCCCATCTGTTATTGTTCTATTACTCTACTGTTCCATAGTGATACTGTATGTACTTATTATTAGTGACTAACTAGCGGTAGGGCCTGGTTCAGTGACAGATATCTGGGTCGTGATTTCGGGTATGTACGGAACCAACCTAAACACAGATTCCCATCTCTAACTATCAGTTTCAAACAATAAGACATTAAAAATAGACATACATAGACATCTTGACGACATGACTCTATACTGGAAAAAAATATATTATTAAATAGTTATATAGTGTGTATCACTATTTTTTATTTTGATTCTAATATGTTGAATATTAGTATGATAAATTGTACCTAACCATGCATGTTGTTATTTTTGCATGTTTCTTTTTATCCCTCATTTTATCACTCACTTAGGTTGCTATTGACGACCCTGAGTTTGTTTGCTCAGGCTCTGATCTGGAGACTCCACAGGATCAGGAGTACTTTGAGCATATCGCAGATCTTCTGTAGACAGATTGTCTCATTATGTGAGAAACTTTTATGATTCTATTCTCTATTTATATTATGTTGTAATAAGTAAAATCTTCGGTGACATAATGTACTTGATTTCTTTAAAGCTGGAATAATTAAAGACTTTGTTATTTGATTTAATGTACTGAGGCTTAACGTATTTATTTTGAAAATACGTCGCAACTCTCGTCACGTACCCATTTATGTGTATTATGGTTGCGGGGCATGATGGAATTTTCTTAGTATCAGAGTCAGATTTTAGTGTGTATAATTATACAAATAGTCAGGCTCTTACTGACAGTACAAGATTTAATAATCCAGCCATAAGTACAAGAATGTCTACAATATTTCTTTAAATCATTATTATTTTTATTTTCAGAGTAATGGTTCAATGACCTTCCTCCGCCCGCATCGCTGCTCATGAAGATGCCACTGATTTGATGGGTGTACTCTGCGGCATGATAGAATCGCAGCAACAGCACACGATACTTCTTCGAGATGGGTTGATGGCTGATTGGGAAAGAGATGTGTGGTAGATTGCACAGATATTATAGAGAAAAGAGAAGGTTTAGGATCAACCTTTGTGCTTGATCAATCCACAATTGTATTTATAAGGTCAATGTATCCTTTCCAATCTCCGTTATAGCAAAGGCTATACCGGGTCGATTCTCCGGGAGAGCTAGCGATGGAAGCGTTACGGTTCAAAATGAAACAAGAAAACGAAGATTCTTCTTTGTATTTACACAAATGCAAGAAACATGGAAAAGAAAATAGAAGAAGTGGTTGATTTGTGCATGATGGAAAAGAAATCAAAAGAACTTTAGTAAAGTGTATTGCTAAGAGAAAAGAAGCTAGTAAAGAAAATGTTTGGAAGACTTTAGATGAGAAAGTACATGGCTAGCTAACTTTACTTCGCTAACTTACTATACTCAATGGTGATGCTTGATTGCCTCATGTTGATTCATTGGCAAATAGAGATGACTTTGCTTGTTTGTTTAAGTACTTTACCGTTTTGAAGATGAGTGTTCCTTTAGTTCTTAGCTTGAAGCCTCATATTGATTCATTGGCTCTCTAGATAGATTATCAGTGATGAACTCTAGGATTGGTACTCAAGGGATGCTAGGTTAGAAGAATCAACATTCATTTAAACATTCAAGACATAACAACAAATTAGCTTGAAGTAAAGAAGTTGTTCTACAAGTAGCACATGTTTGGTGATCCATCTCCATGTTCCATCAAGGCACTTGTTCTAGACAAGGCTCTAAATGAGGCACACATGAGTCATATGGAGGATGTACAAGCATTCACCAAGGGAAAGCAACTCTACTTCCTTGGTAAGTAAAAGAAACTCTCACAATGCAAGTGTAAAGATAAACAATCATCCAAAGAGATAGAAGTTAGCGAGGTACATTGTTAGCTAGCCATGCAATAGAAATTTAGCTATCCATTACACAAGTAGCAAAGCAACAATTCATGATGTAAAGCAAAGAGAAGTAAAGCAATGAAAGTGAAAGAAAGCAAAGTAAGTAAAGCAATGCAAAGTAAAACGTACTAGAGCTTGCAAAAAGAAGACGAAGCTTTGATTAACCCTTGTTACAAGTGATGTCACCTCCTTGATTACAAGCTTTTAACAGCACTCACTTTCTCTCTTTGACAAAATCTCTAGGAGGAAGAAGATGGAGACTAAAACCTAGGAGAAGACTAAAACAAAATACAAGAGTTTCCCTAGTTCTCTCCTCTCTCTTCTCTGTTTTTCTCGTGCAGACCCTGGTCATGTATTTATAGCCCTTAGAGAGAAGCTTCGAGAGCCAGGTTGTTGGCGCAAAATCTGGGATCTAACGGCTTCATAACCGCCGCAGATACGCGGGAAAATCCAGGTTTTGGCGGCAAAATCTAGGCCGTTGAGCCCAGATTTTCTGGTATAGGTTCGTTGCGAGGTTTTTATCCACGTGGCCTTCTGGAAGATTCAGTTGGCGCGCGGATCTCTCTGAATCCAGATTCAAATCTTGGGCTTCTTTTTGGGCTTTTGAATTAATCTCTTTAATTATTGCTAATTAAAGAGATTAATGGGCTTTCTCTCTTTTAAGTTGTGGACCTGCAAAAATAGAGAGGAAAGGATTAAAAATCACGTTTTTATATACAATATGCATGGTATGGAAGTGGTAAAATATGCAAATATGTGTAACAATCACACCCCCATACCTAGCTTTTGCTCGTCCTCGAGCAAAAAAAAAGAAAGAAAAAGAAAGAAAATCCTAACTAATTTATTACACTACTTTCGTAGGTGACACGATTACACTGAGCACGTGCAACAAGCCGTTAAACCTCTAGGTTACCCTAGAGGAAGAGTGTTGTCTCCTGAGGGTTTTCAGCGGATTGCACCCACAAAATCCATAAAGAAAAATAAAAGGGTTAGTGAAATTTTTGATTCATGTTTTAAAAATTATAACTTGAGCTATAGGTTTCAGGTTACCCTAAACTTTTCATTCCTCTTATAAGTGTCTAATTGGAGTTTTGTTTTCAGCTTAGGTTAAGATTTTAGAGAAAAGATCAAAACCGGATTTTGCATCAATCCTAGGATATATACATCTATAAATGGGAAGGATCTTTCTTAGACTAAGTTCATTTATTTACTAATATATATAATATTTTTTTCTTTTTTTTATTTTTTTAATTTTATTTACAATGTTTATTTATTTACATTTCCTTAGCATCCTTAGGCTTTCTAGTTTACCCTTGTAGCGAGCCTTTAACCGATGACTCCCAAACCAGACGGTCTTAGGGCACCAGATGAGAAAACATCCCTCGGGTTTAAGGTCTCGAGTAAAAAAGGTCACGAAGGAATTTAAGGACTTAACCACCTTTAGGCGTGATCGGCAATACTTCTTGAGGCACGGCTAACCAGCTTAGTCAGTGGCTAAGTATTTATTATTTATTTATGTACATCTCTTTTTTTTTTCTTTTATATTTTTTTATTATATATATATATGTAAATAAAATCACAAAGTCTTTGATTAATCCTTCAATATGTTTAATGTTTATATCTAAAGAAAGAATTAAAATCTAGTAATTTTTCTAATCCTTTATTACTTAACCTAAAAATCTAACAAAACTCCTCTTTTTAACTTATAATTAGAAATCTTAATTTAGAGCTTCCTTAATCCCTAAGTTTCAAGTTTGATTCTTTAAACATGGATCAAAGAATTTCTTTTCTTTTTTTTATATATTTTTTTTTAAGTTTCTAAAAGAAAAAGTAAAATCTAAAAAGAAAGTAGAAAATCTCTAAAGAAAGGTAAAATCTAAAAGAAATAAAAACCTAAAAAGAAAGTGAAAAATCCTAAAAAATAAAAGGCCTAAAAAGAAAGTGAAAAATCCTCAGTTAGCATCTACCCCCCCATACCTATCTCATGCATTGTCCCCAATGCATGCAAGATAAAAAGAATGCATGAAATAGATAAAGGATAAAACTGCTCCCTCTGTCGTTTTGGACCCGCGGTGGTGCTAGGTCCAGCCGACTGTGATCTCCTCAACATTGCCTCCATACTAGCTAATCGAGAGGATTGCTCCTCTACCTTCTTTCTCAGCCTCACTTGACCCCTAAAGATTTTCTTCATGCCCTTCCAGATGGTGGACATGAAGGTTCGTGACTCAGTTGGGGGGTCCTGCCTCCAGAATTGGGGCTCATCTATCGCCTCCAGGCTTTCCTCTGAAGAGGACTCCACAGGTACATTCTCAGGCTGGGCACTGGGTGTCCAGAGCGCCTGCAAGCAACCATTATATGAGCTTGTGGGTCTCTCTACAGTAACAGGAACTTGGTCAAATGTATTAAAGACAGCGTCTGATATGAACTGTTTACACAGACGTGTGATTAAGATTGCATGGGAATGCTTTGCACCCCGAGTGCGGGAGGAATTGTCAAGAATAGCATGGAAGATGGCCCTATTCAAACAGACCGTGTGGTTATGTGTCATTAAATCATGGATTATCTGTAACACGGGTCTGTTAAAGGAAGATTGGTGGTCAAGCCTAAAAATGTTGCGTTGGACCCAACGTCCAATGCAATGAACATTTCGAAAGGTCGTGTTGGCTTTGAGCCCACGATCCTGAATTGTACAGCGGACCCCCATGATGGGTATGTAATCTAGCAATGGCAAGGGGTCGCTATGGTGGGGATGACTGGGGACATTAGTGGTTTCAGCAATAAGTGGGATGGTAACAAAGATGTCACCGAATGGCATGTGAGATACAAATTGGTGCGTGTCATGATTCACAGGTGCATGATCAATTGAATTATAAAAAGTAGTGACAAGATCAGGGCAATAATATGCATCGTAGTTATTGTTATCATAGACCAAAGAGTACCAATTCCATGAACGTATTCTATCCACAAAAATGTGCCCATACCCCCCACTATCATTCAAAAGTATGGAAAAATCCCTTTCTACAAACAAATTCGGGGCCATGTATGATAATGGATCTTAAAGCAAAGAATTTTAGAGAGGAAATTGCAAACCACCCCCGGAGATCGTGGGGGGAAATCCAAAAACAGTTGTGCAGAAGGCACCCGGGACAGAATCTGGAAGAATGGCTCTGGATCTGCCAGCAGCAGAGGAAATCAGCCGACCAAAATTTTTTTGGGCGCCAGAGATGGCAGGAGTGCGGCGGAATTTCGGCCGGAAGTGGGTTTTTGCGGCAGATCTGAAGAGTCTGGTGAAGGAAAAAATTGGCAGGGGTTGGCTCTGGAAGAAGGAGTTTAGATCTGAGGGGATTTCTGCGTGTGAGGGAGAAAAGGTAGGTGAGGAGAGTATTTATAGGGGGTAGAAAAAATGGGATTTCCAATTTTATCCCTAGGTCAAAGGTATATTTACAACCCTAGGTCAAAGGAGTTTGGAAATGAATGGAATCCTAGGGAAGAGAAATTCCTAGGAATGTGAAACTCTTATAAGCACAAAAATCCCTAATTTTTTTCTTTATTTTTATTTTTTTTAATGTATTATTTACAAAAAGTATAAAAGAAAATTATTTACAAGTGCGGTCCCAAAATGATATTCAGGAAAATGCGCGGGAAACTATACAGATGGAATGGTCACAGATAAACTGGGTCGTGAAGACCCAATTCATGAACTTCTTGTGACACGACTTCCGTGGTAAGGAATGGCTTTAAACGTTGACCGTTCACAGTGAATGTGTTGCCATTATTCGGGTCAAGAATCTCGATCGCACCGTGGGAAAAGACTTTGTGCACTACGTATGGTCCAGACCACCTGGTTCTCAATTTACCAGGGAAAAGGTGGAGTCGTGAATTATACAACAGAACCTTTTGTCCTACGACAAAAATTTTCCTGTGAATGGATTTATCGTGAAAAAGCTTGGTTCTGTGTTTTGTGATCCGAGCATTGTCATATACTTCGTTTCTTAACTCTTCAAGCTCAGATATCTGCAACTTCCTTAATGCACCGGCTTTATCCAAATCCAAGTTCAGCTGCTTTAAAGCCCACATAGCTCGGTGTTCTAATTCAACTGGCAAGTGACAAGGTTTTTCAAATATAACTCGATATGGAGACATACCGAGGACAGTCTTGTAAGCGGTCCTGTATGCCCATAAGGCATCAGTGAGTTTGATGGACCAATCCTTACGGTTCTGTCCTACAGTTTTCTCCAAAATGAGTTTTATCTGTCTATTCGTGACTTCAACTTGCCCATTGGTTTGAGGATGATAAGCTGTGGATAATTTGTGAGTAATAGAGTATTTACGCATCAAGGCTTCAAAAGCCCTATTGCAAAAATGACTCCTATTGTCGCTTATTATCGCATGGGGGGTTCTGAAGCGAGAGATGATGTTTTCTCTTAAAAACTTAATGACAACATGGTTGTCATTTGTCCTTGTTGGAATTGCTTCAGCCCATTTGGAAACATAATCTACGGCTACCAAAATGTATTGGTTACCGTAGGACAGAGGAAAGGGTCCCATAAAATCGATGCCCCAGAGGTCGAAAATTTCGACTTCCAAGATGGGTGTGAGGGGCATCATGTCTCTCTATGTGATACGACCCGTCATTTGACACTTATCACAAAGCTTGCAAAAATTGTATGCATCCTTAAAGAGAGTGGGCCAGTAAAATCCACTCTGAAGCACTTTCTCAGCAGTTTTCCGTGGACCAAAATGTCCACCGCAAGCTAATTTGTGACAAAATGTCAAAACACTCTGATGTTCATCCTCAGGAAGGCACCTACGTATGATCTGGTCAGGACAATATTTAAATAAATACGGTTCATCCCAAAAGAAGAACCGCATTTGACGCATGAAACGATGTTTTTCCTGACTTGACCAATGAGAAGGTATTTGCCTGGTAGCAAGGTAATTCACAATGTCAGCATACCAGGGCTCTCCACACATCCCAAAAATGTGTTCGTCAGGGAAATCGTCATTAATCGGTATACTCTCCTTAGGTGCATTTGGGATTCTCGACAAATGATCAGCTACCACGTTCTCAACGCCCTTTTTATCTTTAATCTCCAAATCAAACTCTTGCAAAAGAAGTATCCATCGAATCAGTCTTGCCTTAGCATCCTTCTTTTGCATCAAGTATTTTAGGGCGGAGTGATCAGTGAAAACTATCGTCCTGGACCCTAGCAGATATTGGCGAAATTTCTCCAACGCAAAGACAACCGCTAAAAATTCCTTTTCAGTAGTTGTGTAATTGAGTTGGGCATCATTCAACGTTCTGCTAGCATAATAGATTACGTGTTTCCTATTATCAATACGCTGCCCTAAAACAGCGCCTATAGCAAAGTCAGAGGCATTACACATAATCTCAAAAGGCTTGGTCCAATCTGGTGCAGAGATGATCGGTGCTGAGACAAGTCTACTTTTAAGCTCTTTCCATGATTTTTGACATTCCTCATCAAATATAAAGGGTACATCCTTTCCTAAGAGATTTGTCAAGGGTCTTGCAATGTTGCTAAACCCTTGAATGAATCGTCTATAGAAGCCGGCGTGCCCTAAGAATGATCTAATGTCCTTTAAACATGTTAGTTCAGTGAGCTTTGTTATGACTTCCACTTTAGACTTGTCCACCTCGATTCCTATACGTGAAACCTTGTGCCCAAGTACGATTCCTTGCTTGACCATAAAATGACACTTTTCCCAGTTAAGTGTCAAATTTTTCTCCATACAGCGTTGTAACACCAGCTTTAAATGGTACAAGCATTGCTCAAAGGAATCCCCATAAATCGAGAAATCATCCATAAAAATTTCCAGAAATTTCTCCACCATGTCCGAAAAGAGGCTCAACATGCAACGTTGAAATGTTGTAGGAGCATTGCAAAGGCCGAAGGGCATCCTTCGGTATGCAAACGTTCCAAAAGGACAGGTGAAGGTAGTCTTATCTTGGTCCTCGGGAGCGATTGGGATTTGATTATATCCTGAATATCCATCCAGGAAACAGTAATATTCGTGTCCTGCCAATCTCTCAAGCATTTGATCAATGAATGGAAGAGGAAAGTGGTCTTTACGTGTGGCAGTGTTCAGTTTCCTGTAATCAATACAAACTCGAATCTTCGTTGGAAGACGTGTTTGTATCAATTCTTTATTCTCATTTTCCACCACCGTAAATCCAGTTTTCTTAGGCACAGCGTGAACTAGACTAACCCACTGACTATCGGATATGGGATAGATAATCCCATTGTCTAATAGTTTCAAAATCTCAGATCTAACAGCTTCTTGCATAATGGGGTTAAGTCTACGCTGTGGGTCTCGTTTAGGCTTGGCATCTTCCGTCAAATGAATCCTATGTTGAACAATGGAAGGACTAATCCCCTTGATATCAGCCATTATCCAACCAATGGCCTCTCTATTTTCCCTTAACACAGTCAGAAGGTCCTCTTCTTGTTGTTTAGTGAGATTGGATGCAATGATTACCGGAAAGGATTCCTTCTCATCCAAGTACTTGTACTTGAGATGGTCGGGAAGAGCCTTAAGCTCAGAATAAGGGACCGGATCTATCACTGGCTGTTCATGGTGCAAGGGAAGAATAGGGGTGGAATTAGTAGTCCTTTCAACATTTGATCCAACAATCTGATCAAGGTTGAAGTCATCCAATTCCAACTCAAACTCCTCTTCAGACTCATACTCCACCTCGTCGACATGTTCACTAGTCAAACCCTCAATCAAGTTCACTTCAAAAGAATCATTGTCCACATCCCTTGGCTGCTTTCCCAGATGGAAGACATTCACTTCTTTTGTCATATCTCCGAACGTTAGACGCATCGATCCATTTCGGCAGTTGATGATCGCATTCGCTGTGGCTAAGAAAGGACGTCTGAGAATGACGGGTGTTTGCGCTCTGTGATTTTGTACGGGTTGTGTTTCTAAAACAACAAAATCCACGGGGTAAATGAATTCCCCGACCCGTATCAAAACATCTGTAATCTCCCCCTTGGGAATCTTTACAGAGCGGTCAGCCAACTGTATAGTCATCTGGGTAGGAAGAAGGTTGCCTAACCCTAACTGCTGATAGACGGAAAAGGGGAGAAGATTGATGCTCGCGCCCAAGTCTAGCAAAGCCCTATTTATGGTGGTCTGCCCTATGATGCAAGAAATGGTAGGGCTCCCTGGATCTTTGTATTTCACAAGGATCGGACCATTGAGCAGTTCACTTATGTTGGAAGCCAAGAAGACTTTTTTAGGGACATTTGCTTTTCTCTTTTTGGTACACATTTCTTTCAGAAACTTGGCGTAGGATGGGACTTGTTGAATGGCATCTAAGAGAGGGACATTGATTTGTACTTGGTTGAATATCTCTCTTATCTTCTCGATGTGAGCATTCATCTTATGATTTGTAAGCCTATTTGGGAATGGGACAACAGGCTTGTATGTTTGCTCATCAACTTTCTCTTTTCCTTTGGACTGGGAAGTGGATGGTTGTGTGCTTGATGAAGGATTGTCTTGCAAGGGCTGGTTTGGAACAGAAGGTGGTGACACAGATTTGGGAGACTGATTTGAAACCTTATTATCTACATGCTTCCCAGATCTAAGGATTTGAATAGCTTGGCATTGGCTGGGTCCCAAGTCTTCAACTTCGTGCAGGGGAAAATTGGCTTTGGGATTTGGCACAGGTTGGCTAGGCAGCATTCCTTTTTGTCTTTCGGCCAGAGAATTAGCCAACTGACCTATCTGAATTTGCAATTTGTTCATGTCCTGCTGCTGATTGTTCATCATTGAAGCTTGGGTCTTAGATAAAGTTTCTATCATTTTCTCCAAATCAGAAATTCTCTTGTCTGGAGGATTGGGTGGTGGATGATGCTGATACTGGGGCGGAAAATTTGCTTGGTAAGGCACAGGATTTTGATATGACTGGAATCTTGGTGGGCTCTGGTATGAATGGATATTTGGTGGGTTCTGGTGGTAAGTCGGTGGATGAGACTGAGCAGGGTATTGTTGTGGAAATGGTTGTCTCGGCTGCTCAGGACCAGACTGACTCCAAGAAAAATTAGGATAGTTTCGCCATCCAGGATTATAGGTTTTGGAGTAAGGATTGTAAGTGGGTCTGGTGTACGCGGCATTCGTACTCTCCTGAAACATTTGAGTTTGATAAACTGGACACTCCTCAAACAGATGATTCAGATCATGGCAGTAGGTACAACCCGGATTAACCACAGGTGTTGGGTTGACCTGATTAACAGCAGAATTTTCCCTGGACTCTAGCAACTCAATCCTTTTCATCAATTGTGTAATTTTAGCTTCTGCAGCTATCGAGGATTCTATGGAGTGTAAACCAGTTCTGGAAGTTGTGGGTGTGGGTTTCTCAGTACATGATTCCCACTGGATTGTCTTTTCAGCTAAAGCCTCAAAAAGATCCCAACCCTGATCTTCATCCTTCTTTAAGAATTCTCCTTGACACATGGTTTCAAGGAGCGTCTTAGTCTGATAATCGAGCCCATCATAGATAATCTGGCACTGGCGCCATTTTTCTATACCGTGATGGGGACACAGGGCTACTAGGTCTTTGAAGCGCTCAAAGTACTTCCAAAACGGTTCATTTGCTTCTTGTTTAAATTGCATTATATTCTTCCTCATAATGGCTGTCTTATGGATAGGATAAAACTTTTTAAGAAAGACCTTAATGAAATCATCCCAAGAAGAAATTGAGCTGACTGGGAGATTATAAAGCCACTTCTTAGCAATATCCTTAAGTGCAAAAGGTATAAACCTAAGTCTGACAGCATCTTCGGTCAACTGGGAAATTCTCATCATAAGGCATACTTCTTCAAACTCCCGAATGAAGAAGTACGCATCCTCAGATTCAAGGCCATGGAACCGTGGAAGTGTGTTTATGAACTGGGGCTTCAACTCAAAGTTATTTCCATTTGTGTTTGGGAGGAGAATGCAAGATGGAAGTGATGTGCGAATAGGATAGAACTTGTCTTGCAATGAAACATTGGTGGTCATGATTGTGTCGAGTGGTGGTGTATGTGGCAGTGTAGAGACTCTCACAAGCCTAGCAGAATTCGGATCTCGATACCACTCTTGCATACAATTACACAATCAACGTGCACCGATCACACAGGCGAAAAATGAAAAAGAACAATCAAGAAAAAAGAAAAAAAATCAATCCAAGCTTTCTAGGTTTCCTGGACCTAGACGACTCCTAACTTTAGATCGTCCACAGGAGGTTTGGTGTAGACTTTGACTATAAGCAAATCAGCCAGGGAAGGGTAAGGTTGGTGGGAGGTTTTCCGTCAGAGACGTTCCTTAATTAAGTAACCAGCAACCTTCGGGCTTTCGGCCCTCAACCCCTTTCCTAGACACTGATTTTACAAAAGTCACTTTCCAACACTTTTTCCCCTTAGGATAATCTCCTAAGTGAGTCCGAATGTCCCTAGGGCCAGCGTCTAGCAATTTTTATTTAGAAGCTTAGGATTGTGAGTGCGTGGGAAAATGGTTTTTGGGCTAAGGAAGAGGTGATAAAATCCCCACCTTATCTTTTTTATGGGTTTTGCCCTTAAAGTTGATTTGTGCAAGTGTACGATATCAACAAACAAGGTTCACTCAAAGCGTAATTAAATCAAACAAAGAGTGAGTCTAGTCTATATGCTATGCTTACGTACCTTGCCTCAAGCACTCTTCAACAGTAAATGTAAAGGAATTGAAAAGACACGTGCCTAGAGATGTAAATGTCTAAACAATTTTTTTAACTTTGCAACAAATTTTTTACTGTTGATTAGCAGATATCAGGTGAAGCAAACAAGATTTAAAGTATTGCAGCAGCTGTATTTTGCAGAGAAGCAAGCCCTGCAGAAAAGTGGTCAGTAGTCAACTCTTCCTTGCCGCAGTTCTGCGGCAAAAACCCAGAATTTGCGGCAATTCAGAGGGATCCTGGTCTCTGCTTTCGAGAGCAGAGGCCCAGGTCCACTTATTGTTTCTACAATGCAAAATTTCCTGTTTCTTCAACCTGTAATCTGCAACAGAGAAGAAGATTCGTTTAGTTCTTCACTTTAAAGAAAATCCGTTGCTCTCCCCGGCAACGGCGCCAAAAATTTGATTGGGAAAGAGATGTGTGGTAGATTGCACAGATATTATAGAGAAAAGAGAAGGTTTAGGATCAACCTTTGTGCTTGATCAATCCACAATTGTATTTATAAGGTCAATGTATCCTTTCCAATCTCCGTTATAGCAAAGGCTATACCGGGTCGATTCTCCGGGAGAGCTAGCGATGGAAGCGTTACGGTTCAAAGTGAAACAAGAAAACGAAGCTTCTTCTTTGTATTTACACAAATGCAAGAAACATGGAAAAGAAAATAGAAGAAGTGGTTGATTTGTGCATGATGGAAAAGAAATCAAAAGAACTTTAGTAAAGTGTATTGCTAAGAGAAAAGAAGCTAGTAAAGAAAATGTTTGGAAGACTTTAGATGAGAAAGTACATGGCTAGCTAACTTTACTTCGCTAACTTACTATACTCAATGGTGATGCTTGATTGCCGATTCATTGGCAAATAGAGATGACTTTGCTTGTTTGTTCAAGTACTTTACTGTTTTGAAGATGAGTGTTCCTTTAGTTCTTAGCTTGAAGCCTCATATTGATTCATTGGCTCTCTAGATAGATTATCAATGATGAACTCTAGGATTGGTACTCAAGGGATGCTTGGTTAGAAGAATCAACATTCATTTAAACATTCAAGACATAACAACAAATTAGCTTGAAGTAAAGAAGTTGTTCTACAAGTAGCACATGTTTGGTGATCCATCTCCATGTTCCATCAAGGCACTTGTTCTAGACAAGGCTCTAAATGAGGCACACATGAGTCATATGGAGGATGTACAAGCATTCACCAAGGGAAAGCAACTCTACTTCCTTGGTAAGTAAAAGAAACTCTCACAATGCAAGTGTAAAGATAAACAATCATCCAAAGAGATAGAAGTTAGCGAGGTACATTGTTAACTAGCCATGCAATAGAAATTTAGCTATCCATTACACAAGTAGCAAAGCAACAATTCATGATGTAAAGCAAAGAGAAGTAAAGCAATGAAAGTGAAAGAAAGCAAAGTAAGTAAAGCAATGCAAAGTAAAACGTACTAGAGCTTGCAAAGAGAAGACGAAGCTTTGATTAACCCTTGTTACAAGTGATGTCACCTCCTTAATTACAAGCTTTCAACAGCACTCACTTTCTCTCTTTGACAAAATCTCTAGGAGGAAGAAGATGGAGACTAAAACCTAGGAGAAGACTAAAACAAAATACAAGAGTTTCCCTAGTTCTCTCCTCTCTCTTCTCTGTTTTTCTCGTGCAGACCCTGGTCATGTATTTATAGCCCTCAGAGAGAAGCTTCGAGAGCCAGGTTGTTGGCGCAAAATCTGGGATCTAACGGCTTCATAACCACCGCAGATACGCGGGAAAATCCAGGTTTTGGCGGCAAAATCTGGGCCGTTGAGCCCAGATTTTCTGGTACAGGTTCGTTGCGAGGTTGTTATCCACGTGGCCTTCTGGAAGATTCAGTTGGCACGCGGATCTCTCTGAATCCAGATTCAAATCTTGGGCTTCTTTTTGGGCTTTTGAATTAATCTCTTTAATTATTGCTAATTAAAGAGATTAATGGGCTTTCTCTCTTTTAAGTTGTGGACCTGCAAAAATAGAGAGGAAAGGATTAAAAATCACGTTTTTATATACAATATGCATGGTATGGAAGTGGTAAAATATGCAAATATGTGTAACAATCAATGGCAGCACAACAGACAGCCACGGCTGCCATGGAGAGGTCGGCGACACCTCAGGGACCAAAACTCGGGAACATTTTAGACTTTAAGAGGTTGCAGTCAGCCACTTTCGCCGGTACAGAAAAGTCATTAGACGCAGAGCAATGGTAGGTTGATATGACCAATCTTCTGAATGCAGCTCATGTTCCCGCGGAAGATCAAGTGGAGGCAATCAAGGTCCAACTGGCTGATGTGGCTCAAAGATGGTTGCTCACTGAGGATGAAGGATTAGAGAGACCTATCACATGGGAAAGGTTCTCTGAGAACGTCTATAAGTGGTTCTATCCCAAAACTGCTAGGAGGGAGATAGAGCAAAAATTCATCAACTCACGACAAGGGAGCCTTCTATAAGCGGTTCTTCCCCAAAACTGGTAGGAGGGATATGGAGCAACAATTAATCAATTTACGAGAAGGGAGGCGGACGGTGGATAAGTATGCTGCAGAGTTCTTGAGGCTGAGTGGGTTCGCTCCATACATGGTAGCAGAGAAAGAAGACCGGCTAATCGATTCCAAAAGGGGCTGAGGCTAGACATTCAGAAGTTCTTGGTCACTCAACAATGAGAACTTACTCTCAGGTTCTCAGTGCTGCTCGTGGTCTGGAGCAGGTGTTAGAGAAGAAGAATAGGAGCAGATTACAGACAAGACCATTGAAGCGACCTTTCGACCAGGTTATCAGGGGACCTCCTACCATGGCCAGCCCTGCACCACCGCGCAGGCATTCATTCTCTCCTTCCACGCCCTCGATCGTCTGCTAATTTTGTCAGAGGCCTGCACATTCACGGGGGAATTGCAAGTGTGCGAACGACCAATGCCTAGCTTGTGGATCCAGAGGTCACCAACTAGCGAACTGCCTGTCTAAGGGCCAGAAAGTATCATACCTGCCCTTCCAACATCAGAAGCAGTTAGGAGGAAGTACCCGCAGATAAAGGAGCTCCACTTTCTTCACAACGATAGGTGTTCGAGTAGACCCAGAGGAGGGCAGGAATTGGACATGGGAGAGGTCAGGCTTTCAACCTGATTACAGAGCAAGCTGAGGCATCAGATGAAGTCGTAGCAGGTACCATTCTGGTTCATTCAATTCCAGCTATATCACTATTTAATTCTAGTGCTTTCCATTGCTACATAGCCACTTGATTCGTTATAATGCATTCTATACCCTGTAATGATATGGACACCCAATGGGAGATTAGTTCAAGGAATGGGGTTATAACCACTAGTAGGGTATGTAAATCTTATTCTGTGAAGGTTTGTGTAAGAGATTTAAGTGCAGATATGTTTATAATAGATACCGGTGGATATGATGTGATTCTAGGCATGACATGGCTTAGTAAGTACTATGCGGTGATCGATTGCCGGAATAAGAGCGTGATATTCAGAATTCCTCACCAATTGATTGGTCGCTAATATTGCACATTCATTACCATATTCTAATACTTATTATAGAATAAACTCTGATTTTCCTAATTAATGTTTAATTTATTTGCAGGCCCATTTCTAAAGGAGAGGGAAGAGAAATGAGCCTAAAAGCCCATCAAATTCTAAGTTAAATCAGAATTAATTTGAAGTCAGTAAATCAGGGTAGATCAGGTCGGTTCAGATCAGTTGAAAACCATTTAGAACAAATCCCTGCATATCAATCGGTTGAAGCCAAAGATCAAAGGCCATTTCGTCAGAATCCCGGACTTAAACTGCAAATCTAGCTGAAGATAAAAGCAAGTAGCGAAGCTAGAGACTACCACCAACAGAGTGTGGCCACCTGGCCACACCCTGGCCGTAGAAATGTGGCTTTTGGCCGCATTTTCGCGGCTTTGTTAGGGAGTTAGGGGAAACTTTGCTTCCCCTATCTTCTCACGCCTCTCCCCTCTGGGATTTTGCTTATAAAAGACAGGTTTTTCACTGTAAAAAAGGACGACCATGCAGAGATAGAATTTAATCCACTTTTTCATTCTTTGTAGTGTAGGCTTTTATTTTTCTTTTCATGTAATTTTCAATTTTAATTTATGTAAATAAGAGGAGATCAGAGTTTCATAGGCGAATGAGAACGAATCTTGTGCTGAGAGTGACACCGGTGTAAGGTTTTCTTCTTTTCTGTTATTGTTATAAAATCAAATCTGTAGTTTCCCTTTTGTATGTACTTTATTTTTGTTCTTCTTCTTCTTCTCTACTTTTCATCTTTTGTACCAATTGCTATCCAAGTGAGTCTTAAAGCATCGAAAGAGCCTTGCCTTTGCGAGTGCCACCGATAGCTCATGATGATGGATTTTGAGTTTCATTCTGTATCACTTCATACTTGCAACGTCTTGATGATATAATGTGGAGAAAATGGGAATCAACTCTTATGGGCTATACGTTGATCGCCTCACATCAGGATAACATCATTGCAAAAGATTCAAGGTAAGCATTTGGCCAAAGGAGGTAATTAACTTTTAAATTCTTTTCTTTTTATTCTTTAGTTAAGAACACCACAATCTATCACTTATTTTGTCACTCTTTTTCCATTTCTTTATACATATCATTTCTAGTTTCTCCATCTTATTAATCTATCATCTTCTTCCTAATTTAACTTTAACTCAATTTTTCCTTTTTCTTTTAAAGAACTAAAGAAGAACTTTAACATACTTTGTAGCCAAAAAGAGAACTTACTAAAAAGCTTTCATCGCTAGTCCCTCCTTGTGGATCACGACTCGCATAGCCACCTGCTATTACGGTAGAATTGAGTAACTTGTACTTTTTATTCTTAGTTTTGAAATTCTGTATTTGTGTGCAGGTTCAAGCTCAATCAAATTTTGGCGCCGTTGCCGGGGAGAGACAGTAAGTTATTATTTTTTTAGATTTATATTTTGGTTAACTTTCTTTTTTGTTCTTGGTGTACAGGTTTGACAACAAGGAATCTTTGTTGCAGTGGACATATAAGTGGCTTTGGATGTTGCTCAAGAAAGCAGAGCCAAGAAGCCCTCAGATTTGCTACATTCCTGTGGCAATTGAGTGAACTACTAACCTGTATTTTTTGTAGGTTAGCTGAATTGTAAAGTTTAATATCTGTAGCTATTAATTTCCTTATTTGTCTCACTGTACTTCCTTTCTAACCTCAACAGTAAAATAATGTTTGTTAAATACTAAAAACAGTTTAGACTTTGCATTTAAGCACGTGTCTAATTCGTTTACATTTTACATTACTGTTGAAGAGTGCTAGAGTAAAAGGTACGTTTGCATGACATATAGTTTAGGAAACATTCTTGAGTGATTATTTGCTTGTTGAATGATACTTTTCTCTATCATGAACACCTTGCACAATCAATCTTAAGGGCTTGTCCTATAAACAAAATAAGGTGGGGAAGTCATTACCCTTCCTTAGCCCACAAACAATCTCCTCACACACTGACCCAAACCTAACTAAAACTGAGTAGACGTTGGCCCTAGGGACATCTCGCACTCAATTAGGAGATTATCCTAAGGGGGATGGTGTTAGAATTTGACTCCTGCAAAATCAGTGTCTAAGAAAAGGGATTGAGGGGCGAAACCCCGAAGGCTGGTGGTTTAGCTTAATTAGGCCCGTCGCTTTTGCGCGGATACCTCCCATCAATCTTACCCTGACCTGGCTGATTAGCTTGTGGTCAAAGTCTACATTATACCTCCCGTGGACAGTCTAACCAGTTAAGAGTCGTCTAGGTCAAAGGTCACCCTAACTTAGCTTAGATTTTTATTCTTTCTTTTTATTTGTTTTCTTCTTTGTTTGTTTTTCTTGGTTTACGTTGACATTTCCTGTGTGATATGGCTTATAAAAATAATTTTTCCAATTTTAATGGTAATCCATATTACACCCCGACCTCTTTTTCGGATATTACCAACCCGACATATCATAACTTTAACCAACCTAGTGTGCCAGATTGGTCTTATCCGAATCATTACATGCCCCAGTCACAATACTATGAACAAGACTAGAATAACCATCACTACTCTTCACAGAGTCAATGGGGATACAACTCGCCCGAGTCATACTGTCAACTACCCTACCAACGTCTAGCTTCATACACTCCTCCCGAACAACCATTAGTGTTGGCCCAAAGGCCTTCCACCCTAGTTTTTCATGATGATTAACTCATGTAGTTATGTTTACTAATAATCTTGTGTTGTTTAAGTTTCAGATCATTAACCAAGATATTAGTTGGTGATTAGCTTTAACAAAGGAGTTTAGAAGCTTTTCATGATGATTTCAGGGCCAAAGCTTCAAGATCACACATTGCCTTGCCATGGATGGAGTTTTGGAGCAAGTCAACTTGAAGATGAAGATCGTCAAGAAGACTTAGGTATCCATAGTTTAGATAGTTTGTTTTAGATCCATTTGTAAAGCTTAGTATAGTTGATATGCTCAAGTGCACAACACACACGTTTTTATGTTTTGGATTTTGGTTTTCATGAATAATAGATCAAAACAAGTTTACATGGTTTTTATGTATATTAGATGTGTTCAATATACATACATGCTTACACTTCCTATACAAACTTATTTTGACTATCTTATTCATGTATTGAAAAATCAAGTTTGATAAAAATACAAGTTTTGTTTTTGATAAAATTTGCAAGACTCAAAAATGAATCGATATGTTTGATATATGTCTTGAAATTTTTATCACTAGTTTGTGTTTCAATACAAAATGTTAAAACAAGTTTTATGGGATTTTCAGAAAAGATAAAAGATTTTTATAAAATAATTTTCCCAATTTTTCTGACCCAGTTTCTGTTCCAGGCTTCTATTAGTCGACTAAGTCAACTGACCTAGTCGACTAGGCTGATGTCGGTCGACCGGGTCGGTCGACCGACGTGCACAAATCTGTGCACGTTTGGAGACAATGGGACGGTCGACCGGTCTGAGAGAAGAGCTCTCTGTTTGTTTGGGTCGACCGGGCCGGTCGACCGTGGTTGCCCAACGGTCACAATTCTAACCGTTGGCGGTCGACCGGACCGGTCGACCGCTGCCTGTCAGAGCTGCCAGCTCAGCTCTAACGGCTAGTTTTGTATTGGGGCTATATATACCCCATTTCTTCATAGTTTTTGTAGAAGTTTTTAAGAGCAAAAATTTCAGACCTTCTTAAGTGTTTTTAAAGAGTTTTCAAAAGTATTTGGGGCTTTAATCTTTCAATCTTTATTGTTTTAGGTTTTTGGAAAAATCAAAGAAAAGAGGATTTTGGGAGATTTGTCTTGGTTTTCATTCTATATCTTTTGCAAGAATTTTCCCAAGTGTTTTTTCTTTGTTGCTTGTTTTCCAAACACTAGTTTTCCACACTTGAGCTATCTTCTATCCTAATCTATTTAGGATCTTGTTTTTGTGAAAAAAGAAAAAGGAAAGAGGTTTGTGGTTGAAAGAGACCACCTATTGTAAACCCTTGATTTCTTGGTTGCTCCCTCTTTGGTAGAGGTTGAGGTTGTGATTTGGGTTGTTGGTTTGCTCCCTCTATTGTGAGGTGGAGATTGGTGTTTACTCCCTCTAGGTGAGGTGGAGTTGGTTGTTGGTTTGTATCCCTCAAGTGTGAGGTGGATTGGTTGTTGTATTGGCTACGGGCCTACCCCTTGGTTGTGAGGAGGTTGTTTGAGAGAGGAGTTTGGTACTCCATTGTTGTAAAAATCCTTCTCGGTGAAGGTTCCCTCGGTGGGAGTCCTCGGTGGACGTTGATAGTGGATTGGAAATCCTACACGGTGGTGTAGGCGGGGATGTAGAGCAAGGGTGCTCGAACCTCGAAACATATCATTGTGTTTGCGTTTGATCCACTTGTCTCTAAACTCTCTCTCTTTACATTTGTGCAAAGCATCATACTTCATTCATATCATATTTGCTTGTGTTGAGCATAATTCATATTGTCATATCATATCTATTTGCTTGTGTTGTGCCTTGCATAATTCGCATTGCTATATCTTGTATATGCTTGGTTGTTTGTGTGTGCCTCACTTGTACTTAATCAACAAGAGCTGCACATAGCACCTCAACCCATTCAAGGGGAATCAAGAGGAGTTAGTCCAGAGCCCTTCACGGGGAATTCGGCTACACTTGTTGATTGTACTAAGTGTGTTGCAAAATTTGCATTAGCTTTCGCATTTAGCGCACTTAGTTTTGCATTTAGTTCTAGATTAGCACTAACACCTATTCACCCCCCCTCTAGGTGTTTTTTTTCAATTGGTATCAGAGCTAGTGCTCCTGATATTAGGCTTAACATCCTAGGAGTGAGATCCATTTGTTTGCTAATCTATTATTTGCATTTGCTTGTTTGCACACTCATATAGTTACCATGGCTTTCATGACCCCACCTATGTTTGACCCTTTCAACATTCATGTTTGGAAGATTAGGATGACCGTTTATTTACAAACCCTTGGTCATAAAGTTTACCTTGCCATTACCAAGGAATCCTTCCTTAGTGATAGCAATCATATAGGGGCCAATGCACAAGCCCTAGAGGCCATTAGAAGCACATTATCTAAAGATTATCTTCTACGTGTTTCTAACATTGATTCCGCCTTTGTAGTGTGGAACAAATTGACAACAAACACCACCTCCGAGCTTTAAGTACAAATCCAAGAAGAGGAGTCTAGTGGAGAATCCGACTCACATTGCTTGATGGTCCAAGGGAATGACTCCCTTGAGGTACAATCGGAAACCCACTTAGATAGTGATGATTGTTCTAATTCTTCATGTGATAATTATGATGCCCATGCTTTGAATGAAGAACTTTCGATTGTTTGTGAAAAATTAATAGAAAAATATAAGATTTTGAAAAAGAAAAGTCTAGAAATTGAAAAAGAAAATAAATGTTTGTATTCTAGACTTGACAATGTTTTGTAAGAGAAGGTTGAGGTCTCTAATGAAAGGGATGCATTGAGATCTCAATTAGACCTTGCTTTAAAAGAAAATAAATTTTTAAAATCTAAAAATGATTGCCATGCTATTTTAAAGAAGAATAAAAACTTGTCTTCTAAAATTGATTTTGTTTTAAAAGAGAAAGTTAATTTGAAAAACAAAATTATTTCTATTTCAAATGATTTAAATGTGTGTTTAAAGAAAAATGAAGTTTTGAAAAATAAGATTGATGAACATGTTTGCCATGCTAGGGTAGTTTCACCTAGATCACCCCTTGCATGCTCCACTTCTTCTATGATTAAAAATGATATAAACATGTTGAAGAAGAAAATGGATTGTTTGGGCTCCACTATGAGCCAATGTGCCATGAACCACACACGCTTGGAATCCTTGGTTCGAAAGAAACAAGTTCCAACTTTTATGCATGCACACCCTCCACGGCATACACGTGCTTCTCACGGACACACCCATCACCATATGTATGCTCATGTGTACACTTGTACACATTGTGGACGTAAGGGCCACCTTGCTAAATTTTGTTATGATAGATTACATACTTCTAATTTAGCAAATAAGTTTGTTTGGGTTAGAGAAGGGACTAACCCCCATGGACCCAAAAGAGTATGGGTACCAAAGACCACCCCTCCTTTATTTGATGTAGGTGTGGGCTCTCACATGACGTGAGAGTTGCCGTACCTTGGATTAGATGCGTTCCGTGCTTAAAGGAGATTAATTGGATGCATCACTTTCAAGGGAAGATTTGGTGGAAAGGACTACCATGTTTTGGAAAACTAGAGCGGTGCCCTCATTGGTTTTGGTATCGAATCTCTAACTCCTTATTTATTGTTTTCATGCTTTTAATATTCATGTTTTATAGCATGTTTCATTGTTTAGTGATTAGTATGAAAATGCCATGTTAATTAGATTTGTGATATACATGTTTAGTTATTTTGAGACACCCATGTTTTATATGGGTAGATTCTTTTGTGTTCTCACTATTTGGTTGCTATTGCGTATATCATATATCTAATAACATGTGGATATTCATAATAATCATGTTTATGTTTATCATGTTGATTTTTATTGTGTTTTGATACTTCATGTGTTGATTACATGTTTAGATGTTAGTTTTCATTAAGACTAGTTATATACTTGTGCATATAGTGGGCCACAAATAAATTTATATATGTTTGAGCTTGATTGCTTATTTGAACCCATTAGATGTGCTAGTATAGTCTAGTTTTGATAATTTATACATTTTAAACTTGTATTCCATTTTTGGATTTGTTTTGTGAGTTTTCAATTCATGTATATATTTGTATTGCCAAACTTTAAGATATACATGTATACCCCTTGAGTCATTTGCCTTTCATGCAAATCTATATATGGACTCAATTGTGTTTAGGGATATGTATGTATACTTATTGTGTTGACAATTCATACATATAACTTGAAATGAAATTTGTTTTGGTGAAGATTTAGATTTTCTTGATTTTGTGTTTAATTGTTTGACTTCATGTATATGTCTATTTTAATCCAAATTATTGCTATACATATACATCCTTTTTGAGCCACGTGCCTTCATGCATATATATTTGTGGACTCTTTGTGTTTGGATATGTATGTATACTTTAGTTTGTATAAGACATACATATACCTTGAAAATTAAATAAGTTTTGATGATTTTCATATTTTCGTGTTTTAAAGGAATATTGAGCTAAATTGTATATTTTCATGATCATGTTCTTCACATTATACTTGTACACTCACATTTCTTATTTACTCATGTGTTTTGTTTTCATGAGTCATACTTATGCTTCATTGACTTGAGTGTTGGATATCATGTGGATTTCATGTTTTATGAAAAACTATTTTGTTGTATTCCTTGCTTGAAGAATTTCGTACTAGTTTAAAAATTTTCCATTTAACTAGTTACGGTATTCCTCATATGGTAGTTGAAAAACTCTACCAAAAAGTTTTTCAAACTAAGCTTATTTTCAAATCTATTTTGAAAACCCCTACCTTCTAAGGGTGGTTGGAAGGGAGATCATGTTCATGCATGCTTTACAGGTGAAAATCATTTAAAACTTGAACCATGATTGGGTGGTAGATTATATGAGATATACACTTGTTTATTGTTGTTGATTCAATTGGTATCATTGAACTCTTTCAATTGGTATCATTTTGATCTTTCTGTATACTCATATGTTTATTGTGTATGTATATTTTCAATTGGTATCATCTATTGGTGATTGGTACTCATTCTATTTCATACACATATACTTATTTTATTTGTGCCTACTATATTCCTATATCCTTAAGCACAAAATCTTGTTTATGCTAGTGCTTGAGCTTCAATTTTGTTTCAATTGATTACTTTTAAATTGGTATCAAGCCCATGCATCTCTTTAGTTGGTATTTCATAAAGGGGGAGAAAATTTAATTTTGTCTTTCAATTGTTGATTTTTCAATTGGTATTTGTTTCCCACTCCCTTACTTTATGATAGAAAATAGTCATTTCAATTGTTTATATGACTTAAAAGAAAAATACTATCTTTTGATATCAAGATGTTTTGTGTTTTAAATTGGTATCTAAAAATTTTGTTTAAAGAAAAATACAAAAAGTTTTGATTGACTATATGCATATAGATTCATGATGAGTGTATCTTGTATTGAAGAGCTTAACATCTCTTCTTTATGTGGTACACGTGTGTAGGGGGAGCTTCACATCTCCTCTTATGCATTACATAATGTGTGTTATGTGAATTAGGGCTTAACATCCCTCCTTCATGTAATGCATATGTGTAGGGAAGCTAACTTAGCGTCTTCCTATTCATGAATGTATATAGCATATAATATTTATTAATCTTTGTTTATTTTCTATTGGTATCAAGATGCTTCATTGACATATTTTTCTATTTGATATCATGTTGTTTATAGTCACCCCTTATTGACCTTGCTTTTGTTTTAGACAAAAAGGGGGAGAACATTGTTTTATTGTTTTGATTGACTTAAAAGGGGAGAAAGATTTTTACCCCTCATTTTATTGTTTTTGATTGTTTACCCCTTTGTTGATGATTGACAAAAAGGGGGAGAATTATTTGAGAGTTTAACATGCATATATAAACCACAAAATCCTTCTATGCATGATTGGTACATGTTTTTTATATATGCATACTTTTGTTTTTGCATATATTAAGTTTTATTGGTATCTAGAGCATCAAGTGTTTTTGTTAATGATTTATTAATTTAATTGATAACTAGAGCTTCTAGAATATATTTTATGCATGATGGTGCATACATGTTTAATTGATAACTAGAGCTTCTAGAATATGTTTTATGCATGATGATGCATACATGTTTATATGCATACTTGTGTTTAGTTTTCTTATGCTTAACAAATAAACAATAGATATGCATATATGTTTTGTTTTGCAAATGTATGGAGATAAGAACTTGATGACTTTTATGATTATTTGACATGTTGTATTTGCATACATGTCATACATTTGCATACATATTTTTGAGCTTCATTGTATATATTTTATTTATTTGTTTATGCATGAGTTAAGGGGGAGCTTCTTTGAAGCTTAACTTTAATCCATGCATATATAACTTCATGAGTTTTGTCATCATCAAAAAGGGGAGATTGTTGGCCCAAAGGCCTTCCACCCTAGTTTTTGATGATGATTAACTCATGTAGTTATGTTTACTAATAATCTTGTGTTGTTTAAGTTTCAGATCATTAACCAAGATATTAGTTGGTGATTAGCTTTAACAAAGGAGTTTAGAAGCTTTTCATGATGATTCCAGGGCCAAAGCTTCAAGATCACACATTGCTTTGCCCATGGATGGAGTTTTGGAGCAAGTCAACTTGAAGATGAAGATCGTCAAGAAGACTTAGGTATTCATAGTTTAGATAGTGTGTTTTAGATCCATTTGTAAAGCTTAGTATAGTTGATATGTTCAAGTGCACAACACACACGTTTTTATGTTTTGGATTTTGGTTTTCATGAATAATAGATCGAAACAAGTTTACATGGTTTTTATGTATATTAGATGTGTTCAATATACATACATGCTTACACTTCCTATACAAACTTATTTTGACTATCTTATTCATGTATTGAAAAATCAAGTTTGATAAAAATACAAGTTTTGTTTTTGATAAAATTTGCAAGACTCAAAAATGAATCGATATGTTTGATATACGTCTTGAAATTTTTATCACTAGTTTGTGTTTCAATACAAAATATTAAAACAAGTTTTATGGGATTTTCAGAAAAGATAAAAGATTTTTATAAAATAATTTTCCCAGTTTTTCTGACCCAGTTTCTATTCCAGGCTTCTATTAGTCGACTAAGTCAACTGACCTAGTCGACTAGGCTGAAGTCGGTCGACCGGGTCGGTCGACCGACGTGCACAAATCTGTGCACGTTTGGAGACACTGGGACGGTCGACCGGGACGGTCGACCGGTCTGAGAGCAAAGCTCTCTGTTTGTTTGGGTCGACCGGGCCGGTCGACCGTGGTTGCCCAACGGTCAAAATTCTGACCATTGGCGGTCGACCGGACCGGTCGACTGCTGCCTGTCAGAGCTGCCAGCTCAGCTCTAACGGCTAGTTTTGTATTGGGGCTATATATACCCCATTTCTTCATAGTTTTTGTAGAAGTTTTTAAGAGCAAAAATTCCAGACCTTCTTAAGTGTTTTTAAAGAGTTTTCAAAAGTATTTGGGGCTTTAATCTTTCAATCTTTATTGTTTTAGGTTTTTGGAAAAATCAAAGAAAAGAGGATTTTGGGAGATTTGTCTTGGTTTTCATTCTATATCTTTTGCAAGAATTTTCCCAAGTGTTTTTTCTTTGTTGCTTGTTTTCCAAACACCTAGTTTTTCACACTTGAGCTATCTTCTATCCTAATCTATTTAGGATCTTGTTTTGTGGAAAAAGAAAAAGGAAAGAGGTTTGTGGTTGAAAGAGACCACCTATTGTAAACCCTTGATTTCTTGGTTGCTCCCTCTTTGGTAGAGGTTGAGGTTGTGATTTGGGTTGTTGGTTTGCTCCCTCTATTGTGAGGTGGAGATTGGTGTTTACTCCCTTTAGGTGAGGTGGAGTTGGTTGTTGGTTTGTATCCCTCAAGTGTAAGGTGGATTGGTTGTTGTATTGGTTACGGGCCTACCCCTCGGTTGTGAGGAGGTTGTTTGAGAGAGGAGTTCGGTACTCCATTGTTGTAAAAATCCTTCTCGGTGAAGGTTCCCTCGGTGGGAGTCCTCGGTGGACGTTGATAGTGGATTGGAAATCCTACACGGTGGTGTAGGCGGGGATGTAGAGCAAGGGTGCTCGAACCTCGAAACATATCATTGTGTTTGCGTTTGATCCACTTGTCTCTAAACTCTCTCTCTTTACATTTGTGCAAAGCATCATACTTCATTCATATCATATTTGCTTGTATTGAGCATAATTCATATTGTCATATCATATCTATTTGCTTGTGTTGTGCCTTGCATAATTCGCATTGCTATATCTTGTATATGCTTGGTTGTTTGTGTGTGCCTCACTTGCACTTAATCAATAAGAGCTTCACATAGCACCTCAACCCATTCAAGGGGAATCAAGAGGAGTTAGTCCAGAGCCCTTCACGGGGAATTCGGCTACACTTGTTGATTGTACTAAGTGTGTTGCAAAATTTGCATTAGCTTCCGCATTTAGCGCACTTAGTTTTGCATTTAGTTCTAGATTAGCACTAACACCTAGTCACCCCCCCTCTAGGTTTTTTTTTCAATTAGAAGAATCAATTGACTAAGAAAAGAGGATGGAAGTCTTAGATGAGCTTGAGCGACGAATTCAAATTTTAGAAAACTCAAAACCCCGTAAAAATTTTCAAGTCACAGATCCTTACTCTATTTTTCAAGGAGAACATGCCAACATAGAAATGAGTATAGAAATCATGATTCAATGTCAAAATTATCCACTCGATATGATAGAAGCAAGAATTAGTAGATTGGAGAACATGCATAAGAATAAGAAAACTCTCTCTTTTCAATCTTTGACTATACCTAACACTTCTAGCCATCTTGATGAAAACCAAGAATCATGGCATCTTGAAGACTTCGACCAAGATTTAGTTTCACCACAAATCCTTGAACTTGACCAATATCAACCCATTGACGAATTCAAAAGTTTTCATTTTAATAAGATTGAACTTGATCATGAATGTGAACACGATCCCTAACTTTGTGATTAAGTTTCCATCTTCGAATCTATATTGACTCCGATATTCTTACCAATTTTGGACCAATTTTCTGAGCCAACATTTATTCCCGTACCTATAGATTTTTAAATTGAATCACCAATTTTGGATAGTCACATTTCATTGATGGGAAAAGAATGTGAATATCAATTCTTGGACTTGGACTCAATACTTGAACCAGAACTAACTCTCGAACCCCAAGTCGATTTTCCCGAGTTTGTATTGTTCCTGAACCTATCATTCTTCAATCCAAGTCAACCATTCCACCAAGTCACATTCTTTTATTGGATATAGGTATAGACTATGATGACTCTGTGATGATTTTTCAGGACTGGTCATGTAAAGGAAGTAAGTTTCACGATAGGATCATTCATGATCCTATTCATACTGGGGACTGTAAATATGTAAATAGAAAAGAGGTCAATAAAGGTAGGTTCCGTGAACTATCACATTATCTTGATTGGGTAGCAACGCTTGACCCAATCAAACCACCACCGGAACCACCACCTTAAGGTAATATTTTCCTTCCCTTTCTTCTTTTTCATGCATCTATGCATTAATTCATACATTGAGGACAATGCATGAGATAGGTGTGGAGGAGGGTCTAACATAACTTAGGTTTTTTCTTTTTATTAAAAAAGAAAATAAAAATTAACATTTTCTTTACTTTTAAAAACTTTTTGAAAATAGAAACAATATTTTGACATATTTTTTGTAATAAATTAAGTCAATTTTAAGGAATAGGAAAATCCAAATTAGGATTTCTTATACTTGGTCAAAATAAGATTACTGTTTGATTTTAGAATTAGGAAGATAAATTGTCAAAGTAATTTAGTCTTGATCTTTACCTTGATGAAATATGCACACTTATATACTTACACACTTAGGGTTCTAAAATAAAGATTCTTATGCCTTAAAAAAAAGAAAAAAATATATTTATGAAAGTTAAACAAATCTAATTACTGATTAGCTAGGTGCTTTGGCCTAAGCAAGCCTTGGTATTTATGCGAAAGATGATTAGATAAGTTTGAGAAAAATATATATATAAAAATCCTCTGATTAAGGTAGGTATTTGTGCCTAATAATGTATAAGTATTTAAGCCTAAAAGTGGTTCATATAATAAAATCCTTAGTTTTGTGACCTTGTTTGCTCGAGTCCTTAAGTCCTTGGGGTGTTTTCTCACCCGATGTCCTAAGACCATTTGGTTTGGGAGTCATCAATTAAAAGCTCGTTACATGGGCAGATTAGAAAGCCTAATAGATGTAAGGAATAATACCACCAAAAATATAGATATAAATAAATAAGGCATAAGAGTTAGAGTTAAAGAACCCTTAGTCAAAATTTTCACGGTCACAAGGTGCATATGACTTAGGGTAAAGTAATAGACTAGATGAGAAGTATAATTTGACTCCTTACTTTGATTGATAACAAATTTTAAATAGAGACTAAGTTTAGGAATGAAAAATTCGGTTTTCCTATAACTTATAGATTACTTAAAACTTACAATAATATTTCAAATATATTTTCTTTCAAAATGTGTTTTCAAAATACTAACATTTTTCTCTTTCTTTACGGATTTTGTGGGTGTAATCCACTGAAAACCCTCACGAGACAAAAACTCGTCCTCTAGGGGTAACCTAGAGGTTTAACGGCTTGTTGCACATGCTCAGTGCAATCGAATGACCTGCGATAGTGGTCTAATAATTTTTTGTTTAGTTGTTTTGCTCGAGGACGAGCAAAAGATGGGTATGGGGGTGTGATTGGTCGCTAATATTGCACATTCATTATCATATTCTCATATTTATTATAGAATAAACTCTGCTTTTTCCTAATTAATGTTTAATTTATTTGTAGGCCCATTCCTAAAGGAGAGGGAAGAGAAATGAGCCCAAAAGCCCATCAAATTCTGATTTAAATCAGAATTAATTCGAAGTCAGTAAATCAAGGAAGACCAGGTCGGTTCAGATCGGTTGAAAATCAGTTAAAACAAATCTCTATATATCAATCGGTTGAAGCCAAAGATCAAAGGCCATTTCGTCAGAATCCCGGACTTAAACTGCAAATCTAGCTGAAGATAAAAGCAAGTAGCGAAGCTAGGGACTACAACCAATAGGGTGTGGCCACCTGGCCACACCCTGGCCGCGGAAACGCGGCCAAAGCCGCGTTTTTGCGGCTTTGTTAGGGAGTTAGGGAGAGCATTTGCTCCCCCTATCTTCTCACGCCTCTCCCCTCTGGGTTTTTGTCTATAAAAGGTAGGTTTTTCACTGAAAAAAAGGACGACCATGCAGAGATAGATTTAGTCCACTTTTTAATTCTTTGTAGTGTAGGTTTTTGTTCCTCTTTTCATGTAATTTTCAGTTTTAATTTATGTAAATCAGAGGATATCAGAGTTTCATAGGAGAATGAGAACGAAGCATGTGCTGAGGTGACACCAGTATAAGGTTTTCTTCTTTTCTCTTATTGTTATAAAATCAAATCTATAGTTTCCCTTTTGAATGTACTTTGTTTTTGTTCTTCTTCTTCTTCTCTACTTTTTATCTTTTGATACCAATTGCTATCCAAGTGAGTCTTAAAGTATCGAAAGAGCCTTGCCTTTGCGAGTGCCACCGATAGCTCATGACGATGGATTTTGAGTTTCATTCTGTATCACTTCATACTTGCAACGTCTTGATGATATAATGTGGAGGAAATGGGAATCAACTCTTATGGGATATACGTTAATCGCCTCACTTCAAGGTAACATCATTGCAAAAGATTCAAGGTAAGCATTTGGCCAAAGGAGGTAAGTAACTTTTAGATTCTTTTCTTTTTATTCTTTAGTTTAGAACACCAGAATCTACCACTTCTTTTATCACTCTTTTTCCATTTCTTTGTACATATCATTTCTAGTTTCTCCATCTTCTTAATCTACCATCTTCTTCCTAATTTAATTTTAACTCAATTTTTCCTTTTTCTTTTAAGAACTAAATAAGAACTTTAACATACTTTGTAGCTAAAAAGAGAACTTACTAAAAAGCTTCCATCGCTAGTCCCTCCTTGTGGATCACGACCCGCATAGCCACTTGCTATTGCGGTAGAATTGAGTAACTTGCACTTTTCATTTTTAGTTCTGAAATTTTGTATTTGTGTGCAGGTTCAAGCTCAATCAAATTTTGACGCCATTGCCGGGGAGAGACGGTAAGTTATTCTTTTTTTAGATTTATATTTTTAGTTAACTTTTTTCTTGTTCTTGGTGTACAGGTTTGACAACAAGGAATCTTTGCTGCAGTGGACATATAAGTGGCCTTGGACTCTGCTCAAGAAAGCAGAGCCAAGAAGCCCTCAGATTTGCCACATTCTTGTGGCAATCTGAGTGGATTACTAACCTGTATTTTCTGCAGGTTAGCTGAATTGTAAAGTTTAATATTTGTAGTTATTAATTTCCTTATTTGTCTCACTGTACTTCCTTTCTAAGCTCAACAGTAAAATGATGTTTGTTAAATGCTAAAAACAGTTTAGACTTTGTATTTAGACACGTGTCGAATTCGTTTACATTTTACATTACTGTTGAAGAGTGCTGGACTAAAAGGTATGTTTGCATGACATATAGTTTAGGAAACATTCTTGAGTGATTATTTGCTTGTTGAATGATACTTTTCTCTATCCTGCACACCTTGCACAATCAATCTTAAGGGCTTGTCCTATAAACAAGATAAGGTGGGGAAGTCATTACCCTCCCTTAGCCCACAAATAATCTCCTTACTCACTAACCCAAACCTAACTAAAACTGAGCAGACGTTGGCCCTTGGGACATCTCAGACTCAATTAGGAGATTATCCTAAGGGGGAAGGTGTTAGAATTTGACTCCTGCCAAATCAGTGTCTAAGAAAAGGGATTGAGGGGTGAAACCCCAAAGGCTGGTAGTTTGGCATAATTAGGCCCGTCGCTTTTGCGCGGATACCTCCCTCCAATCTTGCCCTGACCTGGCTCATTAGCTTGTGGTCAAAGTCTACGTTATACCTCCCGTGGACAGTCTAACCAGTTAGGAGTCGTCTAGGTTAAAGGTCTACCCTAACTTCGTTTAGATTTTTTTTCTTTTTTATTTATTTGCTTATTTGTTTGGTTTTCTTTATTTGTGTTAACATTTCCTGTGTGATATGGCTTATAACAATAATTTTCCAATTTTAATGATAATCCATATTACACCCCGACCTCTTTTTCTGATATTACCAGCCTGACATATCATAACTTTAACTAACCTAGTGTACCAGATTGGTCTTATCCGAATCATTACATGCCCCAGTCCTAATACTATGAACAAGACTGGAATAATCATCACTACTCTTCACAGAGTCAATGGGGATACAACTCCCCCGAGTTTTAATGTCAACTACCCTACCAACATCCAGCTTCATACACTCCTTCTCCCGAACAACCATTAGAAGAATCAATTGACTAGGAAAAGAGGATGGAAGCCTTAGATGAGCTTAAGCGACGAATTCAAATTTTAGAAGACTCAAAATCCTGTAAAAATTTTTAAGTCACAGATCCTTACTCTATTTTTCAAGGAGAACATGCCAACTTAGAAAAGAGTATGGAGTGCATGATTCAATGTCAAAATGATCCACTCGATATGATAGAAGTAAGAATTAGTAGATTGGAGAACATGCATAAGAATAAGGAAACTCTCCCTATTCAATCTTTGACTATTCCTAACACTTCTAGCCATGTTGATGAAAACAAAGAATCATGGTATCTTGAAGACTTCGATCAAGATTTAGTTTCACCACAAAGCCTTGAACTTGACCAATATCAACCTATTGACGAATTGGCAAGTTTTCATTTTAATGAGATTGAACTTGATATGAATGTGAACCCGATCCCCAACTTTGTGATTCAGTTTTCATCTTCGAATCTATGTTGACTCCGATATTCTTACCCAATTTGGACCAATTTTCTGAGCCAACATTTATTCCCGTACCTATAGATTTTGAAATTGAATCACCAATTTTGGATAGTCACATTTCATTGATGGGAAAAGAATGTGAATATCAATTCTTGGACTTGGACTCAATGCTTGAACCAGAACTAACTCTCGAACCCCATGTCGATTTTCCCGAGTTTGTATTGTTCCTGAACCTATCATTCTTGAGTCCAAGTCAAGCATTCCACCAAGTCACATTCTTTTATTGGATATAGATATAGACTATAATGACTCTGTGATGATTTTTCAGGACTGGTCATGTAAAGGAAGTAAGTTTCACGATAGGATCTTTCATGATCCTATTCATATGGGGACTGTAAATATGTAAATAGAAAAGAGGTCAATAAAGGTAGATTCCGTGAATTACCACATTATCTTGATTGGGTAGTAATGCTTGACCCAATCAGACCACCACCGGAACCACCACCTTAAGGTAATATTTTCCTTCCCTTTCTTCTTTTTCATGCATCTATGCATTAATTCATACATTGAGGACAATGCATGAGATAGGTGTGGAGGAGGGTCTAACATAACTTAGGTTTTTTCTTTTTATTAAAAAAGAGAATAAAAATTAACATTTTCTTTACTTTTAAAAACTTTTTGAATATAGAAACAATATTTTGACATATTTTTTGTAAGAAATTAAGTCAATTTTAAGGAATAGGAAATCCAAATTAGGATTTCTTATACTTGGTCAAAATATGATTATTGTTTGATTTTAGGGTTAGGAAGATAATTTGTCAAAGTAATTTAGTCTTGATCTTTACCTTGATGAAATGTGCACACTTATATACTTACACACTTAGGGTTCTAAAATAAAGATTCTTATGCTTTAAAAAAAAGAGAAAAAAATATATTTATGAAAGTTAAACAAATCTAATTATTCATTAGCTAGGTGCTTTGGCCTAAGCAAGCCTTGGTATTTATGCGAAAGATGATTAGATAAGTTTGAAAAAAATATATATATAAAAATCCTCTGATTAAGGTAGGTATTTGTGCCTAATAAAGTATAAGTATTCACTCCTAAAAGTCGTTCATATAATAAAATCCTTAGTTTTGTGACCTTGTTTGCTCGAGTCCTTAAGTCCTTGGGGTGTTTTCTCACCCGGTGCCCTAAGACCGTTTAGTTTGGGAGTCATCAATTAAAAGCTCGTTACATGGGCAGATTAGAAAGCCTAATAGAACTAAGGAATAATACCACCAAAAAATATAGATATAAATAAATAAGGCATAAAAGTTAGAGTTAAAGAACCCTTAGTCAAAATTTTCACGGTCACAAGGTGCATATGACTTAGGGTAAAGTAATAGACTAGATGAGAAGTACAATTTGACTCCTTACTTTGATTGATAACAAAATTTTGAATAGAGACTATGTTTAGGAATGAAAAATTCGGTTTTCCTATAACTTATAGATTACTTAAAACTTACAATAATATTTCAAATATATTTTCTTTCAAAATGTGTTTTCAAAATACTAATATTTTTCTCTTTCTTTACGGATTTTGTGGGTGTAATCCACTGAAAACCCTCACGAGACAAAAACTCGTCCTCTAGGGGTAACCTAGAGGTTTAACGGCTTGTTGCACATGCTCAGTGCAATCGAGTGACCTGCGATAGTGGTCTAATAATTTTTTGTTTAGTTGTTTTGCTCGAGGACGAGCAAAAGATGGGTATGAGGGTGTGATTGGTCACTAATATTGCACATTCATTATCATATTCTCATACTTAATATAGAATAAACTCTATTTTTTCCTAAATAATGTTTAATTTATTTGCAGGCCCATTCCTAAAGGAGAGGAAAGAGAAATGAGCCCAAAAGCCCATCAAATTCTGATTTAAATCAGAATTAATTCGAAGTCAGTAAATCAAGGAAGACCAGGTCGGTTCAGATCGGTTGAAAACCAGTTAGAACAAATCTCTAAATATCAATCGGTTGAAGCCAAAGATCAAAGGCTATTTCGTCAGAATCCCGGACTTAAACTGCAAATCTAGCTAAAGATAAAAGCAAGTAGCGAAGGTAGGGACTACCACCAATAGGGTGTGGCCACCTGGCCACACCCTGGCCACAGAAACGCGGCCAAAGCCGCGTTTTTGCAGCTTTGTTAGGGAGTTAGGGGGAGCGTTTGCTCCCCCTATCTTCTCACGCCTCTCCCCTCTGGGTTTTTGCCTATAAAAGGTAGGTTTTTCACTGTAAAAAAGGACGACCATGCAGAGATAGAATTTAGTCCACTTTTTAATTCTTTGTAGTGTAGGTTTTTGTTCTTCTTTTCATGTAATTTTCAGTTTTAATTTATGTAAATCAGAGGAGATCAGAGTTCCATCGGAGAATGAGAACAAAGCATGTGCTGAGAGTGACACCGGTGTAAGGTTTTCTTCTTTTCTCTTATTGTAATAAAATCAAATCTATAGTTTCCCTTTTGTATGTACTTTGTTTTTGTTCTTCTTCTTCTTCTCTACTTTTATCTTTTGATACCAATTGCTATCCAAGTGAGTCTTAAAGATTCGAAAGAGGCTTTCCTTTGCGAGTGCCACCGATAGCTCATGACGATGGATTTTGAGTTTCATTCTGTATCACTTCATACTTGCAACGTCTTGATGATATAATGTGGAGGAAACGGGAATCAACTCTTATGGGATATACGTTAATCACCTCACTTCAAGGTAACATCATTGCAAAAGATTCAAGGTAAGCATTTGGCCAAAGGAGGTAAGTAACTTTTAGATTCTTTTCTTTTTATTCTATAGTTTAGAACACCACAATCTACCACTTCTTTTATCACTCTTTTTCCATTTCTTTGTACATATCATTTCTAGTTTCTCTATCTTCTTAATCTACCATCTTCTTCCTAATTTAACTTTAACTCAATTTTTCCTTTTTCTTTTAAAGTGCTAAAGAAGAACTTTAACATATTTAGTAGCCAAAAAGAGAACTTACTAAAAAGCTTCCATCGCTAGTCCCTCCTTGTGGATCACGACCCGCATAGCCACTTGCTATTACGGTAGAATTGAGTAACTTGCACTTTTCATTTTTAGTTCTGAAATTTTGTATTTGTGTGCAGGTTCAAGCTCAATCAAATTTTGACGCCGTTGCCGGGGAGAGACGGTAAGTTATTCTTTTTTAGATTTATATTTTTAGTTAACTTTTTTCTTGTTCTTGGTGTACAGTTTTGACAACAAGGAATCTTTACTGCAGTGGACATATAAGTGGTCTTGGACTCTGCTCAAGAAAGCAGAGCCAAGAAGCCCTCAGATTTGCCACATTCCTGTGGCAATCTGAGTGAATTACTAACCTATATTTTCTGCAGGTTAGCTGAATTGTAAAGTTTAATATTTGAAGCTATTAATTTCCTTATTTGTCTCACTGTACTTCCTTTCTAAGCTCAATAGTAAAATGATGTTTGTTAAATGCTAAAAACAGTTTAGACTTTGCATTTAGGCACGTGTCTAATTCGTTTACATTTTACATTACTGTTGAAGAGAGCTGGAGTAAAAGGTACGTTTGCATGACATATAGTTTAGGAAACATTCTTGAGTGATTATTTACTTGTTGAATGATATTTTTCTCTATCCTGCTCACCTTGCACAATCAATCTTAAGGGCTTGTCCTATAAACAAGATAAGGTGGGGAAGTAATTACCCTCCCTTAGCCCACAAATAATCTCCTCACTCACTAACCCAAACCTAACTAAAACTGAGCAGACGTTGGCCCTTGGGACATCTCGGACTCAATTAGGAGATTATCCTAAGGGGGAAGGTGTTAGAATTTGACTCCTGCCAAATCAGTGTCTAAAAAAAGGGATTGAGGGGCGAAACCCCAAAGGCTGGTGGTTTGGCATAATTAGGCCCGTCGCTTTTGCGCGGATACCTCCCACCAATCTTGCCCTGATCTGGCTGATTAGCTTGTGGTCAAAGTCTACATTATACCTCCCGTGGACAGTCTAACCAGTTAGGAGTCGTTTAGGTCAAAGGTCTACCCTAACTTCGTTTAGATTTTTTTCTTTTTTTTATTTATTTGCTTTTTTGTTTGTTTTTCTTTATTTGTGTTGACAATTCCTGTGTGATATGGCTTATAACAATAATTTTTCCAATTTTAATGATAATCCAAATTACACCCCGACCTCTTTTTTAGATATTACCAGCCTGACATATCATAACTTTAACTAACCTAGTGTACCAGATTGGTCTTATCCGAATCATTACATGCCCCAGTCCTAATACTATGAACAAGACTGGAATAATCATCACTACTCTTCACAGAGTCAATGGGGATACAACTCCCCCGAGTTATATTGTCAACTTCCCTACCAACATCTAGCTTCATACACTCCTTCTCCCGAACAACCATTAGAAGAATCAATTGACTAGAAAAAGAGGATTGAAGCCTTAGATGAGCTTGAGCGACAATTCAAATTTTAGAAGACTCAAAATCCCGTAAAAATTTTCAAGTCACAGATCCTTACTCTATTTTTCGAGGAGAACATGCCAACTTAGAAAAGAGTATGGAAACCATGATTCAATATCAAAATGATCCACTCGATATGATAGAAGCAAGAATTAGTAGATTGGAGAACATGCGTAAGAATAAGGAAACTCTCCCTATTCAATCTTTGACTATTCCTAACACTTCTAGCCATGTTGATGAAAACAAAGAATCATGGTATCTTGAAGACTTCGATCAAGATTTAATTTCACCACAAAGCCTTGAACTTGACCAATATCAACCTATTGACGAATTGGCAAGTTTTCATTTTAATGAGATTGTACTTGATCATGAATGTGAACCCGATCCCCAACTTTGTGATTCAGTTTTCATCTTCGAATCTATGTTAACTCCGATATTCTTACCCAATTTGGACCAATTTTCTGAGCCAACATTTATTCCCGTACCTATAGATTTTGAAATTGAATCACCAATTTTGGATAGTCACATTTCATTGATGGGAAAAGAATGTGAATATCAATTCTTGGACTTGGACTCAATGCTTGAACCAGAACTAACTCTCGAACCCCAAGTCGATTTTCCCGAGTTTGTATTGTTCCTGAACCTATCATTCTTCAGTCCAAGTCAACCATTCCACCAAGTCACATTCTTTTATTGGATATAGGTATAGACTATGATGACTCTGTGATGATTTTTCAGGACTGATCATGTAAAGGAAGTAAGTTTTACGATAGGATCTTTCATGATCCTATTCATACTGGGGACTGTAAATATGTAAATAGAAAAGAGGTCAATAAAGGTAAGTTCCGTGAACTACCACATTATCTTGATTGGGTAGCAACGCTTGACCCAATCAGACCACCACCGGAATCACCACCTTAAGGTAATATTTTTCTTTCCTTTCTTCTTTTTCATGCATCTATGCATTAATTCATACATTGAGGACAATGCATGAGATAGGTGTGGAGGAGGGTCTAACATAACTTAGGTTTTTTCTTTTTATTAAAAAAGAAAATAAAAATTAACATTTTCTTTACTTTTAAAAACTTTTTGAAAATAGAAACAATATTTTGACATATTTTTTGTAAGAAATTAAGTCAATTTTAAGGAATAGGAAAATCCAAATTAGGATTTCTTATACTTGGTCAAAATAAGATTATTGTTTGATTTTAGGGTTAGGAAGATAATTTGTCAAAGTAATTTAGTCTTGATCTTTACCTTGATGAAGTATGCACACTTATATACTTACATACTTAGGGTTCTAAAATAAAGATTCTTATGCCTTAAAAAAAAGAGAAAAAAATATATCTATGAAAGCTAAACAAATCTAATTATTGATTAGCTAGGTGCTTTGGCCTAAGCAAGCCTTGGTATTTATGCGAAAGATGATTAGATAAGTTTGAGAAAAAAATAAATATAAAAATCCTCTGATTAAGCTGGGTATTTGTGCCTAATAAATCATAAGTATTCACACCTAAAAGTGGTTCATATAATAAAATCCTTAGTTTTGTGGCCTTGTTTGCTCGAGTCCTTAAGTCCTTGGGGTGTTTTCTCACCCGGTGCCCTAAGACCGTTTGGTTTGAGAGTCATCAATTAAAGGCTCGTTACATGGGCAGATTAGAAAGCCTAATAGAGCTACGGAATAATACCACCAAAAAATATATATAAATAAATAAGGCATAAGAGTTAAAGTTAAAGAACCCTTAGTCAAAATTTTCACGGTCACAAGGTGCGTATGACTTAGGGTAAAGTAATAGACTAAATGAGAAGTACAATTTGACTCCTTACTTTGATTGATAACAAATTTTTGAATAGAGACTAAGTTTAGGAATGAAAATTTCGGTTTTCCTAAAACTTATAGATTACTTAAAACTTACAATAATATTTCAAATATTTTTTCTTTCAAAATGTGTTTTTAAAATACTAATTTTTTCTCTTTCTTTACGAATTTTGTAGGTGTAATCTACTGAAAATCCTCACGAGACAAAACTCATCCTCTAGGGATAACCTAGAGGTTTGTGGCTTGTTGCACATGCTCAGTGCAATCGAGTGACCTGCGAAAGTGGTCTAATAATTTTTTGTTTAGTAATTTTGCTTGAGGACGAGGAAAAGATAGGTATGGAGGTGTGATTGGTCGCTAATATTGCACATTCATTATCATATTCTCATACTTATTATAGAATAAACTCTGCTTTTTTCTAATTAATGTTTAATTTATTTGCAGGCCCATTCCTAAAGGAGAGGGAAGAGAAATGAGTCCAAAAGCCCATCAAATTCTGATTTAAATCAGAATTAATTCGAAGTCAGTAAATCAGGGCAGATCAGGTCGGTTCAGATCGGTTGAAAACCTGTTAGAACAAATCCCAACATATCAATCGGTTGAAGCCAAAGATCAAAGGCCATTTCGTCAGATTCTCGGACTTAAACTGCAAATCTAGCTGAAGATAAAAGCAAGTAGCGAAGCCAGGGACTACCACCAACAGGGTGTGGCCACCTGGTCATACCCTGGCCGCGAAAATGCAGCCAAAGCCTTGTTTTCGCGACTTTATTAGGGAGTTAGGGGGAGCGTTTGCTCCCCCTATCTTCTCACGCCTCTCCCCTCTGGGTTTTTGCCTATAAAAGGCAGGTTTTTCACTGTAAAAATGGACAGCCATGCAGAGATAAAATTTAGTCCAAGTTTTCATTCTTTTTAGTTAGGTTTTTGGTTTTCTTTTCATGTAATTTTCAGTTTTAATTTATGTAAATCAGAGGAGATCAGAGTTTCATAGGAGAATGAGAACGAAGCTTGTGCTGAGAGTGACACCGGTATAAAATTTTCTTCTTTTCTCTTATTGTTATAAAATCAAAGCTGTAGTTTTCTTTTTATATGTACTTTGTTTTTGTTCTTCTTCTTCTTCTCTACTTTTCATCTTTTGGTACCAATTGCTATCCAAGTGAGTCTTAAAGCATCGAAAGAGCCTTGCCTTTGCGAGTGCCACCGATAGCTCATGACGATGGATTTTGAGTTTCATTCTGTATCACTTCATACTTGCAACGTCTTGATGATATAATTTGGAGGAAATAGGAATCAACTCTTATTGGCTATACGTTGATCGCCTCACTTCTAGGTAACATCATTGCAAAAGATTCAAGGTAAGCATTTGGCCAAAGAAGGTAAGTAACTTTTAGATTCTTTCTTTTTATTCTTTAGTTTAGAACACCACAATCTACCACTTCTTTTATCACTCTTCTTTCATTTCTTTGTACATATCATTTTTAGATTCTCCATCTTCTTAATCTACCATCTTCTTCCTAATTTAACTTTAACTCAATTTTTCCTTTTTCTTTTAAAGAACTAAAGAAGAACTTTAACATACTTTGTAGCCAAATAGAGAACTTACTTAAATGCTTCCATAGCTAGTTCCTCCTTGTGGATCACGACCTGCATAGCTACTTGCTATTGCGGTAGAATTGAGTAACTTGCACTTTTCATTCTTAGTTCTGAAATTCTGTATTTGTGTGCAGGTTCAAGCTCAATCACCAATCTGAGTTCCATTTCATTCGGGAATCAAAGGCATCCAGACAGAAGCAGCAAGGGGACTATGCTACTGTAGAAACTCAGGAGAAGCCGATACCGGTAGTTGAGGAATTTTTAGATGTATTTCCAGAGGACCTAACAGGACTTCCGCCAGATCGAAACTTGGAGTTCGTTATAGAAGTCATCCCGAGTTCTGCCCCAATCTCTAAGGCACCGTATCAGATGGCACCTATAGAGCTAGCAGAATTGAAGAAACAATTGTAGCAGTACTTGGACAAAGGCTTTCAGGCCCAGTGTTTCACATTGGAGAGCTCCAGTGCTGCTAGTAAAGAAGAAGGATGGTAGTAGGAGAATGTGTATTGATTATCAGGAGTTCAAAATAAGGTCACCATCAAGAATTAATATCCTTTGCCTAGGATAGATGACTTGTTCGATCAACTGACTGGAGCTAAGGTGTTCTCGAAGTTAGATCTTCAATCTCGATACCTTCAACTAAAGGTGAAGGAGGACATTCCGAAGACGGCCTTCAGGACTCGTTATGGTCATTGCGAGTTTTTGGTCATGCCATTTGAAGTGACCAATGCTCTAGCAGTCTTCATGGACTTGATGAATCGGGTTTTCTCTCCATTCTTAGATAAATTGTAGTAATATTCGTGATGATATCCTGATTTATTCTAAGAACGAAGAGGAACATGCTGAACACTTGAGAATCATGTTGTGGACTCTGCGGCAGGAGAAACTCTATGCCAAACTAATCAAGTGTGAGTTCTGGCTTAAGAGTATGAAATTTTTGGGGCATGTTGTTTCGAAAAAGGCATTTCAGTGGATCCCAGTAAAGTTTAGGCAGTAAAGGATTGGCCTATCCCTAAGTCGGCAACTGAAACTAGGAGTTTTCTGGGGTTATCTAGATATTACCAGAGGTTCGTGCAAGATTTCTCAAGAATTGCAGGACCTCTGACCAAGTTTACCCATAAGGGAGAAAAGTATGCATGCATAGCAGAGTGTGCTGAAGAGTTAAAGAATAGGTTGCTAACGGCTCCAACCTTGAAGATGCCCAATGGGACTAGAGGTATGGTCATATACAGCGATGCGTCAGAGAGAGGATTGAGATGTGTGCTAATGCTACATGGACACGTGATAGCATATGCATCTAGAAAACTTAAGCCTTATGAGAAGAATTACCCTATGCATGATCTGGAGTTGGCAGCATTTATTTTTGCCCTAAAGATCTGGAGGTACTATATGTTGGGCAAACAAGTACTGATCTATACTGATCACGGGAGCTTGAAGTATATCTTACTCAGAAGGAGCTGAACATGAGGGAGAAGAGATGGCTAGAGTTGCTGGCCGATTACAATATGATTTACAGTATCACCCTAGAAAGATCAATGTACTACTTGATGCCTTGAGCAGAAAGCTGAAGCATGTATGGTAATGCAGATCACTCAACAGAAAGAATTATTCAAGAAGATGAGATGAATGGACCTCACGGAAGGGCAAAAGCTCCAGGCCGATTGATGGTTATGCAGTTTCAATCAACCTTGTTAGATAAGATTAGAGAAGCTCAGAGTAGATATCTCATGTTGCAAGAATTCAGAGAGCAAGTGGAAGCTAGGTTGAGGTCAGACATGCAGATCCATGCGGATGAAACACTCTTTCTGGTAACAGGATTTGTGTGCCGCAGGGAGAGGTTCGACAAGAAGTACTAGCAGAAGCCCATAATTCAGCTTATTCCATACATCCAGGGGGGATGAAGATGTATCAAGACTTAAAGCAACGATTCTAGTGGCATGGAATGAAAAGGGAGATTGCTCGGTATGTGACAAAGTTTCTGGTATGCCAGCAAGTGAAGGCAGAACATCATAGGATGGCTAGACTTCTTCAACCTCTGCCAATTACGGAACGAAGGTGGGAACACATCACTATGGACTTTGTCACTGCCTTACCATGCAGCTAGAAGGGTAATAATGCAGTATGGATTATAGTTGATCGCCTAATGAAGTCAACGCGCATCATTCCTTTTAGACTATGACAGTCTACAGAACTGTTAGCAGAGAGGTACATGCAGGAGGTGGTGAGACTCCATGGTGTGCCAGTCAGCGTTGTGTCTGACAGAGACACTAGATTTCTGTCCCACTTTTGGAGAAGTCTTCAAGAAAGATTGGGAACACGCTTGAAGTTTAGCATTGCATATCATCCGCAGACTGATGGACAATTAGAACAGACGATTCAGATTCTTGAAGACATGTTGAGAGCATGCATGCTGAATTTCAAAGGGTTTTGGGAGGATCATTTGCATTTGATAGAATTTGCATATGATAACAGCTACCAGGCTAGTATAAAAATGGCGTCTTTTGAAGCATTGCATGGAGGGAGTGTAGATCTCCTTTATGCTGGGACGACATTGGTGATAGGCGACTGTTGGGACCCAAGATTATAGGTCAGACAGCGGAGAAAGTTTAGGTCATTCGCGAGCGTCTCAAGACAGCTCAGGATAGACAGAAATAATGGGAAGACTTGAACAGAAGGTCAATAGAGTTTGAGACTGGAGATAAGGTATTCTTGAAGATATCTCCAACGAGAGGGGTGATCCGATTTGGTAGTCGGGGAAATCTGAGTCCCAGATTTATAGGACCTTTTGAGGTTTTGGAGCGAGTAAGAAAAGTGGCTTATAGATTGGCGTTGCCCCCATCCTTGGATGGCGTGCATGATGTCTTTATATTTCTCAGTTAAGAAGGTATGTCAGAGATGGCAATCATGTTTTGGATGATACTAAGCTGGAGCTTAGGCCGGATTTATCCTACACTGAGAAACCTATAGCCATTCTGGACCGGACCAGCAAGAAACTGAAGAAGCAGATCATTTCACTTGTTCTGGTGTCGTGGGGCAGGTGATCGCCAGGAGAAGCGACGTGGGAGCGAGAGGATATTATTCGTGATCGCTATTCTCACCTATTTCATGATAATTAGGTAACTCATTTCTTCCTCTTGAATTTAAATTTCGAGGACGAAATTTTCTTATTAGGTGGATAGATTGTAATACTCATATTGTACAATACCCAAAATAAAATAAAATAAAATAAAATAATTAAAAAAATGTGTGTGTACTTAACTTGTTTATGCCAAGATTCGAACTCATATTCCCCTATACCAAATCCTAATATCTAAACCATAATGCCACATTGGCATGTGATTATATGGGTAATCTAACTTATTTGAACAAAGTTAGAGTCAATTTTCAAATTTCAAACTCAAGCTGAAAGATCTCATAAGATCCTTGTTGATTTTTCCTTTAACAGCTTGATTTTTGTTGTAACCTACATGCTAAAAATCTAAACCTAAAATCTTAACATAATAAATTTACATGATCCATCTCATTCTTCCTCTCAAGTAAAAAAAAAAAAAATCAGATCCAAATTTCTTCATCCTCCCTTCACCTCTCTCCTTATAATTTATCGTGACTGGAGAACATGCTCGAAGCGTGAAAACTGAGAAGCAGGCTATGGGGATCAATCCAAGTAAGTAAAGCATAATTAGCATTATTTATAATGTGTAGCTCCTTTTTACGAATTTTCCATCTAGAATCTCACCCAATAATCTTAATAACATCATTTGTATAAGTTAAAAAATTTATTTATAATGTTTAAGTTTTTTTCCCATGAATTTTTAAGCTCATCCAAAGATCTAAATAAATTAATTTGTATGAATTAGAATTTATTGAAATATCATGTAACGCCCCGATCCCGCAGGTAACGCCCCGATCCCGCAGGTACGGGGACGTTATGGCAACGTACATACGCGAGGTGGAAACACCCTCACGCGTACGTACGTTGCCATAACGTCCCCGTACCTGCGGGATCGGGGCGTTACATATCATGTTTAAAATCCCTTTTTTATAAAATTTTAAATCTCATCCAAAGATCTAAATTAATTTGTATGGATTAAAATTTATTGAAATAATCATGTTTAAAATTCCTCTTTTCATGAAATTTTAATTTCATCCAAAAAAAATCTAAATAAAATAATTTGTACGAATTAAATTAAAATACCATGTTTAGATTTCTCCTTTCATGAACATATTTTTCATCAAGAACCTCACACCAATGATCTAAATTAAATACATAGGGTAATGTATCAATACACCATTAATATAGAAATTTTAAAAAGAATTTTTGAAGTTTATTAAAACAAAAAAAGAAAAATATATATAAGGCAGCCTGCGGGCAGCTCTGCTGTACAAACCTGCAATGGGTCTGTGTAGCCGGGCTGTGCCTGACCCAGGTGGCAGACCCGCACCCGGGTAAGGCCAGTCCACTGGCCTGGACCGCCACTGGGCCAGGCAGAGGGAAAAAAATTTTGCCTGCTCTCTGCCAGGTCGAGAGCAGGGCCATGGGCCGGCTGGCCGGCCCGGGTGCTATCTGCACCCGGGCTTGGTTGTGGGCCAGTGAACCCACACACAAAAAAAAAAAAAAATTAAATTTCTGAATTCCAATCCAGTCAGGCCAATAACCAGTCCAGCCCACTGATTGTGAATTCTAATCAGTCTGAACCCGACTCGATTGCAAAAACAGACCCACTAACGTATTAAAAACAATTCAAATAATTAGATTAAAGTTTCAAAAAATAAATAAAAATAGAAATAAAAATTTAGATGACTTCTATAATCTATTATAAAATTTTGGTATTATTTACTGAGCATATTGGGTTGAAATACTTCATTCAAAGTTGAAACCCGCTATTGCAAGATTCAAACTCGTTAAGAGATTTTAATGTTTTAACCATTTAAACCCAATAAAAATCAGAAAATAAAATCAAAATAAATCCTATAAACTTAATGCATCATCATACAATCTTGTTCTAATCTCTAGACTATCCATATTTGATTTAAACACTAGATAACCTTGAATTTAAATACCTTATATAAAGTTCGATAATTTCTAATTGGAATATATTTAATGTAAATTTCTTCGATTTAAAGAAATTAGTAATTGGACGCGTGATAAGCCCAGGTGAGTGTTCTTTTAATCACTTTATAAGTATTATTTTTGTTTATTATGAGATGTTTATTTATTTATATTATTGAATGGTAAATTAGTAAATTAATTGTTGAACTTTCTATTATTAGAAAATTTATTTAGAATTTTTAAGATGGAAAGATGTTGGTATATCATAAAAGGACATTATTTTTCTGAAATCAAAAATTTCCTCTTACTTTGAATCCATTTAAATTAGTTATCATACGCAAAATTATTAAAGTGGCGAATTGTTAATTAATTGCAAATATTCAAAGTAATTATTGTTAAAGTTACAGAAAAGAAGTGTGATACTGAACCCTGTATTATATCTTGAATTACAGTAGTAATTGCCATTGTACTGGATCATAATGACACTGAGAAATGGATTATGTTACCATAGTCACTGAGAGATGTATATTGTTCTACTGTTACACTGTCATCATTACTGTTATTGTTCATGCCCAATGATTTAGCTGACAATAATTATTAGATAACTTATACCTGGTGGGGAAATTGATAGCGGAGATAGTATCAATAATTTGGGTGGACCGAGGATACAGCTTGCGCAGCCGAAATACGGTTCCACTGCAGGGTCTCGTGGGATGACTGATATCCCATCTGTTATTGTTTTATTACTCTACTGTTCCACAGTGATACTGTGTGTACTATTTACTGTTACTGATAACTTAGAGGTAGGGCCTGGTTCAGCACCAGACATCTGGGCCGTGTTTCCCGATATGTACGAAACCCACCTAAAACACAGATTCTCATCTCCAATTATCAGTTTCAAACAACAAGACATTAAAAATAAACATACATAGACATCTTGATAACATGACTCTATAATGAACATATTTTATTATTAAATGGTTATATAGTGTATATCACTGTGCTTTATTATGATTCTAATATGTTGAATATTAGTATGATAAGCTATACCTAACCATGCATGTTGTTGTTATTTTTGCATGTTTTTTTTTATCCCTCATTTTATCACTCACTTAGGTCTCTATTGATGACCCTGGGTTTGTTTGCTCAGGTTCTGATCTGGAGACTCCACGGGAGCAGTAGTACTTCGAGCATATCGCAGATCTTCAGTTGACAGATTCGTCTCATTATGTGAGAAACTTTTATGATTCTATTTTTTATTTATATTATGTTGTAATAAGTGAAATCTTCGATGACATTATGTACTTGATTTCTTTAAAGCTGGAATAATTGAAGACTTTGTTATTTGATTTAATGTACTAAGGCTTAACGTATTTGTTTTGAAAATACGTCGTCGGCTCTCATCACGTATCCTTTTATGTGTATTATGGCTGCGGCGCATGACAAATGATGAGGATTTCTCTTATATCTTCGATAGGGCCACTATCAAGTCTTGGGTCATCTTCTCTCTATAGACGTAAAATGCAACTGTCGATGCCAGAGATAATCGGATCGCCCCTAGGGCTTTTAGATCTAGGACCTCCCACTCACCTTTGGTCATCTCCTTTGGCTTTTAGGCCTTTCCACTGAGAGGAAGATGATATCTTTTTGGTACTGGTAGTCTTCGATCCGTATCTTCCAGAATTCAAAGTTTGTGATATTTAACCTTTTGACTATAATATTTCCTTCTTCCACCATCATGAACCGTAACTCTGATGCTAGTTGCTGAGAAACAAATTGGGAAGAAAAAAGAACATAGAACAAATAACAATCAAAGACACCAGAATTTTATGTGAAAAACTCAAATCAGAAAAACCATAAAGCCGCACGCAAATCCACTATATTATCAAAGAGATTACAGGAGAAGGAAAAAGAACTTCACAGCCGCTATGTATTTACAATGACATACACACACATACAACCCTAATGAAGGTGCATCTCCTTTTATAGAAAAAGCTAGAGTTAAAAGTTATGAAATTACCAAACTGTCCTTGATGGGTTGCTCAAGTTTCACGGGCACAAAGCTTCCAGACTGAACTGCTTCTCTGCTATGCATTTCTGAGGTGCTACTTTGTACTGTCATTTCGGAGTGCTCCTCCGCTTAGATGCTTCAGAGTGCTCCTCCGGAGTGATAGCAAACTGCTACTCTAGAGCGAGACTCTGACTTTACCCTCAACCTGAATCTCTAAACTCGCCCAACTTTTTTACTAGGAGTGCCTTGCCCTCCGGGATCTACATGAGGAATTTTTCAAAGTGTTGGGGGCTCCGGCCCCGAACCCGGGGAGAGGATCTCCCCGCCCACATTCCAATCCCCATGGCGACCTGAACGCGCAAGTCAATCCGCGTAATTACTTTGCGAAGGGCGACAAATCGTCAAAACAATAATTAGGCTTCACAACTTAACAAATAACACCAATATGGCTCTAATCTCACTAATCTAACGTTGAGGCCTCTCGTGTGGCAAGTGTAGTTAGTTCAAGAATTGAATTATTTTTTGTTAACTCTTGATAAATGATAAAAAAATTGATAAAAGTCTAGAAGTAATGATGAAAAAAGAATGACCCCAAAATCATTCTCAAAACTATCTTGAAATCCACCCACTTCAAAAGTTGTTAATCTCATGGAACGGTTAAAACTAACATCTCTCTCTCTCTCTCTCCCTCTCTCTCTCTCTCTTTCTATTTTCAATAATTCTAGCTAATTCTAATTTTATCCAAACAACTATCTTAATTACTCTAATTCTTAATTCTTCATATGTCCATTTCCAAAAATCTTAATTTTAACCCTAACTTTTGCTTCCAAACACATTTCTTAGCAAGTAGCTAGGAATTATGATAATGTTTTGGAAGGAGTTACAAATTAGCTTTCTTTTGTTGTTTCGTTGAAACTAGGATTAGTCGAAGTTATAAATTGAAATATAGAGAAAGAAAAATGGCTAAATTTAAGGTTTTGATAAAATTAGCTTGAGTTTTTTTTTCTGGTGTGTGTGTGTGTGTGTGTGTGTGTTTTGTGGGGTTTTGTGAGGAGAGATTGGAGAGAAGCTTTAAGAAGAAAGGCCTAATTAGGCTTTTTCCATAATAATAAAAAGGAGGAGTTAGAGGGTTTCTAAGATGTTTTTTTTTTTTTATTTAGACAACTCCACACCTCCTTGTTAATCTCTAACACTTAGTTATTTCTAAAGTTTGTCAAAAGTCACAAGAAATTGAGCTAATTCTTAAGCTAACCTGATTGCTAAGCAAGACCTCGGAAAAAGAAAGGGACATATATATTTCTTTTCTTTCTATCAAAAAAATATATTTTTCTTTTCTCTTTTCTAATTAATGGCCTTAGTCAGACTTGTTGGGTATTCTGCTTAACAAGAATCAATCTGACAACTAATCAAGATCACTGAGATATCAACAATCTAATTGGCCAGGTCGGCAAATATCAGGTGGGAGGTTTTCCGTTCAATAGAACGTTCCTTAATTTAAGAACCACCTTTCAATTTCCTTCCTTGGTTTAAGCACCAATTAGACTGAATCCAAGTCAATCTCGATATACTGTAAAGTATATCCCTTGTATAAAGGACTTAATCCCCTTATACAGTATTTGAAGTGAGGTACGCTTACAGCGAATCTCCTTAAGACAATTACGTCCCCCGCACCGGTGCTAACGGGATAATGGACGCTGGTCTCCCAAGATACAACACTTCTTCACGGTATTTGGATAGCACTACCAAATTACCGTACGGTCGAACCGTAGTCAACCAGTACCTACACAGGATTAGCAAAACAGCGGTATAACGACAAATTTCAAATGAATATTTGTCTTACTCTTTTGGAGGAACACCCACTGTTGAGGACGTAGGAAGGTTGAAGAATTTTGACAGAATCTCCTTTAGGAAGTCGCTTTGGATTCCCACTTCACTTGGAAGTCGCGGATTCCCACTTCGTTGGAAGTCGCTCTGGAAGTCGTGGATTCCCACTTCGCTGAAGCCCAGTTCAGAACCGAAGTCAGAACTTTTAGAGAGAGAGAGAGAAATCTCAGATTTGGTGTATGTTAAAATGAGAACTTGGAATGCTTTATATAGCATTCCAAAAGGGGCCTTCAGGTCTGAACCCAACCAAAGGCTGCACCCTTTGGTCTGCCAACTGGTTCGCACCCTTTGGTCTGCCAACTGGTTCGCACCCTTTGGCCTGCCAACTGGTTCGCACCCTTTGGCCTGCCAACTGGTTCGCACCCTTTGGCGGATCGGTTCAGATCCTGACAGCGGAGCGGGCAGTCCAACAGGTTCGCAACCTGTTGGTGGATCGGGTCCGGTCTGGTTTGGAAGTGGATCTGGTTCGGATCATACCTTGAGACCCAATTCAAAAAGAACCAGGCCAGGTAGGGAACCCGAACTCACTCAGACCCAGACCCAAACCCAAACCCGAGCCCGAGCCCGAGCCCGGCTCCGGCCGGCCGCCGCCGCCGCCAGCGGCGGCGCGCGCGCACATACGTGCATAGTTCTCTCCTTTTCACGCGCGAAAACTCCAAGTACCCAAAGGGCACGCCCTTTGTTCTCAATTTTCTCTATATATACACCACAAACTTCCATCCCACGGCCAATGTGGGACTAAATGCTTTAAGCTACCTTTAGTCCCGTTTTGGCTTTGAATTAGGCAAACTTTGGACTTGAATATCTCATTCATTCGAAGTCGGAATTGAACATGTGAATATACCACGTTCATCACAAATGGAAGGAGAACACACTCCAACCATCATCCGGTTGATTCCATCAACGGATCTTGCCATAATTCAACTCGAAGATTCACCTTTATATTCTTCAATTCCAACAATCCCCCACAATGAATGAGAGATTCAAGGAATGACACACAAAGAGACTGACTCTATTGTGAAAGGTACTTGAGAAAAGAAACTGCATAAGGATAGGTGAACTAGGTCTTGAACCTTCCATAGCGAAAGCTTTATCGGACTTACTGGCTAATCAGTGAACTAGGTCTTGAACTGTTAGCCGTTAGTGTAAGCCAAGTCAACAAGCTTCACACAGTGACTTTTCAAATCAACTTTGGTTCTCTGTTGTGTCTGTTTTGGCCCTGGACATTCTTGGTTTCAGAGAGTATCTTTAGGGAATAACAGCCTCCATAGAGATTCCCAAAGAGCCGACCCAACTCTATACTCACATAGGTGATGGACCTATGAAGAGTAGTCTACTCTACTCCACTTGTATAGTAACAAGATATAGGCATCATTAAAAGCGTTAAGCTTATCCTTAATCCACTTGTAGAAAAGCACTTATGTGCACCTTAGGAATGGATTGGAGTCAAGCTCCCAAGTGCTTACTTGCTGAGTCAATCATAACTAATTTTTCCTCTTGAACTTAGTCCGTGGGATCTCCAGTCGCTAAGTGAGGTTTCCATTAAGCTGACTCGGTAAGGTTAGGCTTTGAGACCCATTCCCCTCGATGCGCAGTTTATACGCTCTCCACTTAAACCTTTAGTAAGCGGATCCGCTAAATTATCCTTTGATGATACAAAGTCAATAGAGATAATTCCATTTGAGAGCAACTGCTTCACGGTATTATGTCTACGACGAATATGTCTAGACTTACCGTTGTATATCACATTTTGTGCCCTAGATATAGCTGCTTGATTGTCGCAGTGTATACATATAGCGGGCACTGGCTTTTGCCATAACGGTATATCTTCTAAGAATTGTCGAAGCCATTCTGCTTCTTCTCCAGCCTTATCTAAGGCTATGAATTCCGATTCCATAGTGGAACGGGCAATACATGTTTGCTTAGAAGATTTCCAAGATACCGCTGCTCCTGCTAGAGTAAATACGTATCCGCTAGTTGATTTTGATTCCTCAGAATCTGCAATCCAATTAGCATCACTGTATCCTTCCAGTACAGGAGGATACTTTCCATATCTCAAGGCATATTCCTTGGTATGTGATACGTAACCCAATACTCGTAGTAGAGCGGTCCAATGTAGATTACTAGGGTTGCTAGTATATCTACTTAACTTGCTTACAGCGTAAGCAATATCGGGTCTAGTGCAATTCATTAAATACATTAGACTTCCGATAATCTGAGAATACTCCAACTGGCGTATTCCAGTTCCTGTATTCTTATGAAGGTGGATGTGTGGGAGAAAATGATTTGTATTCTCTTTTATCCCATGATCCTTGAATCTTTTTATCATCTTATCCATGTAGTGAGATTGAGATAAACTGATTCCATCTGGTGTTCTAGTAATTTTAAAATTACATCAGCAACCCCCAGATCCTTCATATCAAAACTGTTGGATAACATTCGTTTAGTGGACTTAATAATCTCAATATTAGTCCCAAGTATCAACATGTCGTCTACATAAAGACAAACAATGATACATGCGTTTCCAACTGTTTTCGTGTAAACACACTTATCGCATTCATTGATAGTGAATCCATCTTTGATCATGACACTATCAAATTTCTCATGCCATTGTTTTGGAGCCTGCTTTAAACCATATAAGGATTTTACCAATTTACACACCTTGTGTTCTTGGCCCTTGACTTTAAATCCTTCTGGTTGCTCCATATATATTTCTTCATTTAATTCACCATTTAAGAATGCAGTCTTGACATCCATTTGATGGATATCTAAGTTGTGCAATACTGCAATCGCAATCAACATCCGAATGGACGTTATTCTTGTTACTGGTGAATAAGTATCGAAGTAGTCAAGTCCTTCTTTTTGTCGATAACCCTTGGCTACTAATCTAGCCTTGTACTTATCGATAGATCCATCGGGTTTTAATTTTCGTTTGAAAATCCACTTACACCCAATTGGTTTACTTCCAGGAGGCAAGTTTACCAATTCCCAAGTATGATTACTTAGTATGGATTCTATTTCGCTATTTATAGCTTCTTTCCACATTTGTGCTTCTGGGTTTGACATAGCCTCTTTAAATGTTTGAGGCTCGCTCTCAATAGCGTATGCTATGAAATCTGGACCAAAAGATTTTGAGATTCTAGATCTCTGACTTCTTCTTGGTTCAATTTCCGCATTTACAATTGGTTCATCGGGGCTTTCGTCCCTGAACGCCATCTCGTGTGTTCTTTTCCCAGAAGTCTTATCTGCTTCCCGTTTGTACGAAAAGATATCTTCAAAGAACACAGCATCTCGAGATTCGATAATCATGTTTACATGAATATCTGATATTTCTGATTTATGAACCAGAAACCTATAGGCACTACTATTCAAGGCATAGCCTACGAATACGCAGTCTATAGTTTTTGCTCCCAACTTAGTCTTTTTAGGTAATGGTGCTAGCACCTTTGCAAGGCACCCCCACATTTTGAGGTAATGGTAGGAAGGTGTCCTTCCATGCCATAACTCGAATGGTATAAGACCAAGTTTCTTGTGGGGTACTCTATTTAGAATATGATTTGCAGTTAATAGAGCTTCCCCCCACAAGTTCTGCGGAGCTCCAGAACTTACGAGCATCGAATTAACCATCTCCTTCAAAGTTCTGTTCTTCCGTTCAGCAATTCCATTCTGCTGAGGAGTGTATGGTGCTGTAGTTTGATGTATTATACCAAAACTAGCACATAACTCACTAAAATCATTTGATTCATATTCTCCGCCTCTATCGGATTTTAGAATCTTGATTTTCTTGTTGAGTTGATTCTCAACTTCGGCTTTATATGTTGTAAACATATTTATTGCCTCATCCTTACTGTTCAAAAGATACACATAACAGTATCTTGTACAGTCATCGATAAAAGTAATGAAATACTTTTTACCGCCTCTAGTTGGCATAAACTTCAAGTCACATAGATCGCTATGGATTAACCCTAAAGGTTCTGTATTTCGATCTATTGAGTGAAATGAATTTTTAGCCAACTTGGCCTCAACACAAACCTCACACTTGCGAATTTCTTCTAAGTTGAGTTTAGGAATATATCCCAGATTAGACAAGTTCTTTAAAGACTTGTAATTTACATGCCCTAATCTAGCATGTCACAAATTAGGAGACTCAAGCAAATAAACAGAAGAATTTTCTTTATTTATAAGCTTCGGGTACAGATACACAGACTTTTTGTCTACCACTGCAACATTGTCTTTAAAAAGACAATCAACAAGATTCTTGTTTTGTTTGAGACGGCTGCGACATTCATTCGCCTTATGCCCCTCTTTGTTGCAGATGTAGCAAGTTCCCTTGAAGCGCATGTTCTTGCCTTCTTGGACCTTGCCTTTGTACCCCTGGGAAGTCTTCTTCCGCTTTAAGCCTTTGGAAGTAGACGCTTTCCCCTTTGAGTCTTCGATCACATTAGCTTTTGCTTCGTAGGAGTTCTTGCTGGTCCTTTTCTCGGACTTGCGGTTGTCCTCCTCGATACGAAGCCTCACAATGAGATCTTCCAACTTCAACTCCTTTCGCTTGTGCTTAAGGTAGTTCTTGAAATCTCTCCACGCAGGTGGGAGTTTCTCCACGATAGTAGCAACCTGAAAATTTTCAGGTAGGATCATACCTTCGGCTTCTATCTCGTGCAAGATAAGTTGGAACTCTTGCACCTGACTGATTACAGTCTTGCTGTCCACCATTTTGTACTCCAGAAATCGTCCAACGACGAACTTCTTGGTACCAGCATCCTCAGTCTTGTACTTCTTGTCAAGACTGATCCATAACTTCTTTGCTGTTGTGATAGGACTGTAGACATTGTAAATAGAGTCATCCAGTCCATTTAAAACATAATTTCGGCAAAGGAAGTCACATTGAGTCCATGCATCAGTTGCAGGCTCTGGTGGATTTTCCTCCAGGAATCTGGCCAGATGAAGAGTGGTCAAGTAGAAGAGCATCTTCTGTTGCCACCTCTTGAATTCTGTGCCATCAAATTTTCCTGGCTTCTCCGGCTTCGGGTTAGGAAGTGGAGTAGGCATCAATGCTTGTAGCATGTTTGGTGCCTTGCTAGAGCTATCTTGATTTGTCTCAGACATCTTTCTTCAAGTTCAAGCAGAACAGAAGTAAGAAACCTTAATTGTCTTAAGATTGTTGGGTATTCTGCTTAACAAGAATCAATCTGACAACTAATCAAGATCACTGAGATATCAACAATCTAATTGGCCAGGTCGGCAAATATCAGGTGGGAGGTTTTCCGTTCAATAGAACGTTCCTTAATTTAAGAACCACCTTTCAATTTCCTTCCTTGGTTTAAGCACCAATTAGACTGAATCCAAGTCAGTCTCGATATACTGTAAAGTATATCCCTTGTATAAAGGACTTAATCCCCTTATACAGTATTTGAAGTGAGGTACGCTTACAGCGAATCTCCTTAAGACAATTACGTCCCCCGCACCGGTGCTAACGGGATAATGGACGCTGGTCTCCCAAGATACAACACTTCTTCACGGTATTTGGATAGCACTACCAAATTACCGTACGGTCGAACCGTAGTCAACCAGTACCTACACAGGATTAGCAAAACAGCGGTATAACGACAAATTTCAAATGAATATTTGTCTTACTCTTTTGGAGGAACACCCACTGTTGAGGACGTAGGAAGGTTGAAGAATTTTGACAGAATCTCCTTTAGGAAGTCGCTTTGGATTCCCACTTCACTTGGAAGTCGCGGATTCCCACTTCGTTGGAAGTCGCTCTGGAAGTCGTGGATTCCCACTTCGCTGAAGCCCAGTTCAGAACCGAAGTCAGAACTTTTAGAGAGAGAGAGAGAAATCTCAGATTTGGTGTATGTTAAAATGAGAACTTGGAATGCTTTATATAGCATTCCAAAAGGGGCCTTCAGGTCTGAACCCAACCAAAGGCTGCACCCTTTGGTCTGCCAACTGGTTCGCACCCTTTGGTCTGCCAACTGGTTCGCACCCTTTGGCGGATCGGTTCAGATCCTGACAGCGGAGCGGGCAGTCCAACAGGTTCGCAACCTGTTGGTGGATCGGGTCCGGTCTGGTTTGGAAGTGGATCTGGTTCGGATCATACCTTGAGACCCAATTCAAAAAGAACCAGGCCAGGTAGGGAACCCGAACTCACTCAGACCCAGACCCAAACCCAAACCCAAACCCGAGCCCGGCTCCGGCGCCGGCCGGCCGCCGCCGCCGCCAGCGGCGCGCGCGCACATACGTGCATAGTTCTCTCCTTTTCGCGCGCGAAAACTCCAAGTACCCAAAGGGCACGCCCTTTGTTCTCAATTTTCTCTATATATACACCACAAACTTCCATCCCACGGCCAATGTGGGACTAAATGCTTTAAGCTACCTTTAGTCCCGTTTTGGCTTTGAATTAGGCAAACTTTGGACTTGAATATCTCATTCATTCGAAGTCGGAATTGAACATGTGAATATACCACGTTCATCACAAATGGAAGGAGAACACACTCCAACCATCATCCGGTTGATTCCATCAACGGATCTTGCCATAATTCAACTCGAAGATTCACCTTTATATTCTTCAATTCCAACAAGACTTACATAAAAAAAATTAAAGAGAGATTACATCTTCTCATGCTTAAATACTGATTTTGTAAATTCTTGCTGCATTGGTTCTTTAGCAAATTGTCATACCAAATTTCTTCACCTTTCAGTGCACCTGTAGCCAAGCAAAACCCACAACACACTTGTTCTCTTCGGAGTTGTTTGTTTCGTGTAAAATACTGTAATTTGTAAATGACTTACAGTCTGATTATAACTACGGTGTTTGTTTGAACCGTAATTCGTAAAAGATTTACGCAACCTAATTACCACTTATCTACAACTCACTTACAGTTAATCTGCTATAAGTGGTTTTAGGATCTCGTTTTATCATGAGTTTCCCACTATAAAAGTTTTGAGTAAGCACCTCCAACTGAGTTGTATAGTTGTGCTAAAGCAAGAAGTTAAATTTTCAAAAACTATCATGAATTTTGACTTTTTCTCTCAAATGCCTTTCATTTTTTTTTTTATTTGTAATGCCATGACATTTCTTGTCTTTTGTTCAAAACTTCCTAAATGTTGAACTGCGTCAGCAAAGTCTTACATATTCTTCTTTGAAAAATAGGGTGTTTAGCATATTTACCCCTGAGGTTTAAAATATCACATATTTATAATTTTTTCGTATTGTGATACATATTCTTGTATTTTTAGCTTATTGTTCATATATTTCCTCCTGGTATTAGTGAACAGAAAGTTGGCCTTGAACTTCTCTTTTTTCAATTAATTTGGAGAAAAATCTCAATTACAAATTTATTTCCGTCTCAGTCTCATTTCACGTCAGCCACGTGGTCCATTTCAAATTGGACTCTGCCGTATAACTAATTCATATTTTCCCTTTTTAATTTACAATTTTTTCAGATCTGACCAATTAAATTCTCTTTTTAGATATTTTTCATCCATTCTCTTCGATATCTCCATGGATCTCACCAATCTTCTTCATAAATCATCTCGTGAGTGGATTTGATCATGTTCATTTCCGTGATGATTTTTGAGATTTAGGGTTCGAGTATTTTATTTGATTTCTGCTGGATGATGACAATGCTGAAATGATTGCAATCTTTTTATGCGAGGAATGTGACTCAAGGACTATGACTCATGATCTGATTTCAATTTGAGGGAGTTGATATTTTAGAGGGAGTTACACAGTGATGGAAGAGATGATCGTAGTCTTTTATATTAGGACTGTAACAAAACACTCTAAAAAATAAAATAAAGATGAAAATGAGGTCTTTTATGTAAGGACTGCGATAATCTTTTATGTGAGGACTGCGACTCATGGTCGCAGTCCTTTATGAGGACTACGACTCGCGATTCTGAAGTTACAGTTACAGTCGAAGTTCTAACAAAGTCGCAGTTCTCATAAATTTTATTTTATTGTTCTCGCAAAATTCTTAAAAAGTCTCAATCCCGAAGTCGCAGTCGCAGTTCTCACGAAGTCATAGTCGTGTAGCGCTTTTAGTTGCAGTCGCGGTTAAAAGTCAAATGGAGGTATTTTAGTCTTTTACATTTTTGTGATTAAATCACCAGTCAAACACGTGTTTGCAATCTTGCACCCGCATAAAAAAGAGACACAGGCGAAGAAAAATTGAAATTAAACTTTTTTCTAATTAAATTTTACTATAGGTGATTAAAATCCCCAATAAGGAACTAACAAATGTTAATAGAACAAGCTACATTGACAAAATCACCCCTATAACAGAAATGACTTTCTTGTATGTTTTTCTTTCTCTTTCTTTTCTTTCTTTTTTTGCCTCCAAAAACTTCGTCTCACTTGTCCTAACCTGAACATTTCTGTTGCAATAATCAAAAAAAGTACCAAATCATTCATTGATCAATTGATTGGGTTGTGAGCAAAGCCGATGAAAATATCTCAAAAGGGATTGAGAATATTATCACTCGCTTGCCTTCAGATCAAGATTACTGTTGTTGATGCATCTGGTCAGAATTATTAGTGATTTCATGTTTTCAGACTTTGAAATGGTTGCCCATGAGAGTCCCGTTGGCACTTTCAGTGGCAATTTGCACATATTAGAAACTAGTAATTCAAGCATGGATACACTGATTTACGTCTTTTGGCTCTTTCCTTTTCCAAGCCAGTTACACATTACTTGGTGAGTTATGTGTTATGTTAATAATTTCCATGGATAATTGAGTAAAATGTCAAGTGCATAAATAGAAAGTTGAGTCTCTACTTATTAGATTAAGCTTTTGGCCACATAAGATCTCAATTTAAATTTTGTCCCCATCTTCTTGACACTTACATATGGGCCCGATTGTTATAACAAATGGGTATCAGAGCCCATGAGTGTTGGTGTTGTTTATGACCAATGTTGCTACCAATAAGCTGTTTAAGTTGTCCTTGTAATTCCTACATCTACTCAGGGGTTGGACTTGTACCCTCTTGCCCCTTATGTTGAAGAGTCTGTCAGCCCATATAATTCATGTGTGCATCACATATTAAAAGAGAGATTGTTGAGTCATTTGTGATCTAAATAGTCCCACATTGGATAATTGAGTAAAAAGTGAAGTGCATAAATGCAAATTTGAGTTTCGTAGTGGTCAAATTCTGACCCATACTAATATCAAGACACGTGTCTCTCACCATCAGAATTTTCCGAAGATATCAGCAAGGAAAACCATCCAGCATCCAGAATATTCCCGAAACTATTTCCTCCTCCCGAGGAAATTATTGCCCCGAGAATATTCATCCTCCCGAGACTGGTCCTTCCGTCTTCAGTAAAATAACCTCCGCAACCAACTCTATCGGCTCCCTCATGAAGATACACCCAGAGGAGGTGAATAAGTGTAATGCTAATCAAATGTAAAAATATAACAATTAAAAATGAATAATGCACAGTCAATTCAAATGGGCTCTAGAACTTGTAACGCCCCGATTCCACGGATACGGGTACGTCACTGCGACGTATATACGTAGGTCAGATAATGCCCCACACGTATATACGCTAAGCAAAAAGCACAACAAGAAACAGAGTACACGACAAAGCGTGGTATCAATACATATGCCAACACAAGAAGTACACATACAAAGTTATCACAGGATATTAAAAGCATTACACATTACATGTGTATTACATCATAACCAAGTCCAAAAGAAATATATACAGATATGTATACAAAAAGCTCACAAGTAGAAAGAGGATCTCGTGAGTCAAAAGGTAAGTCTGGCACGAAGGGACTGGAACTAGTTCGCCTGCTCACTAAAGTAAGCTTGGTCCTCTGTGGATGGCTCCACTTCGTTCCAAGCTTCGGAATCTGAATGTGCAAATCCAAGGAGTCAAGACATATACAATAAACAAACTATAGCCAAGTGGCTAAGGGACATGAATAAGGAAAGATGAAACAGTTATAAGGAATATCAACTAACAAGTATGAAAAGCATGAGGAGATAAAATCCTAAATACAATAAATCTACAGTTGACGTCTTATTATTATTACTTGTCTTACTGTGATATCTAGCTATGTGACCCAGCGTCCCAGAGCACATAGATCCATATCCTAGTAAAGCAAGGTTGTTATTGGAAACAGCGGTTGTATCGACGAACTATGTTTACAGTGGACCCCGTACATGCCCGGGATAACGGTCCAGGATTGTTCCGTTACTTGGTGACGGAAGCCAGCCGCTAGGCTAAACAGGAGGGACTTATGTATGCCCTTATCATGATGGTACCAGTAATAGAGGGAGCAAGCACTCCCCTCGGTCCCCTGGAGGCCCACAGGTCAGACCGGAACATGAGTTGCACAACATTCCTAAAAGCCACTGTAAACACGAACACATATCGATATCCGCATGTTTTCCCCCGACCCATATGTAAGTTGGTCCATTTTATGCAAAAGTCAAGTGTATCATGCTTGGTTCAAGTGATGGCATGATAAGTGGTGATATTCACATTTTAACAAGTTATGGAGCGATGATATGTAATAACAAGTCATGAAGTAATATGAGATAATGTCTATCAAGTAACATGTCATGTAGTACCAGTTAAGAAGCATGAACAAGAATAATATGCCACACATGTATCAATGATGAGATCCAATCCCAGAAAAGAAATCAACTAAGTCAAACAGTCAGAATTAGTCGACTATGTGGAAGGATTAGTCGACTAATAGGGGTCTTAAGTCGACTAATGATCTGGATGAGTCGACTAAAACTGGGTTCCAGAGAGTTGGAATTCTGTTTCAGGAAAGTTAGTCGACTAGGGTTGTAAGGGTAGTCGACTAACAGGGAACTACTAGTCGACTAATGGATACTTAAGTCGACTAAGTCTGAGATACAGAGAGTTGATGTTTTATTTCAGGAAAACAGGAGTCGACTGGGGAGAAATGGGTAGTCGACTAGGGGTCTCTAGTCGACTGGAAATCTGGTCTAGTCGACTAAAACTGTGAAATCAGAAAAGGTTAAGTTTCAACTAAAGTGGATTAGTCGACTAGTCCCTAGGTCTAGTCGACTAATCGTGGGAAAACAGCAAACATAACAGATTTCTAGGGTTTTGTTTGAGGGTCTAAAAATATGATTTTTATGTCACAAGTGTGCATGATTTGTCAACACAAGGACACAAAGGAGTTTACAAGTCTTGGTGAGTAAATATACTCACCTCGAACGGTTAATCGAAGTTCTATGCGAGTTCGGAAGAGATCGTAGTCGACGGTATCACCCACTCGATCCTTGGCGATACTTCCGACGAAGAGAGATGCGATCCAAATTCAAGGTAGAGAAGGTTGCTAGAGATGGAGATGAAAACCTAGGTGAGCTTTGGAGTTAGGGTTTGAGATGGAGAAGGAAATGGTGAAGGCTATTTTCTTGGTGAAGTGAAGAAAAGAGTAAAAGAATGTAAAGGAAAACTTATATAGGATTTGATTTTGTAAAGGAGATGCAAATAAAGAATTTGAGAGGGGGTTTTGTGCAAAAAGGGGAGGTGAGGTGTCTCTCCTAGCCACCACTTGGCCGGCCATGGGAGAGAGAGAAAAGATGGGCATTTAATGAGGAAGTAGGTGAGAAAATGTGTGGAGTTGAAATTTTTGGAGAAAATGGAATTTTGGAAAATGGAAAAAAAACTTGTGGTTGTGGAGGAAAGAAATAAGGAAGGAAAAAGAAAGAAATCATAAGGGAGAAGATATTTTCTCTTGGATGTAGAAAATAAAATATTGAAAATACAAGTTCCCGGGTTTAAGTCGAGGATGCGGAAAACATTTCGGGAAATACCGAAATCGTCCGAAATTCAAGTATCTCGGAACGACTCGTAAATTTTACCAAAAATCAATAATAATATATGAAGACGTATAGTGAAATCCGTTTGAAGAAATACTTTATAGTTTTAAAACTAAAAATCCCAGAATCAGTAATTTACCGACTCCGTTGAAATTTTCATAAATTCATAAAATTCTCAGAAAAAGTATTTAAGTAGGAAATATCATTCTAAGAAATAAGGTCTAAAGACTCTTCTAGAAATTCTTAACCGTTTGTAAAATAAAAATTCAGGAATCGATCAGCGACACTGGTCGACACCGGTTTGAAGAAATTTATTTTAATTCAGGAAAAATCCAGAAAATCATAGAAAATCTAATATATTGGAAAATGATATTTGAAATTGAAATCAGTCAAATACAGGAAGTAAATCGAAAAATACGGTCGAAAACTGAATACGCAACTAAGTACGTATTCTGGGAACAGGGTATTACAATCCACCCACCTTACAAAAATTTCGTCCTCGAAATTTCATAAGGTGAAAGGTAACAGGAAAGGTAACAGATAGATAAGGAAAAGAAGAGAGATAACAGTAGAAAAAAATAGAAGGAAAGAGTTTTTACCAAATCAAGATGTGAAGAGTTGAGGGTAACGCTCTCGGATAACATCCTCTCGTTCCCATGTGGCTTCTCCCGGTGCATGTCTGTTCCAAGACACCAATACCAATGGTATAGCCTTGCTCTTCAGTGTCTTAACACTCCTATCCAATATGGCCCTCGGCTGTTCCTGATATGAGAAATCTGGCTGCAGTTCCAGTTCGGAATGATCCAAAATATGACTATCATCCTTTACATACTTCCTCAACTGTGATACGTGGAAAACATTGTGCACTCCCTCCAAAGATGGAGGTAAAGCCAATCTGTACGACACATCTCCCACACGGTCCAAGATCTCGAATGGGCCGATGTACCTCGGACTAAGCTTTCCACGAGTACCGAACCGGATAACTCCCTTGGTAGGTGATATCTTTAAAAACACATGGTCACCTGCCTGGAACTCCAATGGCCTTCTCTGTGTGTCAGCCCAACTCTTCTGACGGCTCTGTGCTGCCCTGAGGTGGTCTCTGATGATTCTGACTTTCTCTGTGGTCTGAATCAGAATCTCTGGCCCCAAAAGTCCCCTCTCACCGACTTCATCCCAACAAATTGGTGACCTACACTTCCTTCCATACAATGCTTCAAATGGTGCCATCTTGATACTTGCCTGGTAACTGTTATTATAAGAAAATTCAGCCAAATGAAGATGGTCTTCCCATGATCCCTGGAATTCAATCATGCAGGCCCTTAGCATATCTTCAAGAATCTGGATAGTCCTCTCAGATTGTCCGTCTGTCTGAGGATGATATGATGTACTGAATTTCAGACGAGTTCTCAAACTTTCTTGGAGACTCTCCCAGAAATGAGATCTGAATCTTGTGTCTCTGTCTGATACAATACTGACTGGAATTCCATGCAGACGAACTATCTCCTTCATGTACTTGTCTGCCAGAACCTCTGTTGACTGACCTACCCTGAATGGTATGAAGTGAGCTGACTTGGTGAGGCGATCAATGATGACCCACACAGCATTGTTACCCTTGGGACTACGAGGTAATGCCGTGACAAAATCCATAGTGATGTGCTCCCACTTCCATTCGGGTATAGGTAAGGGTTGTAGAAGTCCAGCTGATCTCTGATGCTCTATCTTTATCTGCTGGCACACCAGGCACTTGGCTACAAACTGGGCTATCTCCCTTTTCATAGCATTCCACCAAAACTGCTTCTTCAAGTCCTGATACATCTTGTTTCCCCCTGGGTGGATGGAATATGCTGAACTGTGTGCTTCTGCCAGAATCTTCTGTCTAACATCTCCTTGAGGGACACAAATCCTGCTACCAAAATATAAGGCACCATCTGGATGAATACAGATATCAGTCCTCAATCCAGCCTCTACCTGAGCTCGGAATTTCTGTAATCTGGGATCTTCCTTTTGAGCTTCCTTGATCTCATCAATCAATGATGACTGAATCTGCAAAGCCATGAACTGTCCTGCCTTCTCAGTTCCTCGAGCTATCATCAAGTCCAATCTGATAAAGTCTTGAATCAACTCCTTCTGCTGAGTGATTTGGACAAGCATTCCATTCTCTGGCATCCTGCTTAGTGCATCTGGAACTGTATTGACCTTGCCCGGATGATATTGCAAGTCAATATCATAGTCCGCCATCAGTTCAAGCCACCTCCTCTGCCTCATATTCAACTCTTTCTGTGAGAAAATATACTTGAGGCTCTTGTGATCAGTGTATATCAACACTTTATCCCCCAGAAGATAATGCCTCCAAATCTTCAAGGCAAAGATAACAGCTGCTAGCTCCAAGTCATGAGTTGGGTAATTCCGCTCATGAGTCTTCAGTTGCCTTGATGCATATGCTATAACATGACCATGTTGCATAAGCACACACCCCAGGCCTTTACCTGATGCATCACTGTAGATGACCATCCCTCCCCTACCTGAGGGAGTCCTCAAGATTGGAGCTGAAATGAGCCTCTGCTTCAATTGCTCAAATGCTGCAGTACACTCCTCAGTCCACAAGTACCTTTCTCCTTTCCGAGTGAGCTTGGACAACGGGGCTGCAATCCTAGAGAAATCTTGGACAAAGCGTCTGTAATATCCGGCTAGTCCAAGAAAACTCTTAATCTCAGTCACCGTCCTCGGAATTGGCCAATCCTTCACTGCCTGGACTTTGCTGGGATCAACTGAGATTCCTTCTGCTGAAACAATGTGCCCAAGGAAGGCTATACTGTCTAACCAGAAATCACACTTGTTCCTCTTAGCATGAAGCTGCTCCTGCTGGAGAGTCTGCAATACAATCCTCAAGTGTTCTGCATGCTCCCTGTTGTTCTTTGAATAAATTAAGATGTCATCTTTAAAAACAACAACAAACTGATCCAGATAGGGTGAGAACACTCTGTTCATCAAATCCATGAAAACTGCAGGGGCATTGGTGACTCCGAAAGGCATAACTAGAAACTCATAGTGGCCATAACGGGTCCTGAATGCCGTCTTCGGAATATCCTCCTTCTTCACCCTCAGCTGATGGTAACCCGACTGTAAATCCAATTTAGAGAATACACGGGCTCCATGAAGCTGATCAAACAGATCATCAATCCTGGGTAAAGGATACTTGTTCTTGATGGTAACTTTGTTCAACTCCCTATAGTCAATACAAAGTCTCTTACCACCATCCTTCTTATTGGCCAACAGTACTGGAGCTCCCCATGGTGAAGTACTTGGCCGAATCAATCCCTTGTCTGAGTATTCCTACAGTTGCTTCTTCAGAATCTCTAACTCCGTCGGTGCCATCCTGTACGGAGCCTTGGATATAGGAGCTGCTCCTGGAACTGTATCAATGGAGAACTCAATCATCCTATCCGGTGGCAGTCCTGAGATCTCAGCAAACACTCCTGGGAATTCATTCCACACTGGTACCTTCTGCTTCTGAACCTCCGAAGTAGTCATCCGAGTCTTTCCCTCGGTAGACTTCACTTCTCCACTGAATTGGAACTCCGGTTGATGAGGGATTCTGAAATTAATCTTCCTCTCCCTACAATCAATCACTGCATAGTACTGACTGAGCCAGGTCATGCCTAAGATTACGTCGTACCCTTTGGTGTCTAGTACGAGCATATCTATGGCCAAGGTCTTATCACAAAGTTCTACTGGACAATCAGTACAAACTCTAGAAAATATGACTACCCCATTCCCTGTACTAATCTCCCATTTGTGGTCTAAAGATCTAACAGGTATAGAATGCAAAGCCACAAAATGGTCGGAGATGTAACAGTGGGATGCACCTGAATCGAAGAGAGCGAGAACAGGTTTTGAATGAACTCTGATGTTACCTGTTATCACTTCCTCTGAAGTCTCAGCCTCCTCTGCTGTAAGAGTGTAAGCCTGACCTCTACCACGCCCTGCTGCAGTCCTGGCTCCTCTCTGGACTGGGCGAACAACATGCTGTGGCGGAAGGGGAAGAGCTCTCCTCATCACTGGTCCCTGATTCCTCTGCCCAAGTGGCCCTGGTAGCACTCTCTGTCCATTGGGTCCTGGAAGTGCTGGCAAAGTCTGGTTGGCTACCCCCAATCTCCTGTGTGGACAGGTCTCTATAGAATGATCCCGTGATCCACACACAAACACAACCCATTTGCCCTCCGGCAATTCTGACGAATGTGGCCCGGCTTCTGACAATAGCTACAGAATGTAAATGGTTGGGCCGTCTGGTAAGGAGCTGGCCTGAAAGGTTGCCTCTGAACTTTCGCTGCTCTTTATGGGCCTCCTCTTCCTATTGGTACAAATGGCCTCTTCATGGCCTGGTTCCCCATCTGGTCAACTTTCTTCTTCTCAAGCCCACGCTCAACTTCTCGAGCTATGGTGAGAACCTCCGAATAAGTCTTCAACTGCTGGGGCATCAGGAAAACTTGTATGTCCATCTGCAGACCCTGCTGGAACCTGCTTGCCCGCTTCTCCTCATCCGTCACCATGTACGGAGCAAAGCGGCTCAATCTAAGAAACTCTGCAGCATACTCGTCCACGGACTTGCTCCCTTGCTGAAGCCTGATAAACTGCTCTTCCATGTCCTTCTGAGCAGTAGCTGGGAAGAATCTGGCATAGAAGCTCTTGGAGAATGTGTCCCAGGAGACAGGCTTCTCCAGTCTGGGCTCCTCAGCTAGCCACCAAGTTCTGGCTATATCCTTCAACTGAATCTTGGCGACCTCCACCTGGTTATCCTTTGGTACTCTGGCTGCGTTCAACAAATCTGAGGTGTCCGTCAGCCATTGCTCAGCATCCAGGGGTTTCTCTCCACCAGTGAAGATGGCTGGTTGCAGCCGTCTGAAGTCCGATACATTCCCCGGCCTCTGTTCCTTTGGAGCTGTCAATTCTTGCCGAAGGAGTTCGGTTTGTTGCTGCTGGTTCTCCATCATCGTCTGAATGACCCTCAGAATATCCACATTCTCTCCAGTGGGTCCATTCGAGGCTTGCCCAGAGTGGTTACGACCCGATCTTCTCTCCATACTGAGTTGGGAATAGAAAACTGGAATTTGGAAACAAATGGAAGGAGTTTAGGATATAAGGAAAGGAATCAAGAAGGAATCAAGAAGGACTCAATAACTTTGTACATTGTAGTTGGCATTAGCAAATTACTAGAATTTGCCGCTTGATTGTACTTTAGGTGTGAGAGCCTAGGCTCTGATACCAACCTGTAACGCCCCGATTCCACGGATACGGGTACGTCACTGCGACGTATATACGTAGGTCAGATAATGCCCCACACGTATATACGCTAAGCAAAAAGCACAACAAGAAACAGAGTACACGACAAAGCGTGGTATCAATACATATGCCAACACAAGAAGTACACATACAAAGTTATCACAGGATATTAAAAGCATTACACATTACATGTGTATTACATCATAACCAAGTCCAAAAGAAATATATACAGATATGTATACAAAAAGCTCACAAGTAGAAAGAGGATCTCGTGAGTCAAAAGGTAAGTCTGGCACGAAGGGACTGGAACTAGTTCGCCTGCTCACTAAAGTAAGCTTGGTCCTCTGTGGATGGCTCCACTTCGTTCCAAGCTTCGGAATCTGAATGTGCAAATCCAAGGAGTCAAGACATATACAATAAACAAACTATAGCCAAGTGGCTAAGGGACATGAATAAGGAAAGATGAAACAGTTATAAGGAATATCAACTAACAAGTATGAAAAGCATGAGGAGATAAAATCCTAAATACAATAAATCTACAGTTGACGTCTTATTATTATTACTTGTCTTACTGTGATATCTAGCTATGTGACCCAGCGTCCCAGAGCACATAGATCCATATCCTAGTAAAGCAAGGTTGTTATTGGAAACAGCGGTTGTATCGACGAACTATGTTTACAGTGGACCCCGTACATGCCCGGATAACGGTCCAGGATTGTTCCGTTGCTTGGTGACGGAAGCCAGCCGCTAGGCTAAACAGGAGGGACTTATGTATGCCCTTATCATGATGGTACCAGTAATAGAGGGAGCAAGCACTCCCCTCGGTCCCCTGGAGGCCCACAGGTCAGACCGGAACATGAGTTGCACAACATTCCTAAAAGCCACTGTAAACACGAACACATATCGATATCCGCATGTTTTCCCCCGACCCATATGTAAGTTGGTCCATTTTATGCAAAAGTCAAGTGTATCATGCTTGGTTCAAGTGATGGCATGATAAGTGGTGATATTCACATTTTAACAAGTTATGGAGCGATGATATGTAATAACAAGTCATGAAGTAATATGAGATAATGTCTATCAAGTAACATGTCATGTAGTACCAGTTAAGAAGCATGAACAAGAATAATATGCCACACATGTATCAATGATGAGATCCAATCCCAGAAAAGAAATCAACTAAGTCAAACAGTCAGAATTAGTCGACTATGTGGAAGGATTAGTCGACTAATAGGGGTCTTAAGTCGACTAATGATCTGGATGAGTCGACTAAAACTGGGTTCCAGAGAGTTGGAATTCTGTTTCAGGAAAGTTAGTCGACTAGGGTTGTAAGGGTAGTCGACTAACAGGGAACTACTAGTCGACTAATGGATACTTAAGTCGACTAAGTCTGAGATATAGAGAGTTGATGTTTTATTTCAGGAAAACAGGAGTCGACTGGGGAGAAATGGGTAGTCGACTAGGGGTCTCTAGTCGACTGGAAATCTGGTCTAGTCGACTAAAACTGTGAAATCAGAAAAGGTTAAGTTTCAACTAAAGTGGATTAGTCGACTAGTCCCTAGGTCTAGTCGACTAATCGTGGGAAAACAGCAAACATAACAGATTTCTAGGGTTTTGTTTGAGGGTCTAAAAATATGATTTTTATGTCACAAGTGTGCATGATTTGTCAACACAAGGACACAAAGGAGTTTACAAGTCTTGGTGAGTAAATATACTCACCTCGAACGGTTAATCGAAGTTCTATGCGAGTTCGGAAGAGATCGTAGTCGACGGTATCACCCACTCGATCCTTGGCGATACTTCCGACGAAGAGAGATGCGATCCAAATTCAAGGTAGAGAAGGTTGCTAGAGATGGAGATGAAAACCTAGGTGAGCTTTGGAGTTAGGGTTTGAGATGGAGAAGGAAATGGTGAAGGCTATTTTCTTGGTGAAGTGAAGAAAAGAGTAAAAGAATGTAAAGGAAAACTTATATAGGATTTGATTTTGTAAAGGAGATGCAAATAAAGAATTTGAGAGGGGGTTTTGTGCAAAAAGGGGAGGTGAGGTGTCTCTCCTAGCCACCACTTGGCCGGCCATGGGAGAGAGAGAAAAGATGGGCATTTAATGAGGAAGTAGGTGAGAAAATGTGTGGAGTTGAAATTTTTGGAGAAAATGGAATTTTGGAAAATGGAAAAAAAACTTGTGGTTGTGGAGGAAAGAAATAAGGAAAGGAAAAAGAAAAGAAATCATAAGGGAGAAGATATTTTCTCTTGGATGTAGAAAATAAAATATTGAAAATACAAGTTCCCGGGTTTAAGTCGAGGATGCGGAAAACATTTCGGGAAATACCGAAATCGTCCGAAATTCAAGTATCTCGGAACGACTCGTAAATTTTACCAAAATCAATAATAATATATGAAGACGTATAGTGAAATCCGTTTGAAGAAATACTTTATAGTTTTAAAACTAAAAATCCCGGAATCAGTAATTTACCGACTCCGTTGAAATTTTCATAAATTCATAAAATTCTCAGAAAAAGTATTTAAGTAGGAAATATCATTCTAAGAAATAAGGTCTAAAGACTCTTCTAGAAATTCTTAACCGTTTGTAAAATAAAAATCCAGGAATCGATCAGCGACACTGGTCGACACCGGTTTGAAGAAATTTATTTTAATTCAGGAAAAATCCAGAAAATCATAGAAAATCTAATATATTGGAAAATGATATTTGAAATTGAAATCGGTCAAATACAGGAAGTAAATCGAAAAATACGGTCGAAAACTGAATACGCAACTAAGTACGTATTCTGGGAACAGGGTATTACAGAACTTCTCCTCTATATTCTTCTTGATTAAGAGTTGAGTGCAATGAAAGCAAAATACAAGTATAAGAAATAGATATATAGAGAGAGAAAACAACAGTAAATATAAAAAGATTTGTTTTGAGGTTCGAGCAACTCATTTTATATCCCAGCCTTCACTGTGTGAAGAATTTCTACAATCCACTTAAGATCTTTCACAAAGAGCTACAATGGTTTACATAAGATCCGAAGTACACAACTCTAATCTCCAATCCTCTACTCAAGAGGTAGAATAAAGTCAATGAAGTTTACAAGTTCTTGGTGACCACAAAGATTACAAGCTCTCACTTCACAACTTCCTAGAGTAAGAATGAGAAATAAAACTCAAGAAATTTGTGACAGAAAATTCAGTTGAAATGAATGAACTTGAGAGCTTAAACTTGTATTAATTGATTTGAAGCAGAGAGCTCTTTAAACTTGAAAACTAGAATTTTTTCAAACTTTTCTCTTTAACAAAAACTTGATTTTTCTTCAAAATTATTGTTTAATTCTCTACAAATGAACCATATATATAGGCAATATGTAAAATTATTAAAGGAGTGAACCAGGGTATTGGAGGGCAATTAAGCCCTAAAATTGCAAAAATACCCATTGGAGAAAAGACAAAAAAATCAGTAGATTTAAAACTAACCGCTACTGTAGTGGAGATAGTCTGTTGGTCGACCTTCTAGTTGATCGCAAGGCCTAATTCAAAAACTAGCTGTAGCCAATCAGTCGCCTAGTCAAATGACCGAAACAAATATAGAGAACTGACATAAGAACGATCGACCGATCGGTCAACCGAAGTGCTAAACATAGGCAGTGAAGTTTTGGCGGTTGACCAGTAAGTCGACCGATAAATGTGCACAAACAAGCTATGCACAGACGGTCGACTACTTGATTGACCGACAGCTGTGCATTTACAACGCACATAGGACGGTTGATCGACCTACCCAAAAAAACAAATTTTGAGATAGATTTTGAAATAGAACTTATTTTTAAACATATTATGTTTAAAATATGTTTTGACAACATATAAGCTATAGGATACATGATTGAAATTGGATATAAAAATCTGGAAATATAAACCATGTATCAATAACCATTTTGTAAAATACCAAAACCCAAAAACTATATATGAAAACTTGAGTTATGTGTATGAGCTTGAGCATTAATTCAATACCATACACTTAAATATTCTAATTTCTTATATATGTTCTACATTATTTCAAGTAGATGGACCTCATTAGTCTCATTAGGAATCTAAAAATCTATGAGATGGAAAGAAACGTTAGATAGGAGAAAGCACCCCAAAAAAAGGCTCTTTCTTTCAAATCCACTCTTACTATTTCCGATGATGAAGATGAGGACCTAGGAGATGATGAAGATTTATCCTTTCTTGTAAAGAATGTTAGAAGGATGTACAATAAAGTCAAATTCAACAACCTAAGAAAATGGCAAGGAAAGAAGGAGAAAAAGATAGTGTGTTATAATCTTCATGATAAGAACTGCGACTATGAGGACTACAACTACGGTGTCGCAGTTCTCATAAGCACTCTAAAATAATAAAATAAATGAAAATGAGGTCTTTTGTGTGAGAATTGTGACTCGTGGTCACAATACTTCAAATGAGTATTGCGACTCACAATCCTGATAGTTCAGTTGCAGTCGAAATTCTCACAGTCACAGTTATAACAAAGTTTATGTTGCAGTTCTCACAAAATTCTTATAAAGTCGTAGTCTCTAAGTCACAATCACAATCGTAATCACAGTCGCAGTTCTCACAAAGTTGCAGTTGCGGAGCGCTATCAGTTGTGGTCGTGGTCGCGATTAAAAGTTAAAATGGGGTGTTTTAGTCTTTTGTATTTTTTTTATTAAACCACCAGTCAAACACGCGTTTCACAATTTAGAGCCTGCAAAAAAAAATAAAGCTCAGATGAAGAAAAAATTGTAGTTGAGGTTTTTCCTAATTAAGTTTTATTATAGATGATTTTGCCAAAAATCCCCATTAAATTAACCACAAATTAATTTGGTGATTGCATAATTGTATTACATGATTTACCATTTTGTGATATTTTCTACCCAAGCATTCTTGGTATCATCTTTTGGCTATAAGAAGAGAGTATTTATGACCAAAAATCTAGAAGTTTCTTTTGTTTTTATTTTTTTCTTCCTTCCAAATTTAAATTGCTAGTGATGATACAGATTTTATGCGCAGAACAATAACCTCCATGAAGAATCCACAAATCAGGCGGAGACTAATGTAGCCAGAGACGTACCCAATACGAAAAGAATAGAGAAACAATAAAGAAAAGCAATCAACATAATATTTAACGAGGCTCGGTAACGTGCCTACGTCCTCGGGGTAAGGGAGAGAGAGATTGAGATTTTATTGATTCAACAATCAATTACAACTTATTCCTTCTTCAAGGAATTTCCAATAGAAATTTTCAGTGGGATACAATACATGAGGGCTCTAACCCTTATTTATACCCACAGAGTCCCTGGTTTTTAGGAAACCCCAGCTGGATTCGATCACAACTAGAAAAAGAATCTGAATCTATGAAGGACAGTAGAAAACGCGTCTGTCGGTCGACCGACCCATGCCAAGGTCGACCGTGCAGTCGACCGAATCCAAACCGAGAGCAGTCTCCTTTCAGTTGGTCGACCGGGCAGTCGACCGGCATACTCCTGTGCACGTTGTGCACACGGTCGACTGCCCAGTCGACCGGTTCCTCCTCTGGTCGACCGGGCGGTCGACTGAGGTCATTCTAGGCCTGCAACACGTGCCGTTTCTTACTCCCTTTGTCTTCCGATTTCTGTGCTATCTTCCGATGTCTCATTTATCTCCTCTCTCCCTACAACAGACACCCTTATTTTTTAGTCATAAAATCTCTTTGCTTCTTGGCCAAAAGAATGATATCAAACATTTCGGTAAAAAAACTCTCATTGAATGGTAACTTGTGTAGTACAAATCAGGATTAGGATTCGGTTCATGTGTATGAGCCACACACACATGAACCGAATCCGTACAAGTCGGACTATATGCAATCAGCAAAATATGTAAGGAAACTAAAATAAATAAATAAATAAACTCCCAAATTCCCTAATCTTTTAACTATACAGATTTCCTAATTTTTCGGTGATAAAATTCTCTCTGCTTAAAGACTAAAGAATACTCATTGCTAGCAATTTAAATTTGGAAGGAAGAAAAAAAATAAAACAAGAGAATGTTTCAGAATTTTGGTCATAAATACTCTCTTCTTATAGATAAAATATGATACCAAGAACTTTCCGGTAGAAAATCTCACAAACTCCAATTATGCAATCACCAAATCTAATTTCTGGCGAATTTTATTTGCTATCTTAATTGACCAAAAATAAAAATATTCTTCATAACCTTGACGAACAAAATAGACAGGTTGTTAATTGTCAGATACACTATCCACTCATTGCATTCAGTATAAATACAAGGCATCACATAAAATAGTCTCTCATTCTCATAACAAAAGAGTGGTAGAGAGAATCAATTACAGTTCAAAATGCATTTCGGACAATTGCTTCTTGTTGGGCTATTCATCTTTCTTTTGAGAAGGGGAGATGCTGCATTTGATTATGGCCAGGCTCTCACTAAGTCATTGCTCTACTTTGAGGCACAAAGGTCAGGGAGGTTGCCGAGGAACCAACGAGTCCAATGGCGTGGTGACTCGGGCCTTGGAGATGGCAGAGACGCGAGAGTAAACTTCCTCCGTTTCTTATTTTTCTTTATTCGATCTAATTCATAACAAATCTCAAATGTACGCAGATGTGAAAGGACCAGCAATGCTATTGCTAGAAAACTACAATTATAAGGCCGTGCTTATGAGTTTACAGTGAAAGATGCAATATTGATACTTAAATAATTCAATTACAATTGCAGTAAAACCATGGAGTCCTCTTCTTGTTTCCTTCCTGTCAGACCTGTAATCATTTACTATCTGTTTGTCCTTACAATTTTTATTTATTTGATGTGTTTCATGGATTTAAGATTACTAGCCAAGAACACCATCAAATATTGTTATACTAGTGATAGAAAGTATCTATGATTTATTAGTATCTATTCCAATTAAATAAAATTATGATACTTCCATTTAGATCTTTCCTCATATCAGTTTAACATATATGAAAAACTTCTTAAAATGTTCCCTTAATCAATCATTAGGTATTAAAATATCTTCTTATTTCCTAAAAACAAAAAATCTTCTTAAATAAGTAGGCAAACATATTAATACATTTCTATTTTATGAACAACTTGGTATAGATCCTTCTCATTAATATGATCTTACCCAAAAGTCTATAATTACGAGAAAATTACAATACAATCAAGCATGTTCAAATTAATGGCAGTAAAAAAAAATTTCTAGCTTCCATGTGTTTTGTTTGGTTGGGGGGGCGGGATAATGTTGAAGAGAAAATTCAAAAAAATGAAAATTATGGGCGAGTCCCCACAGATAAATTGATACAGCTATCATTAATAAGTAGTGCACATATCTTCCTGTTACCAGATTGATCTCACCGGAGGATACTACGACGCGGGCGACAACGTTAAGTTCGGCTTCCCATGGCCTTCACGGTGACCCTACTCTCATGGAGCGCAGTCGAGTTCGATCACCAACTCTACGCCAAGAAGGAGCTCGGAAATGCATTGGCCGCCATCCGATGGGCACTGACTACCTCCTTAAGGCCCACCCTCAGCCCCAAGTCCTGTATGCCGAAGTCGGCGATGGCAACTCGGACCACGCTTGCTGGCAGAGGCCAGAGGACATGACCACTCCTCGGACCGCTTACAGGCTTGACTCCACAAAGCCCGTTTCGGATGTCGCTGGCGAGACTGCGGCTGCATTGGCTGCAGCATCCATTGTGTTCCGGAAGTTTGATGCCAGATATGCTAGGGTTCTGCTTACCCATGCAAAACAGGTGGTTAATTAGTGTTTAATTACTGGTTTTTTTGTTCATTTTGTTTTTTAAATTAATATGAAATTTGTTATGTTTTTTTTTTTTTTTTGGTTTTTCCGCAGCTCTTTGATTTTGCTAGTAGCTATAGAGGGTTGTACTCGAGCAGTATCCCAATTGTGCAGAATTTCTATTCCAGCAGTGGCTTTGATGTAAGACCGTTTCTTGTTTTGTTTTTTTGTTTTTCTCAGCTCTGTGAAAATTTAGAATCATTTCGGTATTTTTCCTAATTTCCCCGCTTTTGCTGCATGCAGGATGAATTGTTGTGGGCAGCTGCATGGCTTCACCGTGCCACCGGCGACAAGGCCTACTTGGGCTTCCTCGGCCAAGCTCAAAACACAGGCGGCACCCGAACTCAGTTCTCATGGGACGACAAATTCGCCGGTGCCCAAGTCCTAGTGTCAAAGGTCAATTTCACAAATCTCAACTAAAGACTTAATTTTGTTACGGGTTCACATGAAAACAGAGAAAAAAAATTTCAATTTCAATCAAAAATAACTTGCTCACTGCACAATTTCTGTTTGCAGCTCATCCTGGACAAGACCGTAGGCAACGACGATGTGTGGGCACAGTACAAGGACAGTGCAGATCAGTTCATCTGCAATGTGATCCAGAAAGGCAGCAGCAACACTAAGATAAGCCCGGTGGTGCGCTGTGGTTTCAGCCCTGGAACAACTTACAGTACACCACTGCGGCCTCGCTGCTCATAGCTGCCCACGCCGACCATCTGGCCGCGGCACGTGCCAGCCTTCAGTGCCCCGGCGGTGTAGTTTTGCCCAATGATCTCATCAATTTCGTCCGACAACAGGTAATCAATTTGTTACCTTATCATCTGCTCTATTTCAACATGGTTATAAGAGCTGCATTCAATTCTCGACAGGCTGACTACATCTTGGGCGCGAATCCGAAGAAATTGAGCTACCTGGTAGGATTTGGGCCCAATTATCCGACCAAGTGCACCACAGGGGCGCTTCGATCCCATCCATCAAGAACAATCCAACTCCGACCGACTGCAATGGTGGATTCAAGTTCATGAACGCGAACACGCCCAATCCCAACGTCCTGCATGGTGCAATTGTCGGCGGTCCAGATGATAACGACGGGTACACGGACTCCCGCTCCAATTTTCAGCAGAATGAGCCTGCAACTGTCAACACTGCGCCATTTGTTGGCGTGCTCGCAAGGCTTGCTTGAACACTGGTTGATCCTGAGATCTGTGGCATGGTGGGTTTGCGAGGAGAGGAGTTGGGTAGATTTAGCTATCTGGTACTGTCACGATCTTAGTATTAAGGAGTGTCTGTCTAAAATAATTTCAACAAAAATAACAGGCGATTGTAGAAATTTGAGACAAACGCATTGCAAGTTTCCAAGTTGGTTGGTGATTTTTATTTTTATTTTTATTTTAAGAAAACCCTGTAGGGCTACAGCATAGCCCCAAGTGAGTACCGGAACTCCCGCCACAGTGTAAGAAAGAAACTCCTATTAGGGAGAATGAAACGCTTAATGCATACACATGGATCGCAGCAAGAGCCTCCATGAAACTATTAGGCGCACCTTTCGTACGCTGTGAGTGAGCTTCCATGAACCACTAGTCGAGCCTAGCGGTTTACATATGTTGCAAAGTCAAACGGTTGCATAATATACCTCTCACTGCCCCTTACAAATTTATTTTAAAAAATGCTCTCGGCCCAATGCGAATGAAGTGATTCGAACCAATCACCTTCAAAAGGACAAAAAAAAAACTAAATGCCGCTTAAACTATATTCTTGATCATCGGCCTAGCTATACCAAAAAGTAATACAACTCTCTTGAATCTGTCTAATTTCAAAATGCAACAAAAAACTGCAAACTATGTGGGAGAATAGACAAGAAAGAAGAGAGGTGATGCCAACCCCACAACAACGGCCAGAGCTTATCCACGAGAAAGTTAGGCACCACGTGATTTTTGTTAAACCAGTTGAAGAAACAGGAATTCTGTATTATTATTATGAAGACAATAATCAAATATATATCCATTCCAATTACATAATAAGGAAACACTCTATTCCAACCACAATTAGTATTATATAATTGTATTCTAAATACTACTCTTTAACACCCTCTCACAAACTCAAAATGAATGGAGCGGAAATTGTGAATTTGAATAAAAAAGGAAAAAAATAAAAAATGTTTGCTGAAATCAAGAAGTTGATATGGACCCCACATGGAGCTCTTCGAAAACTTGTACTCTTGGACACTCCCTCGCAAACTCACGATGGATAAAACGTTAAAATTTTGGATTAGTGTCGATGATGAGAAGGAAATGACATATTTTTTTTATTTTATATATTTTGAAGAAACTAAATTGTGTATGTTATCGATGAAGACAATATCCAAAAATATAGAAATAATATTTTAATGATAAGAAAACCTCTACTCTTAATACAATTAGTATTATATATCGTATTCTTAATATTACTCTTTGACAATTTTTATTAATAGAAAGACATTCGATATAGTTAAAATATGAATTTTTTGTCACTCATACGACACCAAACAAGTAGCGGCTCTCCTACACAATTCTATTAAATCGTGTGAGAATAAATCTAGCAATATATATATCTATCTCTATATATCTATATGTATGTGAAATATATATATATATATATATATATATATATATATATATATATATATATATATATATATATATATATATATATATATATTGAAAAAGTTAATGTAATTTTATTGAAAATACGAACAGTGTAACAGAAATGTACAGGGTTAGGCTACTCTGACTCACAAATCTCGGATAATTATAGGGAGAGGAGAGGATTCTGACCGTCACTTCCACTATAGTACACCAGAGAAGGATCAAATTGACCCCAAGCCTCCAATGTATTACAGTTTGTTTTCGTTATCTTAAACAACTCAATCTATTACATATAGTACTGGCTTACACTATACCATTCTCTCAAACAATTCTTCTTTGTGACAAATGATTTATACTTCAGTGACAAATGGGCTTGCTAGGACCAATTGCTTAGTATTTCCAGCTCCAGTGCAGAATTGGATTCTTTCTAGTGGCTGATTGGAGTTCATTTATGCATCATTTTATACCACCATACTATACTTTATGTTAATAAAAATGGGATTTTTATTGCTTTTCATTCTTATTTTTCAGGTCCAATATTAAACGGAGAAGAAGGCCCAATTTTTGTGATTTTTAAAGGAATTAAAGAGGAATTTAGAAGCCCACAACAAGGAAGCCCAAATCTGGACTGATCCAAAGCATATTCTTCACCTTCTAGAAGATCCAGCTGGGCAGACGAGGCATAACAGAATGGCAGAAAATTCGTTGGAACAACGGCTAAGATTCTGCCGTGGATCTGCGGCAGTCCTTTGGCCGTTGATCAAGCGATTGATCCAACAGCTGTGGTGGGATGGCCTCTTCTCCTGAAAGCTATAAATAGACCGCTAGGGCCTCTGTAAACGAGGAGGAGAGAATAGCATTCTTGTTTAGGAAAATTGTTAGGGTTTCTCTAGGTTTCTTTAGTCTCTTGTGTAATTTTCATTTTCTCCTTCTAGATCCAGAAAAGGGAGAGAGGGTGAGAAATCTTTGTAATTGAAGAAGGTGACAACTCAATACAAGGGATCAATCTTTCCTTCCTCAAGTCTTTTCTTGTTCTATTGCATTTTTCTTCAAGTTTTTACTTTCTTGCATTTAATTTCTACCATGTATTTTTGCTTGTTCTTTCTTCCTATGGCTAGCTAACTCACTAACATGACTAACTAACTTCTAACACTACGACTACTAACTCTTGGGTGCTTGCGAACTCATATGAATCATTGGATGTTCTATTTCTACTCTTGTAATTTACAAGTCTGTTTCATTCCCAATGAAGATGAGTTATGTTCAATTCTTAGTAAATATTTTGTATCCCCTCCATATGTTTCATGTGTGCCTCACTTAGAGCCTTGTCTCTCGAACAAGTGCCTTGATGGAACATGAAGATGGATCACTTCATTGTGCTAACAACTATTGTACAAGTTTCTTATTTCATGCTAGCTTGGTTATAACTTTGATGGACTAATGAATCTTACATTCTTATTTAGCATACCTAAGTTTGACTACCCATGTTCCATTATTAAAAATCTATTTAGGGAGCCGATGATTCAAGGAGGCCACCTAGCCAAGTCTAGATGAGAACACATCGTCGACATGGGACAACATATCGACTTGACAAAGTAAGATATACTATTACTGATGAATCAACATGAGGCATGCATAACCTAATGAGAGTAGTAAGTTAGTAGTGTAGAATGTTATTTAGTCATGGCTTTCTCTCTTTCGTATTTCAAAACCCTTTTCTAAAATATTCTCTTTTTAAACATCACCATTTTTTATTCCGTCTTTCATTCCGTTTTTCTTTTTCTTTACAAAACCTACAAAGATTTTTCATTCTTTTTCACTTCGTTTGTTTTTCATTTTTTAAACAAAGAAGAACTTTCATTTTCTTCTCGAAAATCTCAACATAAAAACCTTGAACGCTTTCATCGCTAACCCTCCCTGCGGATACGACCCGTCATAGCTTGTACTACGAACAGTAATTCGAAGGAGTAAAGTAAACCTTCATATACATTCAGAGTTTTGATCATCAGTACACGGACATCAACGGTTTACTCTAAACCCTTTCTCAATACAATTACTCCTTCTGAACAAATTTTTGGCGCCATTGCCGGGGAAGGTAACGCTTTTTATTGAGTTTTTGGAACTAAAACGAATTTTTTCTTCTCTTTGAAGGTTACAGGTTAAGGAAACAGTAAACAAAGACTTGCAGTGATATATAAGTGATTTTGGGTCTCTGCTCTAGAAAACAGAGACAAAGTACCCTCTGAATTGTCACGTTTTTCCAGCGTAGGTGATTAGTCTCTAATTTTGCATAATTTTTATCACATCCGTATATTTATTTGGTATAAAATTCTGCTAATAAAGTTTTGCTTCCTTAATTCTAGTTCCATGGTGTGCAATAAAAAAGAAAACCCTAAATCACCATTTAATTGGTGATTAAAAGCGTATATCATAGCCATTGACCTAGAAGAGCTGATTCGTCAAAACAGAGGCTGCAAACCAGAAACTTGGCACAGGAACTGACAGGAGACAGACGGGACGGCGCGCGGCTTGAAGCGCCGCGCGCGGCCCTAGTATGGCCGCGGGCCGCGTTTCCGTGGCCGCGTTTTGGGCCAGGGTTTGTCCCCTGGCCCCCTGTTCCCCTGGTGCTTATAAATACCCCCTTGGGGTTCCAGAGTTGAAGATATACAGAGTGTAGGAGTAGTTTTCATTCCATGTTGTAGTTTAGGGTAGTTTAGTTTAGGTTAGTTCTTCTTCCTCCATTGTATTTTTCATTTTGTAGATCTTGTAATAGGGAGAGAGAGTGGTACATGCTTAGAATGCAAGAGTGCTTGTAATAGAAAGTGACAATCTATGAAGGTACTCTCTTTACCTCTCTATGTTTTTCTTCTCTCTAACTCCTTTTACATGTGTAGCTAACTTTTCTCTCATGGCAATTAACTAATAACCACCAACTAGTCTAACTTTTTATTTGATAATCGACATAAATCTAATAGCCTCGATTTAGTCTTGCTCTTACAAGAGCCATTGATGGCTCATGATGATGGATCTAACACTCTAACTTCCTAACCACTAACAAGCTAACATTATTCTACTTCATGCTTGCTCTTATTGGGTTTTGATGATTTAAGTGTAGCTTGCACTTATTTGTTGAGTTGGGTTGTGATGAGTTACATATGGGTCATGCTTTAAATCGCTCTTGAACTAAGGACTAGTGATGGCCAATGATATATGTGAGGCAACTATCACTAAGAGGTTAGCATGTTGGTGGAGCCATTAGTAGTTAGTGCCGTGAGTTTTCTTTCTTTTTCATTTTATTTTAGATATAAAAATAAAACTACAAAAATCATTCTTTCCTATGTTTCCCACTTCTTCGTATTTCACCGTACTTCTCTTTTAATTCATTCTTTTCTTTTCTTTTCATTCTTTAAAACTTTGAAGAACTATTAACATACACGTGAACATACCGTGTAAGCTTCTATCGCCTCCCGTCCTTATGGATTCGACTCGTTTTAACCTCTATGCTATAACGGAAGTATCGAGGAAGCTAAAACACACACACTTTAAATATCAATTTCAAAATATACACTTTTTGTGCACGATTTTCCCCCGATCAGTAGGCCGCGGACCCGCGGCAAAGAAGAGTTCACTACTGACTGGTTTTGTACAGGGCTGCTTACTTTGCAAAAATATAGCTTGCTGCAAACTTTATTTCTGTATGCCATCACCAAGAACCTGCTAATAAACCAACAATAAAATATTGTTGAAAAGTTTAAAAATTAATTGGACGTTTGCATTTTAGGTACGTGTCTTTTCAATTCATTTACTTTACTGTTGAAAAGTGATGGAGCAAGGTACGTTCGCATTGCATTTCAAATAGGACTCATCTTTTGGTTGATTTACATCGCCTTGAGTGAAATCTTGTTTACATATATTGTACACTTGCACAAACTGATTTTAAGGGCACCACCCAAATAACAAGATAAGGTGGGGATTTAATCACCCTTCCTTCGCCCAAAAATCACATTCCAAGCACTCACAATCTCAAGCTTTTTAATAAAAATTGATAGACGTTGGTCCCTAGGGACATCCGGACTCGATAAGAGATCAGCCGAGGTTGAAAATTATTTCTGATTCATACTCCAATCAAATCAGTGTCTAAGGTTAGGGATTAAGCGGTTAAGCCTCGAAGATACCGTGGTTTGGCGTAATTAAGGCCCGTTGCTTACGCACGGATACCTCCCACCGTATTTTGCCCCTACCTGGCTAATTAGCTGTGGTCTGACTCGAGCAATAACCTTCTTCGATTCATCGAACAGTTAGGAGTCATCTAGGCCCAGAGATCCTAGATAGCTTGTGATTGTTTTTCTTTCTTCTTGTTTGTTATTTTCCTTTTTTGCTTGATTGTTTGGTTAACGTTGTCTGTGATTGTGCATGCAAGAGTGGTACCGGGATCTAATTTCAGCAAGACCTGTTAGGACTTCTATACTTGCACAAAACACCACTTCCTGACACAATCCCAATCATGGCTAACAATACTTCTCTCCAAGACAAGTTCTACCATATTCGCACTTCACTTCCTTCATGCATTCTTTTACCCGAGGCAAATGGAAACAATTTTGAGCTTAAACCGCAATTCATAAATATACTCCCTAGGTTTCATGGCCTAGAATCCGAGGACGCATATTTCTTCATTCGTGAGTTTGAAGAAGTGTGTTTGATGATAAGAATTCCCCAACTGAGGGAAGACGCTGTTAGATTAAGGTTCATTCCCTTCGCGCTTAAGGGCATAGCCAAGAAGTAGCTATATAATCTGCCTGCCAGTTCTATCTCGTCATGGGATGATTTTGTCAAAGTCTTTCTTAAGAAGTTCTATCCTATTCATAAAATGGCCCTCATCAGAAAAAACATAATACAGTTTAAGAAGGAAACAATTAAATCATTTTAAAAGTATTTTGAACGGTTTAAGGATTTACTAGCCCAATGTCCTCATCATGGCATAGAGAAGTGGCGACAGTGCCAAATTCTATATGACGGACTAGACTACCAAACTAAGACACTCCTTGAGACTATGTGTCAAGGAAAATTTTTGAAGAAAGTTGAGAACCAGGGTTGGGACCTCTTTGAAGCTTTAGCAGAAAAAACCATTCGTGGGAGTCTTGTCCCGAGAAAACTAATCCCACGACTTTCAGAACTGGTATGCATTCAATTGAATCATCTATAGCTGATGAGGCAAAGATAACACAATTGATGAAAAAGTTAGAACTGCTCGAGGCTAGGGAACCAAATCTGTGAATCAGGTCATCCTAACACCTGTGATCAATCTGAGTTGTACCTACTGCCATGCTCTTTACCACCTGTTTGAGGAGTGTCCTGTCTACCAAGCTCAAATGTACCCTGAGAATATGAATGCAGCATACACCAGACCTAACTACAATCCGTACTCCAAAACATACAACCCGGGATGGAGGAACCATCCAAATTTCTCATGGAGTCAGCTGGTCATAAGCAACCAAGACAACAATTTTCATACCAATATCCTACTCAGTCTCATCAACCCAGTTTTCACCAGAGTCCACCAAATTTCCAATCAAATTTCTAACATAACTTCCAGCCCACATATCAGCAACAACAAACACAAAATCATCAAGATAAAAAATTGTTAGATTTGAAAAGAATGATTGAAACCTTATCCAAAACCCAGGCCTCAATGATGAACACCCACCACACGGCTATCATTAGGTCAGAGGTTCAGATAGGTCAACTGGCTAACTCATTAAATGAAAGACAAAAGAGAACACTGCCAAGTCAGCCATTGCCCAATCCTAAGAACCCCTTCCCTATTTAAGAAGCTGAAGACATAGGTCCAAGTCAACGCAATACTGTTCATATTTTGATATCTGAAAAGCAGATAGACAATCAGGTTTCTAGTCATCCTGTTCCTAATAAATCAGTGTCAACACCTCCTATTCTTGTACCACTAACTCAGAATGATCCATCTTCAAGTTCACAACCGTCAACCTCTAAGTCCAATAACAAAGACAAAATAGATGAGCAACCATACAAGCTTATTGTACCATTCCCTAATAGGCTAGCAAATCAAAAGACTAATGCTCAGATGGAGAAGATTAGGAAAATATTTAATCAGGTCCAGATCAATGTGCCCCTTCTTGATGCCATACAATAAGTCCCCTCATATGCCAAGTTCTTAAAAGATATGTGCACCGAGAAAAGGAAAGCAAATGTCCCAGAGAAGGTCTTTCTTATTTCAAACATAAGTGAGTTGCTAACTGGGCCCATTCCTGTAAAATATAAAGACCCAGGGAGTCCAACCATTTCCTGTATTATAGGACAGACCACGATAAATAGGGCATTACTTGATCTAGGAACCAGCATCAATCTTCTTCCTTTTTTCGTGTATCAGCAACTCGGGCTGGGCGACTTATGTCCAACCAGAGTTACTATACAACTGGTTGATCGATCTGTAAAGATTCCCAAGAGAGAGATTACAGATGTTTTCATATGGGTTGGGGAATTCATTACCCCGTGGATTTCATTGTTCTGGAGACGCAACCCGTACACAACCCAAAAGCTCAGACCCCTGTCATTCTAGGACGACCCTTCTTAGCCACCGCAAACGCAATCATCAACTATAAGAATGGATCGATGCGTCTGAATTTTGGAGATATGACGAAAGAGGTAAATATTTTTCACCTGGGAAAACAACCTCGAGATTTGGATAATGATGTTGGCCCAAAAGGTTACACTCTCCATTTGTTTAGAGTTTTGATGATAACAAAACAAACTAGAGCTATTTGGTACTAATTAGTTTGTTCAAGATAAGTTTCAGGTTTGTACCATGTTTGGAGGCCATTGCTTGGTTATTGCAAAAATTTCTAGGCTCATGAAGCAAATAAGGCATTTGGCACATCTAGGAAGGAACATAGAAGAGAAGGCTCTAGCAAGGCATTGCAAGGCTCAAGACTTCAAGATGGCTCAAGAGACTTCATTAGATTTGTTTCTAGATTTATAGTTTTGTTAAAGAATAGTGGATAGGTTTGAAGCTCTATAATCCAACACACACGTTTTGTGCACATGTCTTTCCTAAAAATATTCCCTATAAATATGTACAAATTATTTTAATTTAAAACCTTTTGACTATAAACTCAATTTTGTGTATTATACATGTTTCAAATCAAAACTATTTTGTAGAATTTCAAAATCTCCTCTAGAATCTGTTTCTGTTTTGATTTTTGGCCTGAGACGGTCGACCGACATAAGTCAGGTCAGATCGGTCGACCGATCCGGTTGACCGGGCTTCTGGCAGATGGGTGCGTGCATGTGTGCACGTTTACCGGTCGACCGGGCGGTCGACCGGAGACCTTCGGGCGACCGGACGGCCGACCGACTGAAGTGCACTTGCTCTCTGTTTGTGCCCAGTCGACCGGGCGGTCGACCGAGAGCCTGCAACGACTCTTTTATTTGAACCCCGGTCGACCGATCGGTCGACCGAGAGAGTCGTTTCAGCCATAACGACTACTTCTTAAACATGTTTTATTTTTGTCTTTTTCTTTCTTAAAAGTGTTTAAATGATATTTTCTGAACCTAATACTTCCTAATTAGCATTAAGTGGGTTTACTCCTTAATCCCTAGCCCTCTCTTATAAATAGGGGTGATTAGAGAGAGGTTTCATTACAACAAAAATTTGCAAAAGTTTCAAAAGTTTAAGGCATTCAAAAGAGTTTCATTTCTTGGTTTTTGTGCTGAAAATCTCTCTCATTTTCTGAAGTATTTTTTTCAAAACTCTCTTATTTCATTTTCTTTTTCCACTTACATACAAGAGCTTCAATCCTACTCATTGTTCTACTAGGATTTTGTAAGGGAAGAGAATTTTTCAAAAGAGAGTTTGTGGTCTTTTGATCACCAAGAGAATACTTGTACTTGAGATTGTGGAGTTGGGTACTCCGGTGTATTTGTAACCTCTTTGTGAAGTTATAGTGGTTAGAAATCCTTCTGGGGAAGGCGGGGACGTAGAGCTGGGTGCTCGAACCTCGGAAAAATTCTCGGTGTTTGAGTTTGGTTTACTTGCTCTTGTTTCTTACTCTACTTTCATTGCTCTTATTACTTGCTCTCTACATTCATTGCTATATTCACTTATTTTGGGTGATTGTTGCATCATAATTATTAATTGTGCATTGATTAGCATTATCACCTATTAACCCCCCTCTAGGTGATTTTCAATTAGTATCAGAGCTTGGACTCTAGGTTTGGCTTAACATCCTTAGAGAGATCCTTAAAATTTGCTAATCATCATTTGTATTCCTTCATTCATATACTAGTAAACATGGCCGACAACATCAAAACCCCTTCTAAATTTGATGGACTTAATTTCCCTATTTGGATGGTTAGGATGACTATTTTCTTGTAATCTTTAAGTAGCTTAGTTACAAAATCCTTGACCAAGCCCTATGTATACCCGATAGTGAGGAAAGCACTTGGTCCGACTTTATCTTTAGAGAATATGAGGCTAACTCCAAGGCCCAAAATTCTCTCCTAACCGCCTTGAATGAGGATGACCTTACACGGGTAATATATTGCCAATCCGCCTATGAGATTTGACAACATTTGTTGGTCACACACGAGGGAACATCACAAGTAAAGAGAGCTAAGATAGATCTCTTGAGGTCCCATATGAAAGCTTTAAATGATTGATGATGAATCTATTGATTGCATGATTACAAGGTTTACTAAAATTATCAATGCTCTTTCCTCTTTAGGTGATGATATTAGCAATGACCAAAAGGTGCGGAAAGTGATTCGGGCTCTTCCTTCATCATGGGAGATAAAGGCCACCACCTTGAAAGAGTTGAATGACAAGGATGAAATGGATCTCATAAGTCTCATTGGAAACTTGAAGACTCATAAGATGGAAAAGAAGGCAAGAGAAGAAGCGGCTCCTCAAAAGAAGAAATTCATAGCCTTCAAGTCTTCCTCCACTCTTGATGACGATGAAGTAGATGAAGAAGAAGATGAGGAGCTATCCCTCCTTGTGCGAAACATGAAGAGAATGTACCGGAAGAACAAGCTCAACTTTAGAAGGAAATTTGAAGGAAAAGAGGAGAGAAGAATCATTTGCTATAATTGTCGAAAGCCCGGACACATCATGGCCGATTGCCCGGAATTCAAGAAAAATGTGACTTCCTCCTTCAAGCAAAAGAAGCCGGTCGAAAAGAAAGCTTACAAAGCCACATGGAATTCGAAAAGCGAATCCGAAGACAAGGTGGACACGCGAACATGTGTTTCATGGCAAACACACCCAAGGTAACCTCTCAACCTCCTGAAGAAGAAGATGAATTAAGTAAAGAGGTGCTTGTACATGCTTTTGTTGAACTTTCAGAAAGCTATGATAATAAAATGATAGAATGTTCAAAATTGGAAAAGGAAGTTACTTTTCTTAAAAATCAACTTGCTATTGTTTCTAAAGAAAAGGATGAAATTTCTTCAAATCTTATTTCTACTCAAAATGAATTTAGTGCTTATAAAGTTGCTTGCAAAGCAAAATTTCTAAAGATTGATGAAAAAGAAATTTCTTCGTTAAAAACAAGAATTGTTGATTTTGAAAAAGTTTTGAAGGATTGTGCTTTCAACACTAAGAAACTTGAGGAAATGTTTTCTAAAAAGCACACTTCTCATGCTAAAGCTTCTCATGTCAAAATTCCTCATGTTCACACTACACACAACACTCATGTTAAATCTACACATGCTCACAAGTCACACACTCACTATACTTTTAAATATGCTAGAGTGTATAGATGTACTTATTGTGGTAAGAATGGACATTTGGCTAAGTTTTGTTATGACCAAATAAATAGAACAAATAATCTTGTATGGGTTCATGACACTAACACTTTAGGACCCAAGAAAATGTGGGTACCAAAATCAAGTCCTAAATTATTTGATGTAGGTACACACCAAGGCTCCAAGACGTAAGGAGCGGTGGTACCTTGATAGTGGTTGTTCAAGACACATGACATGGGATATCAACAACTTTACAACCCTATCAAGGTACGTGGAAGGTGGCACCATCACCTTCGGGGATGACTCCAAGGGCACTATCATCGCTATAGGTAACATTCAAATTGGTGCATCTCCTATTATAGAAAATGTTGTTCTTGTTGATGGTTTGAAACATAACTTGCTTAGTATTAGTCAACTTTGTGATCGTGGACTTAAAATTATTTTTGATGATTCTTCTTGCAAAATCTTTGATTGTAAAACCAATGATTGTATTCTCACCGGATTTCGTGATAATAATGTTTATATCATTGACATGCTTAATTTGGATTGTTCTACTAAATGCTTGAATGCTTTTGATGAGAATTCATGGCTTTGACATAGAAGATTAGGACACGCATCTTTTGACCATCTTTCTAGGATTAATTCTAAGGAATTGGTGAAGGGTATTCTTTACTTGAAGTTTGAGAAAGACCGCATTTGTGGTGCGTGCTAACTTGGGAAACAAACCAAGTCTTCCTTCAAACCAATCAAGGATATCATGGCAACTAGGCCATTAGAATTAATTCATATGGATCTCTTTGGACCAACTAAAACTAAGAGCTTAAATGGTAGTAGATATGCATTTGTTTTAGTTGATGATTTTTTCGTTTCACTTGGGTTTTCTTTTTGGAACACAAAGATCAAACTTTTTCTCATTTCAAGATTTTTCGAAAAAGGGTTGAAAAAGAAAAAGGTTTTTCGATTTTGAAAATAAGGAGTGATAGAGGTGGTGAGTTTGTTAACCAACTCTTCATGACTTATTGTGATGAAAAGGGAATCAAGCATGAAATGTCATGTCCTAGAACTCCACAACAAAATGGAGTTGTAGAAAGAAAGAATAGAACACTTCAAGAGATGGCTAGGACCATGATAAGTGAATATGACCTCCCTCAATATCTATGGGCCGAGGCCGTAAACACCGCATGCTATATTTCAAATCGTATTTATTTGTGTAAAAATTCTTCCCAAACATCTTTTGAAATGTATCATTCTAGAAAACCTAATGTTGCATATTTCAAAGTTTTTGGATGCAAGTGTTTTGTTTTGAATACTAGAGATAACTTGGGTAAATTTAATGCTAAGGCTTATGAAGCTATCTTTATTGGATACTTTACTACTAGTAAAGCTTATAGAGTATTCAATAGATCTTCCCTTACCATTGAAGAATCCATGCATGTTAAATTTGAAGAATCTAATGTGGTTGTTGAGAATGTTGTAGAGATTGACCCATTAGGTGAAGACATAGAGAGACTATCCTTGAAGGACTGACCCGCTCAAGAAGAAAAGCAAGAACCCATTGGTGATGTTCAAGAGGATAAAGAGAAAAGCTCTCAACCGCTTCCTAAAGATTAGAGATACGCTACAAATCACCCCAAGGAACTCATTTTAGGTGATGTCTCTAAAGGGGTAACAACTCGCTCCAAACTCCATGACTTATATGGTAACTTTGCATTCATTTCTCATTTTGAACCCAAAAACATCCTCGAAGCCGAGGGGGACTCATATTGGTTGCTAGCCATGCAAGAGGAACTCAATCAATTTGAGCGCAACCAAGTTTGGCATCTTGTTCCTAGGCCTCACGATAGACCAATAATTGGTACTAAGTGGATCTTTAGGAACAAGATAGATGAGTCTGGAAATGTCATTAGGAATAAAGCTAAGTTAGTGGCCCAAGGTTACACTCAAGTTGAGGGAATTGACTTTGAGGAGACCTTTGCACCCGTAGCACGGCTTGAAGGCATACGGATGACACTAGCTTTTGCATCTTTTAAAAATTTTAAACTTTTTCAAATGGATGTGAAAAGTGCATTTTTGAATGGTTTTATAAATGAAGAAGTTTATGTTGAACAACCTCCCGGTTTTGTTGATCATGTTCATCCCAATTTTGTTTTTAAACTTGATAAAGCTTTGTATGGATTGAAACAAGCTCCAAGAGCTTGGTATAATAGGCTTTCTAGTTTTCTCATTTCAAATGATTTTATTAAAGGCAAAGTAGACACAACATTATTCACTAAGCATGTTGATAATGACATTTTAATTGTGCAAATTTATGTGGATGATATAATTTTTGGTTCTACTAATGAGTTTTTATGCAAGGAATTTGAAAAGGTTATGCAATGTGAGTTTGAAATGTCTTCCATGGGTGAATTGAATTTCTTTCTTGGACTCCAAATCAAGTAATTGCAAGATGGAAATTTCATATGTCAAGCCAAGTATGCAAAGAAACTCGTAAAGAAGTTTGAACTTGAAGGCTCAAAAGTTTGCAACACTCCCATAGCAACTACAACCAAGCTTGATAAGGATGACCAAGATAAATGTGTTGATATTAAGTTATATAGAAGCATGATAGGAAGTTTGTTGTATTTGACGGCAAGTAGGCCGGACATCATGTTTATGAAAACACTTAGAGGGGGGTGAATAGGTGTAAGTGCTAATCTAGAAACTAAATGCGCTAAATGCGGAAGCTTAAACTAATTTGCAATCACACTTAGTACAACCAACAAGTGTAGCCGAATTCCCTGTGAAGGGCTCTGGACTAACTCCTCTTGATTCCCTAGATATGGGTTGAGGTGCTATATGAAGCTCTTGTGGTTAAGTACAAGTGAGGCACACAAACAACCAAGCATATAATATGAATAGGCAATATGAATATATGCAAGGCACAACACAAGCAATGAATGATATGAATAAAGAATGATGCTTTGCACAAAGTAAAGAGAGAGAGTTAGAGAGACAAGTGGATCAAACGCAAACACAAGGATATGTTTCGAGATTCGAGCCCCTAGCTCTACATCCCCGCCTTCACCAACGTGAAGGATTTTCAATCCACTGTAACGTCCCCCGAGGACTCCCACCGAGGGAACCTTCACCGAGAAGGATTTTTACAACAAGGGAGTACCGAACTCCTCTCTCAAACACCACCTCACAACCGAGGGGTAGGCCCGTAACCAAACAACCACAAATCACCTCTACCGAAGAGGGATACAAAACACCAACTCCACCTCTCACTAGAGGGAGTAAACAACAACCAACTCCACCTCTCACTAGAGGGAGCAAAGCACAATCCTCAACCTCTACCAAGAGGGAGCAACCCAATCAAAGCAAGAGTTTTTACAACAAGTGGTTACAAAGACCACAAACTCTCTTTTTTCACAAAACAAAGATCCTAATAGATTAGGATAGAAGATATAGCTCAAGTGTGGAAATACTAAGTGTTTTGATCAAAGAAATACTCTTGGGAAAACACCAAAAATGATATAGAAATTTTAGCTCAAAAACAATTCCCAAAACCTAATTTCTTTGAAATAAACAAAACACTTAAAACAAATAAGATTGATCTTTTTGGCATAAAAACTATTTTGAAAACTTGTTTAAACACTAGAGAAACACAGAAATTTTTCTTGTCAAAAGTCTTGTCAAAACTCCCCAAGAGATGGGGTATTTATAGCCCCATCAGAAAACTAGCCATTAGGCTATTTCTGACAGCCTGACAGGCTTGCGGTCGACCGGCCGGTCGACCGCCAATGGTCAGATTTTCGACCGTTGGAGCCCTCGGTCGACCGCCCGGTCGACCGCCCAGTTCCAGAGAGCACAGCTCTCTGGTCCGGTCGACCTCACGGTCGACCGCCCAGATACAGAGAGCAGAGCTCTCTGGTCCGGTCGACCGGTCGGTCGACCGGCCCACTGGGCTGCCAGACATGCACAAGGCTGTGCACATCGGTCGATCGCTCGATCGACCGGCCCTTGGTTCGGTCGACCGTGCGGTCGACCGACCTGGCCTGTCAGCCACAGTCTGGGTCAGAAACTGGGTCAGAAAAACATGTTAAAAATATTTTAATAAATCTTGTAAAATATATAAATATCCCCAAAAATAGTTTTATCATTTTGCATTGATATATAAACATGTGATAAATAATTTAGCTCAAATATCAATCAATATGAACTATTTTTGTGTCTTAACATTTTTACCAAAAACCAAATCTTGTATTTTATCAAACTTGTATTTTTCAATACATGAATAGGAAAGTCAAAATAAGCTTGTATAAGAAGTTTAAGCATGCATGTATAGAAAGAATACATCTACTATACATATAAACCATGTAAACTTATTTTGATCAAACTATTCATGAAAACCAAATCCAAAACATGAAACGTGTGTGTATTTTGCACTTGAGCATATCAACTATTCTTATCTTTACAATATGGATCTAAACACACTAAACTATGGATACCTAAGTCTTCTTGACGATCTTCATCTTCAAGGCGACTCGATCCACAAACACCGTAATCCATGAGCTAGGCAAGGTATGATCTTGATGCTTGGGCCCTGGATTCATCATGAAAAGCTTCTAAACTCCTTTGTTGAAGCTAATCACCAACTAATATCTTATTTAATGATCTGAGACTAAAACACAAGATTATTAGTAAACATAACTACATGAGTTAATCATCATCAAAACTAGAGTGGAAGGCCTTCGGGCCAACAATCTCCCCCTTTTTGATGATGACAAAACTCATGGAGTTATATATGCATGGATTAAAGTTAAGCTTCAAAGAAGCTCCCCCTTAACTCATGCATAAACAAATAAACATAAATATGCAATGAATATGAAACATGAAACATGCATAGATATGCATAAACAATAAAAGGCTCTAGATATCAATGAAATTTTTAAGACATGCTCTAGATACCAATTAAACTTAATATATTCAAAAACATAAGTATGCATATAAAACATGTGCATATTAACTCAAATTCTTCTCCCCCTTTTTGTCAATCATCAACAAAGGGGACCAAATAAAAACAAAACATTTTCCTTTTTTTTGTTCGAAACATTGAATCAATAAAAAGATGTTCTCCCCCTTTTTGTCTTAAAACAAAATAATGTAAATAAGGGGTCAAATCAAATATGATATCAATTAAACATATGTCAATGAAGTGCATATTGATACCAATTAAAAGTGAACAAATATCAATTGAAAACTAAAATCTTGATATCAATTGATAAATAAACAAATAAGCATCTTGATACCAACTTAAATAAACATGTTACCGAAATAAACATTTTTCATCATAAAGTGTGGGAGTGGAAGTCAAATACCAATTGAAAGACAAAATCAAATTTTCTCCTCCTTTATGAAATACCAACTAAAACAATGCTTAAGCTCGAATAAAGATACCAATTGAAAATTGAATCAATTGAAACAAAGTTAAATCTCAAGCTTTAGCATAAACACATATATATGTATGAACAATTATATACCAAATGAAATTGATAGCATTAGAATTGAAAACATTCATACATACAATTATATGAGTATACAACAAAAATGTCAAGATTGATACCAATTGAAAGAATTCAATGATACCAGTTGAAACAACAATAAGATCAAGTGTATAACCCATATTCCTATACCTCCCAATCATGTTTATGTTTAAATAGATTTTCAATGTAAAGCATGGTGAAATATCTAGTTTTTGACATTAAGCTCTAAAGTAGTTTTAGTTAAAACATATGTATATATGAAACTCCAAAAATCAAAATGGTATTTTCCCAAAATGAAAACTCTTTTGTATTTTTTCAAAATGAAAACTCTATGATGAAAACACATCTAAATCTTGTGTGTGAGTGTATATGATACTTGAGCAATCCTCCAACTATTCTATCATTTACATTTTATCTAAAAATAAAATCTTAACAAAACAAACCTAGACATAAGTCTTCTCTTGAAGGTCTTCACTTAAAGTCTTCTTCTCCTTCTTGACTTGGTCCAAACTGTGATCCAAAGAGCTAGACTCCTCTTGAGTACTTGATGTGGTCTTGATGCATAAGCTGTTGAATCAATACGTGCCAGCTCCAAAACTTGACTTGAAATCCTTTGATGAAGCTAAACACCTGCCAAGATCTTGATCACAAATCTGAGACTTAGAAAACACAAGATCATTAGTACTATAATTACATGAGTTAATCATCATCTAAACTGGAGTGATGGGCCTTTGGCCAACAATCTCCCCTTTTTGATGATGACAAAACTCATGGAGTTATATATGCATGGATTAAAGTTAAGCTTCATAGAAGCTCCCCCTTAACTCATGCATAACAATAACCAAATAGGATATAGCAATGAAGTGCATAAAACTAAACAAACATATATGCATCAATAGGGTGAGAGAAACATGTATGAATCAAAAGTTCTTTTTCAAAAAACTTTCTCCCCCTTTTTGTTTAAACTTTCAAAAACATTCTCTCTCATATCTATTTGTTTATTGTAAAAAGCATAAACCCAATATATGTAAAAACTCAAATATGCATATATAAACTCAAAATCTTTCTCCCCCTTTTTGTCAATCATCAACAAAGGGGTAAAAACCAAATCAACAATAAAGATGCATATGTGATATACATTCATGAAGAGGAAGACGCTAAGTTAACTTTCCTGCATACATGCATTATATGAAGAAGGGATGATAAGCCCTAACTCACATAACGCATAATATGCAATGCATAAGTGGAGATGTGAAGCTCTCCCTACACACGTGTATCACATAAAGAAGAGATATCAACCTCCTCAATATAAGATACACTCAACATGAATCTATATGTAGAAGAGATGTTAAGCTCCCCTTGCATATAGGCAAGACATATCAAAACATTTTTAAGTCACTTTAAAGTAAATTTTGATAATTACTCAAGGTAATAAAACAAATTTGATATACCATTTGTACATAAAATTTTAAGATACCAATTGTAACTAAATAATATAAATTTTTAATTTTTTCTTAAATCAACAAATCAATTTGAGATATCATAAGATTTTGATACCATATGAAATAGGAAATATGTGATACCAATTGAAATTGAAACACTTGTACATTTTGATACCAATGAAAGAAAATATTTTTTATATACTAATTGAAATATATGATAAATTTTTGATACCAAATAGGTAAAACATATTGATATCAAATGAAATTTAAACCAATTGGAAATCAAAATATATTGATACCAATAGAAGCATATTGTAAATTTTGATATCAAAAAAATACCAATTGAAAATATTGCATAAGCTTCTAAAAATACCAATTGAGATACCAATTGAAAACAAGATTTAATTCAAGCTTAGCATAAACATAATTTGTGCTTTAAACAAGAAAATATTTGTAAATCAAGCACAATCAAATCATATATATGTATGAAAAGAAAATACAAATAGAAATTGATATTATTTGAAATTTAAAGCATACATATATGGAAACAAATTATGAGCATACAAAAAATGTCAATTGTGATACCAATTGAAACTATGATGTGAATTCAGTGCATAGCTCATAAAATCACGCTTTTCATGCACATAATAAAGGATATTTAGTTTGAGCATACAAGACATGGTCGCTCATCCATCCGCCCTTAAAGAGGTTGGTAGGGGTTTTCAAAAATAAGATTTAAAAATATTTGTATTTGTGAAAATACTACCAAATGAAGAATAAATAACTAGTTAAAATAATTTTTAAAAAACTAGTTAAAGATCCTTCAAACATAAAAAGAAATCATATATATCTCATGAATTATACTAAATACACAAATATTGTCACTCAAAATCGATGAAGCTCAAAAATGCTCATGAAAACATAGTCATGAGAAAACAAATAAAATGTGAGTGTACAAGCATCATGTGAATAGCATATTCATGAAAATAGTCAATTAGGCTCAAAAACATTAATCATCTGAAAACATGAAAATTCATTTTATCAAACAAATATGAAAATCATAAAGATTTTATTTTTCATTTAAAAACAACCTTCAAGGTATATGTATGATTTATCCAAGGCTAATAATATACATACATATCCTAAACTAAAATGAGTCCATAATGTAATTTGCATGAAAGCAAGTGACTCAAGGGCATACATGTATATTTATTAGTTTTGAACAAAAGATTACATATACATGAAGCAAAATATGAAAATAGGCAAAATAAGTGTAAATGAATGAATCATCAAAACTAGGCTATACAAGTGCATGTAGTGAGTACAAATGAGCAATGAAGTGCAAACATATATGAATCAAATGTTGCTCACTATTTGTACAAGTATATACACAAGTTTTGACAAAAATTACATCTAAACAAGTATTTACCACATGAAGCACAAAACATGATTATTTTAACAAACACTAACACATGCTAAAAATCATCAATGAAAAGCATGTAAATAAAATAGGAGTTTAGAGATAGTTACCAAACTAAAGAACTATACTCTAAGTCTCCAAAATATGGTGGTCTTCCCACCAAACTTCATTGATAGCGGTGCATCAATATGTGTGTCCATCTAGTCCATGTGCATCCACCACCAAGGCACCAAACCTCACGTCATGTGAGAGCCCACACCTACATCAAACACAAAAGGTGAAGATTTTGGTACCCGTTTTCTTTTGGGTCCACGGGGGTTAGCATTGTAAGGAACCTAAACATTTTTACTAGCAAAATTAATTGAATTTACTTTATCATAACAAAATTTTGCCAAATGGCCTTTGCGGCCGCAATGTGTACACTTGTACACTTTAGCATGCTTATGTGTATGAGTGTGATCATGACGTGCAAAGTGTGCATATGCATGTTGTGGGTGATGTGTATGAACATGTGAACCCTGTTTCTTTTGAAACAAGGATTCCAATCTATTGTAGTTAAATGCACAATTACTCAAAGTTGAGCTTAAACAATTTATTTTATTTTTCAAAAATTTAATCTCATTTTTATCAATGGTTGTAGCATGAAAAGCATGATCAATATTCTTTTTCTTTTTAGAAACATTTTCTTTTTCTTTTTCAACAAATTTTCTTTTTAAAGAGTTGTTTTCATTCGAAGCAATTTCTTTTTCTTTTTCCACCAAAATAATCTTATTTTTTAAAGAGGTATTTCCTTCACAAAGATCATTTAATTTGGAAGTCAAGGAAATATTGTCCTTTTTCAACATGTCATTTTCTTTTGAAAAATATTCCAATTTATTTTTAAAAGAGTCATTTCTTTTAACAAAGAATCAAAATTATTTTTCATTTTCTTATTATTCTTTTTAAGCATTTCATATTTTTGAAGGAGTTGTTGACAAAAAGATGCTAGTTCATAATAAGGCATATCAACATCCTCTTCTAACTCGGATTCAGTATCTACCTCAAGGGGGCTATCCCCTTGGACCATGTAGCACACGTTGGAAGCATCACTTCCAACATCCGAGTCGCTTCCCACATAGTATTGCTCTTGTTCGCCAAGGGAGACAATGGTGTTCCATACTACAAAAGCCGAATCAAGATTAGCGACCCTAGATAAATATTCATCATTTAGGGTACTCTTTAAAGCATGGATGACTTTTACATTAGCCTCAATATTTTTGCCATTTAAACAATAAGAATCTCTAATAGTGACAAAATAAATATGAATGCCTAGGGCTTTGAGGTACATCGACAACTTAACTTTCCAAGTTTGGATGTTAAGAATGTCAAAGGTGGGAAGTGACATGAAATCCATGTGTGTGTACAAATATTGTGATTAGCTATAAATGAGGATCTTTAACTCAAGGTTGTTAAACCCAAATCAAGAGCAAGAGGCTCTGATACGAATTGAAATCACCTAGAGGGAGGGTGAATAGGTGACTAGCTAATCTAATGGTAAATTAATGCAGAATTAAAACTATTTATGCAAATTAAAAATTCTTATGCACAACACACCAAGTATAACCTAAGAGTGTAGCCGGATTTCCCTTGAAGGGCTCTGGACTATCTCCTCTAGATAAGAGTTGAGGTGCCGCTTTGGCTCTCTTGGTTGAATACAACTGTGGGCAAACAATCCCCAAGCATATATCAATTAAGCACACAATATATCAAGCATATAAGAGATATGAGAAATAAGCATAAGCAAGATATAAAGACAAGTGAGAGATAGAAAGAGCAATTGCAAACACAGGAGATTTGTTTCGAGGTTCGAGCATACTTGCTCTACATCCCCGCCTTCAACACTATGAAAGATTTTCACTAAAAACCGATCCCACCGAATCACTCGGTGCCACAACACCTACAAGTGAGTTCACACTAGAACTCCTTTGGACTCTCTAGTCCCTCTGTTGTTCCCGCAAGAACAACACACCGCAAGCACGCAAGCTTGCTGAGCCCGCACCTCTACAATGAGCTCTCACTAGAACTCGAAACACCACGAACCCGCAAGTCCGCCTCCTCAAATACAAAGTATGAAAACTTTGGTGATCACAACACTTTGATCACCTAAAATCCTCTTATAATAAAGATCCATATAGGATTGATATAGCAATGGAAAGCTCAAGTATGTGTGAGAAAATAAGGATTGAATTTGTGGTGAAAACACAAGAAATCACTTTTGAAAACTCTTGATAAACTTTCCTTTTGAATGGAAGTATTTGGCTCCAAAACAAGCGGACATAAACACTTAATAGAGTAGGAAAAACTAGCTTTGAAACTCTCTCAAAATCTTATATAAAACACTCCATGGGAAGCCCAATTTATAGGCTTCTTAAAAACTAGTCGTTACAGGCCAAATTAGCAGTCTGCACTGCTGTCGGTCGACCGCCCGGTCGACCGGTCAACGGTCAGAGCAGTCGACCGGCCGATCGACCGTGGCCTGGATACAAAGAGCAGACACTTTCTGCCAGTCGACCGGTCGGTCGACCGTGGCCATTTCCAGAGAGCAGAGCTCTCTGGCGGTCGATCGGCCCTCCAGCCAAACAAGGCGTGCACATTTTGTGCACGTCGGTTGACCGCTGATTAGTCACATATATTACATTTATATTGTCACCTTACCATACTTTTTAGCTAATAAATCCTATTAATAAGTCTTCTTTTTCTTTGTTAAATGTAGGCCCAAGTGCTAAAAGAAAGAAAATAGAAACAAGCCTAAAAGCCTACCAAATTCTGATTTAATTCAGAATAAATTCAAAATGGCGGAATCAGGGCAAAATCTTGCCATATCAAGAGGTTGAGAAGAATTCTCCCTGAATCAAGCGGTTGAAGCCACACAATCAAAGGTTGTTTCGTCAACGTTTGGAGCAGAAATAAGAAAACCAGAAGAAGATACGGGGAATTCACCAAACCAGGAGCCCCCACTAATTGGGTGTGGCCACCTGGCCACACCAGGGCCGTGGAAACGCGGCCCTAGCCGCGTTTCCGCAGCCAAGTAGTGTTAGTTGGGGGAGCATTTGCTCCCCCAATCTTCCCGGGATCCTCTCCTTCTGGTTTTTCCCTATAAATGCCAGTTTCAACAGAGGAAAATGGAGCGAAGACTAGAATTAGAATTTGTGTTTATTTTCTAAGAATTTAGGCTCTTTGTTAGCTAGCACAAAAGTTATAATCTTATTTTTTTATTTGTAGTCCAGTATCAAAACTTGTGAGAGAGAGGAATTGAGTGCTTGTACTTGAAGATTGAAGTGACATCAATACAAGAGTCGAGCCGCTTTTTCTTTCACTTGTAGTACGGTATGGCTTGCATTATTTATTTTCTTTCTTCTTCGTTTTCCATGAGTAACTAAAACTGTTTTCTGGGCTCACTATTGTAACTCTCTCTAGTTCTTCTTCTCTTCTTTTTTAAAGAAAAAGACCCAATGAATCATTTGCATGCCTTGATTAAAGCCTTTCTTTTTGAAAGTGTTCTTGAAGGCACATGAGGATGGGTTTGGATTGTTAAACTCTCACTTCTTTCATGAACGTTTCTTGAACTGTTTTTACTTCATTCTTGCTTCTTCGCGCTTGATGATTTAATATTCGATTCTAAACAATTTTTCAAAGAAAAGAGTAAACTCTTTCAACTATCTTATGTGCTTTACTTCAAACTTTCTAAAAATCAACTTTAAGTTTTGCCTATGATCACTTTGAGGCACTTAAGTTTTTAATAGAAGAATGAACAATTGAGTAGTAAGATAGTGAGCCCAGATTCTTCCTTATTATAATCAACAAAACAATTTTCAAGTTTTTTAATCACCTTCTCCAAAGCCTTTTCTAAAGTTGCAATTTCTCTTTGAATCATCTCTTTCCTTCCATTCTCTTTTCCATTAAAAAACGAACACAATTCTTTGTTTTTAAACGAGTCACTGAAAAGCTTCCATCGCATTCCTTCTCGTGGACACGACCCGTTAACCACAAGCTACACGGTAAATTCTTAAACTCTTGATTGTTCTTTCATTTTAGCAATCAATTTTTGGCGCCGTTGCCGGGGAGGGAACGGTGCAGTTGTTTTTTAATAAGTTTTGTGTGTTGTTTCAGGGACTTGAAGATTCAGATCTAGCATTCAAGCTTTGCAAGAGAAGACTTGCAAATTCTGTGCCCCAACTCTCGAAAGTAGGAAACAGAATTTCAAGAAATTGCGTCACAAAAACTGAAAAATTCATTGGACTACTAAAAACTCTTTTTTGCAGGACATATTGCTCGCAAAAATTTAAGTTTTTGTATGTTATATTTGTGCTATTTCTGCTATCCACCATCCCTGTTTTAAGCCAACAGTAAAACACTTGTTGAAAAGTTTAAAATTTTGATTAGACGTTTGCATTTTAGGCACGAGTCTTTTCAATTCATTTACTTTACTGTTGATGAGTGCTGGAGCAAGGTACGTACGCATTGCATTCAGAATAGGACTCATCTCTTGGTTGATTTATATCGCTTTGAGTGAATCCTGTTTATCTTGTACACTTGCACAAAATTGATTTTAAGGGCAACACCCAATAACAAGATAAGGTGGGGATTTAATCACCCTTCCTTGGCCCAAAAATCAGATTCCAAGCACGCACAACCTAAGCCTAAGTAAAATCTGATAGACGTTGGCCTTAGGGACATCTCGAACTCACTAGGAGATTATCCTAAAGAGGGAAGGTGTTGGAAATTGACTCTTGCCAAATCAGTATCTAGGAAGGAGATTGAGGGCCGAAAGCCCGAAGATTGGTGGTTACTTAATTAAGGAATGTCTTTGACGGATAACCTCCCACCAATCTTGCCCTGACCTGGCTGATTAGCTTGTGGTCAAAGTCTACATTCTACCTCCTGTGGACAATCAACCAGTTAGGAGTTGTCTAGGTCAAGGTTACCTTAGACTAGGCTTGGTTGATTACTATTGTTGACTGTTGGTAAACTTGTTTGTGATTGTGATTGTGATTGTGTTTGTGTATGCAAGTGTGGTCGAGAGACCCTAATTCATCTAGGTTGACTAAAAACACATCACCACCCAAGTTTGAACCAAGACTAGACCGGTAATGGCTCAATCAACATCACTGCAGGATAGGTTCTACCCCATTAGAACCTCACTTCCATCTTGCATTGTACTTCCATCGGTTGGTGAATATAATTTTGAGCTCAAGCCTCAATTCATCAACACACTCTCTAAGTTTCATGGCTTAGAGTCCGAAGATGCCTACTTCTTCATAAGAGAATTTGAGAAAGTATGTCTAATGATGAAAATCTCACACCTTGTAGACGATGCTATTAGGTTGAGATTTGTCCCTTTCGCACTTAAGGACCTAGCAAAGAAGTGGCTCTACAGCTTAGCGGCCGGTTCCATCACATCCTGGGATGGTTTCATCAAGGTCTTCTTGAAAAAATTCTATCCAATTCATAAAATCGATCTCATTAGGAAGACGATCATACAATTCAAGTAAGAACCTAGTGAACCGTTCTGGAGGTACTTTGAACGCTTTAAAGACCTCCTTGTCCAATGTCCACATCATGGAATCGAGAAATGGCGACAATGCCAAATTCTTTATGACGGTTTAGAATATTCCACCAAAACCCTCTTAGAAAGTATGTGCCAAGGGGGTTTCTTGCAGAAGGATGAAAATAAAGGATGGGATTTGTATGAAAATCTAGCTGAGAAGACCATTCAATGGGAACCCACTAGTGAGACCTCTAGGAATCCCAACTCCATCTCTTCAAAAGGAGGTCTCCATTCTATCGAATCATCCATCGCTAATGAGGCTAAGTTAGCTAACCTAGCTAGAAGACTGGAAGCTCTAAAAATGAAGGAACTAAGTCCAGTCAATCAAGTCAGCCCAAACCAATTTCCAACTCCGGGCTGCACTTACTGTCAAGCCATGAATCATGTGTTCGAGGAATGCCCTGTGTTTCAGGCTCAGCAACCCTACCATGAACCGATGAATGCGGCCTTTTCAAGGCCGAACAACAATCCTTACGCACCAACGTACAATCCTGGCTGGAGAAATCACCCTAATTTCTCATGGAGCCAAAACAACAATGACCATTCACGATCAAATCATGCTAGCCACTTCCATCATGCCAATAATTCTTCCAATCATCAACCCAACTTTTCCAACTTCCATAATAATTCTCCCAACCAGCCACCTAACTTTTCAAATTATCAACAGAACTTTCCCAACCAAGCTCCACAATCCTCCTTCCAGAATCCTCAACTAGAAAGGAGAATGACTGACTTTGAAAGAAACATGGAAAGATATATGAAAAACCAAGATTCTCTCATGCAAACTATCCAGAGGTTAGAGGTTCAAATGAGTCAACTAGCCACTCCACAGAATGAGAGACAGAAGGGTACCCTGCCTAGTCAGCCAATAACCAATCCGAGGAATTCTCAACAAGCTCATTTGGCTGAGGATAATTCATTAAATCAATGTAATGCAGTTCATACATTGAGGTCAAGAAAAAGAATTGATAATCAAGTGTCAACACTAACCCATCCCATTCAGCACAACCAAAATCAAGCATCCACCTCATCTAATCCAAATCCTTTCAATTCTGACGAATCTGAAAAAGATAAGTCAGCCAGTCAAGTGCAGCAGCCTATAGTACCATTTCCCAATAGGCTGAAAAATAACAAGCAAAATCCACACATGGACAAGATAATTGAGATATTTAATCAAGTGAAGATAAATGTGCCACTTCTTGATGCCATCCAATAAGTCCCTTCCTATGCTAAGTTTCTTAAGGACATGTTCACCAAGAAGAGAAAGACTAATGTACCAAAAAAGGTCTTCTTAGCCACTAACATTAGTGAGCTACTATCGGGTTCGATCCCTGTCTAGTACAAGGATCCAAATAGTCCCACCATTGCCTCCACAATAGGACAAGCCGAGATTAGTCGTGCACTTCTTGACTTGGGAGCTAGTATCAACTTGCTTCCATTCTCAGTTTATCAACAACTCGGGTTGGGCGATCTTAGTCCAACTCGAGTCACCATCCAACTGGCTGACCGTTCTGTAAAAGTTCCAAAAGGGGATATTAATGATGTCTTGATCCGGGTAGGAGAGTTTATTTACCCTGTCGATTTCATCGTTCTGGAGACACAACCTGTGTCCAACTCCAATCATAGGGCTCAAACTCCTGTTATCCTAGGGCGACCATTCCTTGCTACTGCTAATGCCATCATCAATTGTAGGAATGGGTCTATGAGGTTAACCTTTGGGGACATGACTAGAGAAGTCAATGTCTTCAATCTAGGAAAATAACCCCGCGATATCGAGGACCAAACATTTGAAGTCAACCTAATTGAGAACTTGACAAGTGAACATGGGGAAGAATTGAAATTAGAAACAGAGTGTGATTTCGGGTTAGAGTCTGACGACTTTAATCTTGATCAGGTTGTAGATTCTGCTGTGAATTGGGCCTCGCACCCTATTTCACCAATAATGGAGCCAACAGATTTGACTAGTCCTTCCAGTTAGCCTTCCTCTTCCTTAGAATTGAAAGCCTTACATGCGCATCTCAAGTACGCCTATCTAGGCGAACAAGAGACCTTTCCTGTCATCATTGCCTTCCATTTAAATGACGGGAAAGAAGAAGATCTTAAAGCAATTCTAAGAAAACATAGGAAAGCCATTGGGTGGACTATGACTGATATCAAGGGATTAAGTCCAACCATCGTTCAACATCGCATTCATTTTAATGAAGACGCCACACCTAAAAGAGACCCGCAGCGTAGGTTAAACCCTATAATGCAAGAGGCTGTTCATGCTGAAATCATAAAACTCTTAGATAATGGGATAATTTATCCTATTTCTGATAGCCAATGGGTCAGTCCGGTCCACGCGGTTCCAAAGAAGTCCGGTTTCACCATAGTGGAAAACGAGTACAAAGAGTTGGTCCAAACTCGACTTCCCACGAAGATCCGAGTTTGCATTGACTATAGGAAGCTGAATGCTGCAACTCGTAAGGACCATTTTCAACTTCCCTTCATTGATCAAATGCTTGAACGTTTGGCGGGTCACGAGTATTACTGTTCTTAGACGGTTACTCGGGGTATAATCAGATCCCTATTACTCCTGAGGACCAAAAAAAGACTACATTCACATATCCATTTGGGATATTTGCTTATCGTCGAATGCCTTTCGCCTTATGCAATGCCCCAGCAATATTTCAGCGTTGCATGCTGAGTCTTTTCTCTGATATGGTAGAGCGATTCTTAGAGATCTTCATGGATGATTTCTCCATTTACCGAGATTCATTCACTCAATGTCTCCACTATTTAGAACTTGTCCTCCAACATTGTGCTGAGAAAAATCTGACACTGAACTGGGAGAAATGCCACTTCATGGTAAAACATGGAATTATCTTGGGTCATGAAATCTCCAAGAAAGGAATTGAAGTGGATAGAGCCAAAATCGAGGTTATTGCTAAGCTTTCCATGCCCAAATGCGTTAAGGACATTAGATCCTTCTTAGGACACGTTGGATTCTACCAAAGATTTATCAAGGATTTTAGCAAAATTGCTAGGCCCTTGACTAATCTGTTAGCTAAGGATGTGTCCTTCACTTTCGATGTTAAATGCATAGACTCTTGGGAGAAGTTTAAGAGAGAGCTTATTTCTGCACCAATTATATCTGCACCGGATTGGTCTAAGCCGTTCGAGATCATGTGCGATGCTTCTGATTTTGCCATAGGCGTTGTCCTAGGACAACGCATTGATAACAAGCAGCATGTGATTTACTACTCTAGTAGGACTCTCAACGATGCTCAATTGAACTACACTACGACTGAGAAGGATACTTGGCAGTAGTGTTTGCCTTAGAGAAATTTCGTCCCTACCTACTAGGGTCTAAAACTATCATTTTCACCGATCATTCTGCGCTTAGATACCTCATGATGAAGAAGAATGCCAAGGCCCGACTCATTCGTTGGATCCTCCTTCTTCAAGAATTCGATCTTGAGATTCGAGATAAGAAAGGCGTAGAAAATGTCGTTGCTGACCATCTCTCACGGATCCCTAATTCTCCATGCAACGAATTACCCATAAATGAGGATTTTCCTGATGAATATCTCTTAGCTATCTCTAGGGAACCTTGGTTTGCTGATATAGTGAATTACTTAGTCACAAACCAAACTCCGTCTCATTGGTCCAAAAACGATGTATACCGGTTCTTATCCTAAGTCCGATATTTCTTTTGGAGGAACCGTATCTTTTCAAGTACTGTTCTGACCAAATTATTAGGAGATGCATTCCCAATGAAGAGGTTAAGAGTGTTCTATCTTTTTGTCACGAACTTGCATGCGGTGGACACTTTGGTCCCCGCAAGACTGCTGAAAAAGTGCTACAAAGCGGGTTTTATTGGCCCACTTTGTTCAAGGATGCTTATGAATTTTGCAAGACGTGCCCTAGATGCCAAATGGTAGGAAGATTTCAAACGAAATATGATGCCCCTCAACCCAATTCTAGAAATAGAACTCTTTGATGTTTGGGGCATCGACTTTATGGGTCCATTTCCTAATTCATTTGGAAACCAATACATATTGGTTGCTGTGGATTATGTGTCCAAGTGGGTAGAAGCCATTCCTTGTAAAACTAATGATAACAAAGTTGTCATAAAGTTTTTGAAAGAGATCATTTTTTCACGCTTTGGAACCCCTCGTGCTATCACCAGTGATAATGGCACTCACTTTTGCAATAGATCTTTTGAAGCTCTTATGCGAAAGTATGCCATAACTCACAAGTTGTCCACACCTTATCATCCTCAAACCAGTGGGCAAGTTGAGGTTTTCAATAGACAAGTCAAGCTTATCTTGGAGAAAACTGTGAACCAAAATCGGAAAGATTGGTCCATCAAACTTGTAGATGCCCTATGGGCCTACAGGACCGCTTTTAAGACGATTCTAGGAATGTCTCCTTTAGGTTAGTCTATGGCAAGCCTTGTCACTTGCTCGTTGAGTTAGAGCACCGAGCCCTATTGGCAATCAAGCAGTTGAATTTCGACTTGACTAAGGCCGGTGACCTTCGGAAATTACAGATTTTCGAATTAGAGGAATTGAGAAATGAGGCCTATGAAAATGCTAGGATCACTAAAGATAGAGTCAGATTTTTCATGATAAGCACATCATAAGAAAAACCTTTGTCCCTGAATAAAAAGTCTTACTCTATAATTCTAGGCTTCATCTTTTTTCAGGAAAATTGAAATCAAGATGGACTGGACCATTCGTTGTAAAAATCGTGTTTCCACACGGTGCAGTTGAGATCAGTGACACCAAGAATAGAAATGACTTTAAGGTAAATGGTCAACGCCTTAAACCTTTCTTGGAATCGGTGCCGGTAAATGAAACGGCTATGGGTCTTTTTGACCCAGTGTATCGGTAACTTTCCTCTTTCCTATTCTATTTCATGCATATATACATTTCTTTCATACATTAGGGACAATGCATGAGATAAGTGTGGGGGAGGGTTCTAACATGACTGATATAAAACAATATATATATATATATATATATATATATATATATATATAACTTTTTGAAAGGTTAGAACAATATTTTGATATATTTTTTGTAAGAAATTAAGTCAATTTTAAGGAATAGGAAAATCATAATTAGGATTTCTTACACTTGGTCAAAATAAGATAACTTGTTTGATTTTTAGAGTTAGGAAGAAAATTTGTGAAAGTAATTTAGTCTTGATATTTACCTTGATGAAATATGCACACTAAATACACTTAGACACTTAGGATTTAAAAACAGAGCCTCTTATGCCTTATAAAAAAATATATATTATGAAAAAGAAAAAAAAATATATAAACAAATCTAATTATTGATTAGCTAGGTGCTTTGGCCTAAGAAAGTCTTAGTATTTATGCAAAAGATAATTAGATGAGTTTGAAAAATATATATATACAAATCCTCTGATTAAGCTGGTATTTATGCCTCATGAAGCATAAGTATTCACGCCTAAAAGGGGTACATCTTATAAATAAAAATCTTAGTTTCGTGGCCTTATCTGCTCGAGTGTTTAAGTTCTTAGGGGTGTTTTCTCACCTGGTGCCCTAAAACTGTCCGGTTTAGGTGTCACCGACTGAAGGCTCGTTACATGGGTAGATTAGAAAGCCTAATGAAATTGAGGAATAAATTCCACCAAAAATAAATAAGGCATAGGAGTTAATGTTAAAGAACCCTTAGTCAACTTCACAGTCACGATGGTGCATACGACTCAGGGTAAATTAATAGACTAGATGAGAAGTACAATTTAACTCCTTACTTTACTTGATGACATGTTTTTGAATAAAGACTGAGTTTCAGAATGAAAAATTTGATATTCCTGTAACTTATAGATTACTTAAAGCCTTACAAATATACTTCAAATATTTTCTCCTTTAAAAAAAAATGTTTTTCGAAAATACTAACTTTTTTCTCTTTCTTTATGGATTTTGTGGGTGCAATCCACTGAAAACCCTCACGAGACAAAACTCGTCCTTTAGGGATAACCTAGAGGTTTAACGGCTTGTTGCACATGCTCAGTGCAATCGAGTGACCTGCGAAAGTGGTCTAATAATTGATTAGGATTAGTCTGATGTTTTGCTCGAGAGCGAGTAAAAGATAAGTGTGGGGGTGTGATTAGTCACATATATTGCATTTATATTGTCACCTTATCATACTTTTTAGCTAATAAATCCTATTAATAAGTCTTCTTTATCTTTGTTAAATGTAGGCCCAAGTGCTAAAAGAAAGAAAAGAGAAACAAGCCTAAAAGCCTACCAAATTCTGATTTAATTCAGAATAAATTTGAAATGAAGGAATCAGGGCAAAATCTTGGCATATCAAGAGGTTGAGAAGAATCCTCCCTGAATCAAGCGGTTGAAGCCACACAATCAAAGGCTGTTTCGTCAAAGTTTGGAGCAGAAACAAGAAAACCAGAAGAAGATATGGGGAATTCACCAAACCAGGAGCCCCCACTAATTGGGTGTGGCCACCTGGCCACACCAGGGCCGCAGAAACGCGGCCCTAGCCGCGTTTCCGCAGCCAAGTAGTGTTAGTTGGGGAGCGTTTGCTCCCCCAATCTTCCGGGATCCTCTCCTTCTGGTTTTTCCCTATAAATGCCAGTTTCAACAGAGAAAAATGGAGCGAAGACTAGGATTAGAATTTGTGTTTATTTTCTAAGGATTTAGGCTCTTTGTTAGCTAGCACAAAAGTTGTAATCTTATTTTTTTATTTGTAATCCAGTATCAAACTTGTGAGAGAGAGGAATTGAGTGCTTGTACTTGAAGATTGAAGTGACATCAATACAAGAGTCGAACCGCTTTTTCTTCTACTTGTAGTACGGTATGGCTTGCATTATTTATTTGCTTTCTTCTTCGTTTTTCATGAGTAACTAAAACTGCTTTCTGGGCTCACTATTGTAACTCTCTCTAGTTCTTCTTCTCTTCTGTTTTTAAAGAAAAAGACTCAATGAATCATTTGCATGCCTTGCTTAAAGCCTTTCTTTTTGAAAGTGTTCTTGAAGGCACATGAGGATGGGTTTGGATTGTTAAACTCTCACTTCTTTCATGAACGTTTCTTGAACTGTTTTTACTTCATTTTTACTTCTTCGCGCTTGATGATTTAATATTCGATTCTAAACGATTTTTCAAAGAAAAGATTAAACTCTTCCAACTATCTTATGTGCTTTACTTCAAACTTTCTAAAAATCAACTTTAAGTTTTGCCTATGATCACTTTGAGGCACTTAAGTTTTTAATAGAAGAATGAACAATTGAGTAGTAAGATAGTGAGCCCAGATTTTTCTTCCTTATTATAATCAACAAAACAATTTTCAAGCTTTTTAATCACCTTCTCCAAAGTCTTTTCTAAAGTTGCAATTTCTCTTTGAATCATCTCTTTCTTTCCATTCTCTTTTCCATTAAAAAACGAACACAATTCTTTGTTTTTAAACGAGTCACCGAAAAGCTTCCATCACATTCCTCCTCGTGGACGCGACCCGTTAGCCATAAGCTACACGGTAAATTCTTAAAGTCTTGATTGTTCTTTCATTTTAGCAATTAATTTTTGGCGCCGTTGCGGGGAGGGAACGGTGTAGTTATTTTTTAACAAGTTTTGTGTGTTGTTTCAGGGACTTGAAGATTCAAATCTAGCATTCAAGCTTTGCAAGAGAAGACTTGCAAATTCTGTGCCCCTACTATCGAAAGTAGGAAACAAAATTTCAAGAAATTGCATTTCTTTTCTCGAATCTCGAGATCGAATTCTTGAAGGAGTGTCCAACGAATGAGTCGGGCTTTGGCATCCTTCTTCATCATGAGGTACCTAAGCGCAGAATGATCGGTGAAAATAGTAGTTTTGGACCCTAGTAGATAGGGACGAAATTTCTCTAAGGCAAACACAACTGCCAAGAATTCCTTCTCAGTAGTAGTGTAGTTCAATTGAGCATCATTGAGAGTCCTACTAGAGTAGTAAATCACGTGCTGCTTGTTATCAATGCGCTGTCCGAGGACAACGCCTATGGCAAAATTAGAAGCGTCGCACATGATTTCGAACGGCTTAGACCAATCCAGAGCAGATATGATTGGTGCAGAAATAAGCTCTCTCTTAAGCTTCTCCCAAGAATTCATACATTCAGCATCAAAAGTAAAGGACACGTCCTTAGCTAACAGATTAATCAAGGGTCTAGCAATCTTGCTAAAATCCTTGACAAATCTTCGGTAAAAACTGGCATGTCCTAAGAAGGATCGAATATCCTTCACGCATTTGGGCATGAGAAGCTTAGCAATAACCTCAATCTTGACTCTATCCACTTCAATTTTCTTCTTAGAGATTTCATGACCTAAGACAATTCTATGTTTTACCATGAAGTAGGATTTCTCCTAGTTCAGTGTCAGATTTTTTCTCAGCACAACGCTGGTGGACAAGTTCAAATAGTGGAGACATTGAGTAAACGAATCTCCGTAGATAGAGAAATCATCCATGAAAAGAATCGTTCTACCATATCAGAAAAAAGACTCAACATGCAACGTTGAAATGTTGCTAGGGCATTGCATAAGCCGAAAGGCATTCGACTATAAGCAAATATCCCAAATGGACATGTGAACGTGATTTTTTTCTTAGTCCTCGGGAGCAGTAATAATCTGATTATACCCGAGTAACCGTCCAAGAAACAGTAATATTCGTGGCCCGCCAAACGTTCAAGCATTTGATCAATGAAGGGGAGCTGAAAATGGTCCTTACGAGTTGTAGCATTAAGCTTCCTATAGTCAATGCAAACTCGGATCTTCGTGGAAAGTCGAGTTTGGACCAACTCTTTGTTCTCATTTTTCACTACAGTGAAACCAGATTTTTTTGGAACAGCGTGGACAGGACTGACCCATTGGCTATCAGAAATGAGATATATTATCTCATTGTCTAAGAGTTTCACAATTTCAGCATGAACAACCTCTTACATTATTGGGTTTAACTTACGCTATGGGTCTCTTTTAGGTGTGGCATCTTCATTGAGATGAATGCAATGTTGAATTATGGTTGGACTCCATCCCTTTATATCGTCATAGTCCAACCAATGGCTTCCCTATGTTTCTTAGAATTACTTTAAGATCTTCTTACCCGTCGTTTAAATAGGAGGCAATGATGACAGGAAAGGTCTCTTGTTCGCCTAGATAGACGTACTTGAGATGCGCAGGTAAGGTTTTCAATTCTAAAGAAGAGGAAGGCTCACTGGAAGGATGGGTTAAATTTGTTGGCTCCATATTTGGTGAAATAGGTTTCGAGGCCCAATTCAGAGCAGACACAACAACCTGATCAAGAATAAAGTCGTCAGACTCTAACCCGAAGTCACACTCAGTTTCTAGTTCCAATTCTTTCCTTTGTTCACTTGTTAAGTTCTCAATGAGGTTGTTAAATTTTGGTCCTCAACATCATGGGGTTGTTTTTCTAGGTTGAAGACATTGATTTCTCTAGTCATGTCCCCAAATGTTTGTTTTCTATAGATTTTGCAAAGGGAAAAACTTACAAAAAAGTGTCGAGGAGCTCAATTATAAGTAATTCTTTGAAGAAAAAAGATTACAAGTAGATCTCCTCTGGTAGTTCTGAGGAAGTGTGCCAGTAGGAATCTGATCAGCGCGCGATCACTTTATCCTTTGACGATGCGATCGATCAGACAATCGGACTGCTGCCTGATGGGATTCCCTTCTCGCCTGGTTCGGGGAATCAGAGAACAGAAGGTTAGTAGAACCCTCTTGTTACTTCTCAAACTGCCTCCGCTTGGGAATTCCTTCTCGCCTGGTTCCGGAGATTCCTTAAAAGGGAGAAAGATCTTAGGGTATTAGCACCCTGATTAGAGAAGTAATTCTCTGAATTCTTGGAAGCAAGAGATAGGTCTCTGTTTTTAGCCTTCTCTCTTCTTTTTCCTCTATTTCAGCCTCTCTCTCCGTCTCTGTCTGTCTTCGTATACCTCTGTTGGCCCAGAGGCTTTCTACTCTAGTTTTGATGATGATTAACTCATGTAGTTATAGTTTACTAATAATCTTGTGATGTTTAGTTTCAGATCTCTAACCAAGATATTAGTAGGTGATTAGCTTCAACAAAGGTGTTTTGGAGCTTTTCACATGGTGATTCAAGAGCCTGAGCGTAAATGTTCATACCTAGCACTCGTTAGAGTCAAGATCGGTGGATCACGGTTTGGACTAGTCAACTTGGAGACGGAGCTCTACAAGAAGACTTCGGTACATAGTTTAGTTTATGTTTTAGTACATTTATAAAGATTAGATAGTGTGATATGCTCAAGTTCACAACACACACACACACTTGTTTAAGTTTCATGTTTTGGTTTTCGGTTTTGGTTTAACTGATCTTGATTTTCATGAATAGATAGTATCAAAATAAGTTTACATGGTTTTATGTATATTAGATTTGTTCTATATACATACATTCTTCATCTATTTAAATAGACTTAGTTTGATAGTCTATTTCATGAGTTTGGTGTTTTGGTATTTTAACAAAACGTATTTTCGGATTTAATGTCAAAAACATTGATATATATATCTTTCATGTATATTGGATTATATCCATATACAACATGCCTAAAAGTTGTTTCAATATCAAGTTTTTGTATTTGGATGAGTTTTGGACAAAACGAATTTTCAATTCAAAATCCAAGTTTTAGAAAATACGGAATTTGGTTTTCGGCAAAATTTCTAAGACACAAAAATGGTTCAAATTGTTTCAAATATGTATTAAATTTTTTCACACATGTTTATATATCAAAGTGTTATACTGAAACTATTTTTGTAGATTTTTAAAGATTTTATGAGATTTATTTGGCAATTAAAAACCCAAGTTTTAAATCCTGATTTCTGTCTGCCAGGCTCTGGCGGTCGACCGGACCAGGAGCCGGTCGATCGGAACGGTCGACCGGATGTGCACAAAATGTACACATGGCCATATTAGTTGGCCGGTTGACTGAGCGGTCGACCGACTGAAGGCAACCCACTCTCGGGTTGCCCCGGTCGACCGGGCGATCGACTGGCCAGAGAGCCGTTGCTCTCTGGTTCAGGGCCCGGTCGACCAGGCGGTCGACCGGAAGGCTCAACGGTCACTTTTTTGACCGTTGGCCGGTCGACCGACCGTTGGACTGGAAGGCCATTCTGGGTCTAGTCAGCTGCCAACGGACAGATTTTGATTGGGCTTATAAATACCCCAATCCTTGGATGTTTTTCACCAAGTTTCAAGAGCAAAAAATTTAGAGTTTCTCTAGTGTTTTTACAAGTTTTAAAAAGAGTTTTAGAGCTTCAAAGATTTGATCTTCATTTGTTTTCAAAGTATTTTTATTTCAAAGAAAATAGTCTTTTTGGGAATTTGTTTTTGGTCTAAAAATTCTATATCTATTTGAAGATTTTCCTAAGTGATTTTCTTTGTTCAAAACACTTTATTTTCTCACACTTGAGCTTATCATTCTATCCTATCTATTAGGATCTTTATTTTGTGGGAAAAATTGGTTTGTGGTTGTGGAAAACACCAAGTTGTAAAACCCTCTTACTTTGTGTTATCCCTCTTGTGTAGAGGTTAATTTTGGAGTGGTAGTTTTGTGTCCTATCCCTCTAGTGAGAGGTTGATTGGTTGTTTGGCTTGGTGCCTATCCCTCATTTGTGAGGTTGATTTGTGTGGCTTTGTGCCTAGCGTCTAAGTATAGAGGTTGTGTTTGTAATTGAGAGAGGAGTTGTGTACTCCCGGTTGTAATTGCCCTAAATCCTCAGTGGAGGTTCCCTGTGTGAGAGTCCTGTGTGGACAAGTTAGTGGAAATCCTTCTGTGTGAAGGCGGGACGTAGAGCTGGGTGCTCGAACCTCGAAACAAATCTCGGTGTTTCCGTTTGATCCATTGACTCTAACTCTCTCTCTATTACTTTGTGCATTGATTCATATTGCCATATCATATACATGTTTGTGATTGTTTGTGTGTGCGTCACTTGTGTTTAACCACGAAAGCTTCATATAGCACCTCAACTCTTATTCAGAGGAATCAAAAGGAGTTAGTCCAGAGCCCTTCACCGGGAATTCGGCTACACTCATTGTTTACATTAAGTGTGTTGCAATTTAGTTTTTAATTTTCGCATTTTGTTCATTAGATTAGCCGTACACCTATTTACCCCCCTCTAGGTGTACTTACAATTGGTATCAGAGCCTACGCTCCTGATATTTGGTTTAACCACCTAGGAGTGTGATCTTGGTTTTGCTAATCTATCATTTGCATTTGCATTTGCACACATATAGTTTGCACTCATGGATAGCCCTCCCATGTTTGATATCTCTAGACTTGATATTTGGAAGGTTATGATGAGTTGTCATTTGAAAGCCCTAGGATATAAAGTTCACCTTGCCATTACCAAGGAATCCTACCTTAGTTATAGCAAGCATATAGAGGCTAATGCACTAGCCCTAAAGGCACTTAGAGCATCACTTGATAAAAAATATTTACATGTATTTTCTCACTATGATTCCGCTTTTGCAGTGTGGAACATTTTGACGTCTCCCGAGCTTCCAACGCTTATCAATAAAAGGAGAAAATCTAGTCGAGATGAGTCCGACAAACATTGCTCATGGTCCAAGGGAATGACTCCCTTGAGATACAATCGAAAACTAAACTAGATGCTAGCACTAGTTCACATTGCAATGATTGTATGGATGCACAAGCCTTGAATGATGAACTTGCTAAAAATTGTGAAAATTTGATTTCTAAATACAAACTTTTGAAAAAGGATAATCTTGTTTTAAAAGAAGAAAATAAAAATTTATCTTCTAGACTTGAAATTGCTTTACAAGAGAAGGTTGAGTTTTCAAATGAGTGTGACTCCTTGAAAACCCAACTTGAACTTGTTTTAAGTGAAACAAGATTTTGAAAAATAAAATGATTGTAAAGAAGTTTTGAAGAAAAATGAGTCTTTAACTTCAAAACTTGATTTTGTTGTAAAGAGAATAATTCCTTGAAAATAAAAATTGCTTCTATTTCAAAGGAATTGGAAATTGTTTTAAATAAAAATGTTTCTTTAAAAAATGATATAGATTCTCATGTTTGCCATGCTAGTGTAGCTTCACCTAACTTACCTATTGCATGCACCTCTTCTAAAATTGAAAATGATATATCTATGCTTAAGAAGAGTGTTGATTGTTTGGGCTCCACTTTGAGCCATTGTGCTATGAACCATACACGGTTGGAATATATGTTTCGAAAGAAACAAGTTCCCTCTATGCATGCACACAAACTATGGCATACACATGCTTCCCACGTTCACTCCCATAACACTATGTATGCTCATGTGTACACATGTACACATTGTGGACGTAAGGGCCATCTTGCTAAATTTTGCTATGATAAGATACATGATGTAAATTTAGCAACTAAATTTGTTTGGGTTAGGAAAGGAACTAACCCCCATGGACCAAAAAGAGTGTGGGTACCAAGATCACCCCTATGGTATTTGATGTAGGTGTGGGCTCTCGCATGACGTGAGAGCGATGGTACCTTGAGGTGGATGCGTTCCGAGCTAAAGAGGACTATTTGGATGCATCACTTTCAAGGGGAGTTTGGTGGGAGAGCCATCATGGTTTGGAGATATGGAGAGTTGCCCTCATGGTTTTGGTAACGATCTCTTACTCCTCATTTATTATTTACATGCTTTTCATATCATTGATTTTAGCATGTTTTGATATTTCATAATTAGTATGTTATATGCCATGATATTTAGATTAGTGATATGCATGATTAGTTATTTGAGACACCCATGTCTAATATGGATTTATACATTTGTGTTCTCACATTTGTTTTAACTAATGTGTATGTCCTAGATCTAATGCATGTGCATGTACATAATGATCATATGTATGTTTATGAGTTTTGTTTTGCTTTCTATGTGTCATGTTTTGATTACTTGTTTAGATGTTAGTTTTCATTAAAATTAGGATTTATACTTGTACAACTAGTGAGCTATAAATAGACTATTATATGCTTGTGCTTGAATGCTTATTTGTACCCATTAGATGTACTAGTATAGTCTAGTTTGATGATTCAAACATTTGACTTGTATTCCCATTTTGTACATGTTTGTGTTTATACTTCATGTATATGTCTATTTTGTCCAAATTAATGGCTATACATATACATCCTTGAGCCACTTGCCCTCATGCATATACTTTTGTGGACTCGTTTATGTTTAGATATGTATGTATACTTTAGTTTGTACATGACATACATATACCTTGAAGGATTCTAGTTTTGATGATTTTCATGTTTTAAGGAATTTTTTATTGAGCTTGATTGCTTAGTTTCATGATAATGTGTTTCACATAAATCTTGTTCACTCACTTTACTTAATATTTTCTCATGATTTTGTTTTCATGAGTACAATTTGTGCTATATTGATTTTGAGTGTTGATGATCATGTGACTTACATGTTTTTCATGAAATATATTTTTATTTTATTCCTTACTTGAAGGATTTCGTACTAGTTTACAAATTTTTCATATAACTAGTTTGTATTCTTTATTATGGTAGATTTTTTCAAACATACAATATTTTCAAACTTATTTTTGAAAACCCCACCCGTCCAAGGGCGGTTGGTTGGGCGACCATGCCTTGTATGCTTATTATTGAAAATCCATTTTAAACATGTGCATGAAATGGGTGGTAGGAAGTATGAGTTATACACTTGATCAAATTATAGTTTCAATTGGTATCATTGAATCTTTTCAATTGGTATCAATATTGACAATCTTTTTGTATACTCATATATATGTTTTTATATATATATGCTTACACTTTAATAGTATCAATTTCGATTGGTATATAATTTTCATACATATATATGATTTATTTATGCTTACTATATCTCTATATTTTTTAGCACAAATTTTAGTTATGCTTAGCTTGATTTTTAATGACTATCATATTTCAATTGATTATTTTTCAATTGGTATCTTGTACAAGCTTATGCATCATTTTATTTGGTATTTCATAAAAGGGGAGAAAATTCGTATTTCATTTTTTAATTGGTTTTGTATTCCACTCCCATACTTTATGATGAAGAATTATAGAAAATTAATATTGATTTTAATTTGGTATCATATGCTCCAAATGAAAAATACTTACAATTGGTAAATGAAAAATATCTTACAATTGGTTTATATTTTTCAAATTGATATCAAAAAGTGTTTAATATTTTCAATTGGTACTAATTTTTACAATTGGTATCAAGATTTTTTTATTTTTTACTTACAATTGGTAATTAAGATTATCTATATGTTTACATCTTCCATTTTGGTATCAAAATTTGATTGGTTTCTTCAAGATTTGTTTTCAATGCCTTATTTACTTTAAATTGGTATTTCTCAAAATTTTGTTGGTTTACCTATTTGTTCACTTACAATTGATATCATGATGCACTATATTTATATATATATTTTAATTGGTATCATAATGTTTTGTTTTGATTTCAACCCTTGAAGTATTTTTTTGTTTCGGACAAAAAGGGGAAGAATATATTTTTTTATTAGTTTTCTTTGACCCCTTTGTTAATGATTGACAAAAAGGGAGAGAAGTATTTGACTTTATATGCATGTTCTATATGCATGTTTTTATATTGGTATCAAGAAGTTTGTTTTATGTTTTGTTGATATTGGTATCAAGAGCAATGAATACTAGTATCTAGAAACATAGTTTGTTTTTTATTGGTATCAAGAGCATTATTTAAAGAACATGTTTTAAGTTTATATTCATTGGTATTTGAGAACATGTTTATGAAAAGAAGAAATAATTTATTTTGGTATCAAGAGCTTGTTTTATGCATGTTGATGCATTTCATGATTGGTATCAAGAGCATGTTTTTTATTTGGTATCAAAAGTATGTTCATTTCATTATGCATGTTTATGCGTTTTCATGTTTAATATTCATTGCATATATTTATTGTTTATTACTATGCATGAGTTAAGGGGGAGCTTCTTTGAAGCTTAACTTTAATCCATGCATATATAACTCCATGAGTTTTGTCATCATCAAAAAGGGGAGATTGTTGCCCAGAGGCTTTCCACTCTAGTTTTGATGATGATTAACTCATGTAGTTATAGTTTACTAATAATCTTGTGATGTTTAGTTTCAGATCTCTAACCAAGATATTAGTAGGTGATTAGCTTCAACAAAGGTGTTTTGAAGCTTTTCACATGGTGATTCAAGAGTCCGAGCGTAAATGTTCATACCTAGCACTCGTTGGAGTCAAGCTCGGTGGATCACGGTTTGGATCGAGTCAACTTGGAGACGGCGCTCTACAAGAAGACTTTGGTACATAGTTTAGTTTATGTTTTAGATCCATTTGTAAAGATTAGATAGTGTGATATGCTTAAGTTCACAACACACACACTTGTTTAAGTTTCATATTTTGATTTTCGGTTTTGGTTTAACCGATCTTAGTTTTCATGAATAGATAGTATCAAAATAAGTTTACATGATTTTATGTATATTAGATTTGTTCTATATACATACATGCTTCATCTATTTAAACAGACTTAGTTTGATAGTCTATTTCATGAGTTTGGTGTTTTGGTATTTTAAACAAAATGTATTTTCGGATTTAATGTCAAAAACATTGATATATATATCTTTCATGTATATTGGATTATATCCATATACAACATGCCTAAAAGTTGTTTCAATATCATGTTTTGTATTTGGATGATTTTTGGACAAAACGAAATTTCAATTCAAAAATTTAAGTTTTGGAAAATACGAAATTTGATTTTCGGCAAAATTTCTAAGACACAAAAATGGTTCAAATTGTTTGAAATATGTGTTGAATTTTTCCACACATGTTTATATATCAAAGTATTATACTGAAACTATTTTGTGGATTTTTAGAGATTTTATGAGATTTATTTGGCAATTAAAACCTAAGTTTTAAATCCTGATTTCTGTCTGCCAGGCTCTGGCGGTCGACCGACCGGTTGACCGGACCAGGAGCCGGTCGACCGGAACGGTCGACCGGATGTGCACAAAACATACACATGGCCATATCAGTTGGCCGGTCGACGAGCGGTCGACCGACTGAGGGCAACTCACTCTCGGGTTGCCCCGGTCAACCGGGCGGTCGACCGGCCAGAGAGCCGTTGCTCTCCGGTTCAGGGCCCGGTCGACCAGGCGGTCGACTAGAAGGCTCAACGGTCACTTTTTTGACCGTTGGCCGGTCGACCGAAGGCCATTCTGGGCCTAGTCAGCTGCCAACGAGCAGATTTTGATTGGGCTTATAAATACCCCAATCCTTGGATGTTTTTCACCAAGTTTCAAGAGCCAAAAATTCAGAGCTTCTCTAGTGTTTTTAGAAGTTTTAAAAAGAATTTTAGAGCTTCAAAGATTTGATCTTCATTTATTTTCAAAGTGTTTTTATTTCAAAGAAAATAGTCTTTTTGGGAATTTGTTTTTGGTCTAAAAATTCTATATCTATTTGAAGATTTTTCAAGTGATTTTCTTTGTTCAAAACACTTTGTTTTCTCACACTTGAGCTTATCATTCTATCCTATCTATTAGGATCGTTATTTTGTGGGAAAAATTGGTTTGTGGTTGTGGAAACCACCAAGTTGTAAAATCCTCCTACTTTGTGTTATCCCTCTTGTGTAGAGGTTGATTTTGGAGTGGTGACTTTGTGCCTATCCCTCTAGTGAGAGGTTGATTGGTTGTTTTTCTTGGTGCCTATCCCTCATTTGTGAGGTTGATTTGTGTGGCTTTGTGCCTAGCCTCTAAGTGTAGAGGTTGTGTTTGTAATTGAGAGAGGAGTTGTGTACTCCCGGTTGTAATTGCCCCAAATCCTCAGTGGAGGTTCCCTGTGTGGGAGTCCTGTGTGGACAAGTTAGTGGAAATCCTTCTGTGTGATGGCGGGGACGTAGAGCTGGGTGCTCGAACCTCGAAACAAATATCAGTGTTTGCGTTTGATCCATTGACTCCAACTCTCTCTATTACTTTGTGCATTGATTCATATTGCCATATCATATACATGCTTGTAATTGTTTATGTGTGCCTCACTTGTGTTTAACCACGAGAGCTTCATATAGCACCTCAACTCTTATTCAGAGGAATCAAGAGGAGTTAGTCCAGAGCCCTTCACCGGGAATTCAGCTACACTCGTTGTTTACATTAAGTGTGTTGCAATTTAGTTTTTAATTTCCGCATTTTGTTCATTAGATTAGCCGTACACCTATTCACCCTCCCTCTAGGTGTACTTACAACCTCTGGTGGGCTATTTATAGGGAGAGCAGAGGTATATCCCTTAAAAGTCTGAAAACAGATTGTGTCAATCTGTTTAAATCTAAAAATTAGCCTTGTCGCGATGCTAGAATCAGCTTTTACGAAGTTAGAAATAGCAGGTAATGTTGATCTCCTGATCCGCTTTGATTCTTTCCAAATAACTGAAAGATCTCCTCTGATCTTCTTACTTGTTTTAGGAGAGTCAAGAGATTATGGCAAGCAACTGCCAAATTTGATCTCAGATTTGATCTCGATTAGATTTGTTCTCGAATAGATTTGATCTCATCATGAGATTTGATTGGTCAAAGGTAACCATAAAAGACCCACAGGGGGGTTACCTCGTCAAGCTCGCAGCGGAGCTGGGGGAAGCGTCTGGCGAAGTTAGAAAGAAAGCTCTTTGAGCTGAATACCTTTGTGGCGAAGCTACCAGTTAGCCTTCTGCGCAGTTGCATAGGGCTTCAGGCAAAGTTGACTGTCTGCGGAGCTATCTCTCGTAGCGACGTGCGAGACTCATCTTGTGGGCTCATGCGGGGCGAAGTGTTGAGCTAACTTAGTGTCCCCGGACCTGCTTTTCTTGGTTTACTGTCTGTTTCGCCGGATCAGTAGAGTCCAAGTTACTGATTCGTCCCTTTTGAGATGGGTGAAGAACTGATCGTCAGCTTGTCTGCCACTTGTCTTTTGTAAATGTCAACAAGTTAGATATTGTTCAGGCCAGTTAGGAATCTTGTCTTTTTTAGAGTGTCAACAAGACCCCCTTCAAAGTTTTCGTAAGTCTGCAATGGACTGGTTCAGACTTCGAAATACTTGAACTGCTTTGATTGATGATATGCGAAATGCAAACGTCACCATAATGGTTGAGTTCAGCTCTGCTTTCAATCCTGCTTCCGGATTTAGAATAAGTTCTCCGAGGAATCGTGTAGATTCGCGATTCTGAATAGCTTCGCGTCTGGATAGCTTCGCATTTGAGCCTCCCAGAGTAGCTTCGCTTCGAATCGGTTTTGAAACAACATTCCTTTCTCGAGGCTAACTACTTTTCGTCTGATTATGAGAGGGATTATTCCCTTTCCCGAGGTTTGAAATAACCTCTCTTGCATTAACGAGGGAGATCATTCCTTCTGCGCGCATTTCCGAGGGAGACTATCCCCTTTCTCAAGGCTCAATACTTGAATGCCTTAAATTCGCTCGCATTCCAAGCTTGAAGTAGCGGCGGTGTGGTCAGGCCATGAGGCCTATAAATAGGACACTTGAGGTCCTCTTCAGAGAAACATACTCTTCATGACACCTCCTGGTTGTCCAGAGAAGGATACTCAGATTTCTGAAATAGTGGGGGCACCCACTCTGGTCATTAACCGGCCAAGAACTGGTGAGTCTCGGTCATCCGAGACTTTACCAATGGACTAGTGACTTTAGGGAGCTTATCTCCCTTAATCTTAGCTTCACCGGCTTATTACAGTGGTTGAATCTCCTTTGGTTTCTGCATTTAACTGACTTTCAGAAAAGGGTTTTCAGCCTTATTTTTTCAGCTTTTTGACGAAGTTAACATTTCTTGCTTGATCAGGAAAAGACTTTTCACGCAGAGTTCCTCTCTTGATCTGTTGAATCTGCCTGTCAGACCCGCCACGTAGGCAAGAATTGAGATTTAGTCTCTTCGAGGTTTGAGCCAGTCTGTCATATAGGTGGGGCTAAGACTGTATCTCTCTGAACCAGTCTGGCTTAGCCATATAGGCGAGGCTAGGACTTAGCCTTTTTTGATGCTCCTTCAGTCTAACTGCCTTAGGCGGAGTTATGACTTGGCTTATGCTGAGTTAGTCCATCGTCACTGTGCAAGCGAGGCTATCCTCTGCTTAACTGAAGCACCTCTGGATTGGATATGAATTGCTTCACCCCAAAGGACTTGCCTCAGCGTTTCACTTTTGCAGCTTTCTCTGATTTACTACTAACCTGTTTTTAGTTTGCAATGCAGTGAACTGTGTCTGCCAGTCTTTTGTTTTGATGAAAGAGACCAGGAACTTGCCTCTTGATCTTCCAGCTGAAACTTTAATCCTAAGCAGGAGGAACATACTGGAGCAGCTGATGCGTGTTCCAAGAAGAGATTGGCAGTTGCTTATCCGAGATGATCCACTTCGAGAAGGGGCTAGTAGTCGCTTATCCGAGATGATCTACTTCGGGAAGGCGGACGTCACCTGTAAGGTCTCGGATCCTTCTTTGCCAATTTTAATCAAAAAAGATCCGGCTTTCTGGTGGCAACTAGTCCTTTGCCAATTTTCATCAAAGAAGATCCAGCTTCTTGATGGCAAAATCTGCCATTAGGCGAAGGATTACGGCCTTGTGCAGGAGGAAGGCCTTTCGTGTCTAGTTGGTTTGGCGTATCATCTTGGAAGTAGATAGGATAACTTGTATGCCTTTGGAGCAATGATTCGGTTGTACGAAAGACCACCTTGATGTAGTATCAAAGTATCTTCCCTTTTTGGATCAATAAAACTGTTTATTTTCCGCTTATCTGCTCTGTTCCCTCCTTTTTGATCCGAGAACACTAGAGTGGACTAGCTGTTGGCCCAGAGGCTTTCCACTCTAGTTTTGATGATGATTAACTCATGTAGTTATGTTTACTAATAATCTTGTGATGTTTAGTTTCAGATCTCTAACCAAGATATTAGTAAGTGATTAGCTTCAACAAAGGTATTTTGGAGCTTTCACATGGTGATTCAAGAGCCCGAGCGTCAAAGTTCATACCTAGCACTCGTTGGAGTCAAGCTCGGTGAATCACGGTTTGGATCGAGTCGACTTGGAGACGGCGCTCTACAAGAAGACTTCGGTACATAGTTTAGTTTATGTTTTAGATCCATTGTTAAAGATTAGATAGTGTGATATGCTCAAGTTCACAACACACACACTTGTTTAAGTTTCATGTTTTGGTTTTCAGTTTTTGGTTTAACCGATCTTGGTTTTCATGAATAAATAGAATCAATAACTTTACATTGTTTAATGTATATTAGATATGTTCTATATACATGTATGCTTCAACTTTTAAACAAACTGAGTTTGATAGTCTATTTCATGAGTTTGGAGTTTTGGTATTTTAACAAAACGTATTTTTAGATTTTAAGTCAAAACATTGATATATATCTATTTCATGTATATTGGATTATATCCATATACAACATGCTTCAAGTTGTTTAAATATCATGTTTTTGTATTGGATGAGTTTTGGACAAAACGAATTTTCAATTCAAAAATTCAAGTTTTAGAAAATACGGAATTTGGTTTTCGGAAAAATTTCCATAACACAAAAAGGGTTCAAATTGTTTGAAATATGTGTTGAATTTTTTCACACATGTTTGTATATCAAAGTATTATACTAAAACTATTTTTGTAGATTTTTAGAGTTTTTATGGGATTTATTTGGTAGTTAAAACCCTAGATTTTTTATCCCAGAGTTGTCAGATTGGCTGACTGCCGGTCGACCGGGCCGGTCGACCGTAGCTGTAGGAGGTCGACCGGGCCGGTCGACCGACGTGCACAGAATGTGCACGCAGCCAAACTGGGGAGGCGGTCGACCGCCAGAGAGCTCTGCTCTCTGGAAAGCCTCCGGTCGACCGGGCGGTCGACCGGGCAGAGAGCACTGCACTCTGTTTCCAGACTCGATCGACCGAGCGGTCGACCGGCCAGAGAGCCGCTGCTCTCTGAAACTGGCACGGTCGACCGGGCGGTCGACCGCTAGGCTCAATGGTCACTTTTTATACCGTTGGCCGGTCTACCGGCCGGTCGACTGGAAGGCCATTCTGGGCCTAGTCAGCTGCCAACGGGCAGATTTTGATTGGGGTTATAAATACCCCAATCCTTGGATGTTTTTCATCAAGTTTTAAGAGTCAAAAATTTTCTACTCTCTAGTGTTTTTATACAAGTTTCAAAAGAGTTTAGAGCTTTAAAAGATTTCATCTTTATTTTGTTTTAAAAGGGGTTTTGGAAAATTCAAAGAAAAGAAATTCTTTGGAATTGGTTTGATCTTCATTTTCTATTCTATCTAGAGTTTTCCCTAAAGTTTTTCTTTGAGTTTTTGATTTTCAACATCTTGATTTTCCACACTTGAGCCATATCATTCTATCCTATCTATTAGTATCTTTATTTGTGGAAATAGTTGTTTGTGGTTGAGATAGACCACCTAGTTATAAACCCTCCTAATTTGTGGTATCCCTCTTGTGTAGAGGTTGATTTTGGAGTGGTGGTTGGCTCCCTCTAGTGAGAGGTGGAGATTGTGTTTGGCTCCCTTTAGTGAGAGGTGGAGGTTGTGTTGGTATCCCTCTTAGTGAAGAGGTGGATTGTGTTTGTATTTGGCTTTGTGCCTATCCCTCATTTGTGAGGTTGAGATTGGTGGCTTTGTGCTTTGCCTCTAGTGAGAGGTTGTATTCGGTTGAGAGAGGAGTTGTGTACTCCCGGTTGTATTGCCCCAAATCCTCAGTGGAGGTTCCCTGTATGGGAGTCCTGTGTGGACAAATTAGTGGATTGGAAATCCTTCTGTGTGAAGGCGGGTGATTGAGGCAAAACCTGCACACAAAATACGGAATTACAGAACTTAAAATGAAGATGTGCAAGTGCTCAATTCTTACCGCTATAGCAAGTGCTATGCGGGTCGTGATCCACAAGGAGGGTTTTGCGATAGAAGCGTTTACGGTTCTTTATTGAAATCTTTATGAAAACAAAACGAAAGTTCTTCTTTGGTTAAAGTTAAGAAAATGAAAAAGAGTTAATAGTTAAAGTTAAGAAGAAAGTCGTAGAATAGAAAGTGGAGAAAAATCAGAAAGCGACTATGTACAAATGATTATTTACAAAGAAGTGGGAAATAAGTGATTTGGAAGATATGGTGTTTGTGATTTAATTTACAGAAATAAAAGAAAAGAAATACAAATAATTACTCACCTTCTTTCCACCAAAAGCTTACCTTGAGTCTTTGCGACGATGTTACCTTGATTGGAGGCAATCAGCGCATAGCCCATAAGAGTCGATTTTTGGTCTCTTCCACATTACATCATCAAGATACTCAAGCATGAAATGATACAGAGAGACTCACAATTCCATCGTCATGAGCTATCGGTGGCACTCGCAAAAGCAAGGCTCTTTCGATGCTTTAGACTCACTTGGAAGACAGTTGTACCAAAAAGAAAAGTGAAGTAGAAAAGAAGAATAAGAAGAAAACTAAAAAGAAGTACATACGAAGAAAGAACATTGATTCGATTTCATAACGATCAAAGAAAAGAAATAAACCTTACACCATTGTCACTTTTAGCTCAAGCTTCATTCTTGTTCTTCGATGAAAGTCGATCTCCTCTGAATTACATAAATAAAAACTAAAATTACATGAACAAGAAAAACAAAAACCTAAACTAAGAAATGAAAAACTAGTCTAACTCCTAACTCTGCATGGTCGTCCCATTTTCAGCACAAAGACTGCCTTTTTATAGGCATAACCCACACGAGGGAGATCCCGGGGAGATCGGGGGAGCAAACGCTCCCCCTAACTCCCCAACAATGCCGCGAAAACGCGGATTTGGCCGCGTTTCTCGCGGCCAGGGCGTGGCCAGGTGGCCACACCTGTTGGTGGGTCGCCCTGGTCTCTCCTTCTGACTTTATCTAGAGTTGAATTTTCAGTTTGAGTCCGAGAGTGTGACGAAATGGCCTTTGATTCTTGGCTTTAACCGATCGATTCTGAGAGAATTCTTCTCAATCGATTTTCAACCTCTTAATTTTTCCCTGATTTACTGAGTGCGAATTAATTCTGATTTAACTCAGAATTTTGGTAGGCTTTTGGGCTCCTTTTTCTTCATCTCCTTAAAGAATGGGCCTGCAAATAAATTAAACAATTAATTAGGACAATGTAAAGTTTTATTCTATAATAAGTATGGAAATATGATACTAAATATGCAACATTAGCGACCAATCACACCCCCATACCTATCTTTTGCTCGTCCTCGAGCAAAACAACTAAACTATACTAAGGATTATTAGACCACTTTCGCAGGTCACGCGATTGCACTGAGCATGTGCAACAAGTCGTTAAACCTCTAGGTTTCCTCTAGAGGACGAGTTTTGTCTCATGAGGGTTTTCAGCGGATTGCACCCACAAAATCCATAAAGAAAGAGAAACAAAGAGTTAGTATTTTCGAAAAGCATTTTGAAAGAGAAAAATATTTGAAATATAATTGTAAGATCTAAGCAATCTATAAGTTATAGGAAAACTGAATTTTTCATTCCTAAACTTAGTCTCTATTCAAAAATTTGTTATCAATTAAAGTAAGGAGTCAAATTGTACTTCTCATCTAGTCTATTACTTTACCCTAAGTCATATGCACCTTGTGATTGTGAAAATTTTGACTAAGGGTTCATTAACTCTAACTCTTATGTCTTATTTATTTATATATATACTTTTTTTTGTGGTATTATTCCTTAGTTCTATTAGGCTTTCTAATCTGCCCATGTAACGAGCCTTTAATTGATGACTCCCAAACCAAACGGTCTTAGGGCACCGGGTGAGAAAACACCCCAAGGACTTAAGGACTCGAGCAAATAAGGCCACAAAACTAAGGATTTTATTATATGAACCTCTTTTAGGCGTGAATACTTATGCTTTATTAGGCACAAATACCCAGCTTACTCAGAGGATTTTCATATATATTTTTTCTCAAACTTATCTAATCATCTTTCGCATAAATACTAAGGCTTGCTTAGGCAAAAGCACCTAGCTAATCAATAATTAGATTTGTTTATCTTTTATTTTTTTCTTTTTTTTTTTTTTTTTTTTTATAAGGCATAAGAATCTTTGTTTTTGAACCCTAAGTGTGTAAGTGTATGAAGTGTGCATATTTCATCAAGGCAAAGATCAAGACTAAATTACTTTCACAAATTATCTTCCTAACTCTAAAAATCAAACAAATAATCTTATTTTGACCAAGTACAAGAAATCCTAATTTGGATTTTCCTATTCCTTAAAATTAACTTAATTTCTTACAAAAATAAGTCAAAATATTGTTTCTATTTTTCAAAAAGTTTTTAATAAAAAGAAAAACCTAAGTTATGTTAGAACCCTCCCCCACACCTATCTCATGCATTGTTCTCAATGTATGAATTAATGCATAGATGCATGAAAAAGACGAAAGGGAAGGAAATGTTACCTTAAGGTGGCGGTTCCGGTGGTGGTCTGATTGGTCCACGAAATGCGGCCCAATCAACTTTTCTTGGGGCTCGGAGGAACCCACCAGAAATTACTCTAATATAACCCACTAAAAAGATGTGTCCATAAAAGATTTTATTAAATACTTGACCCCATCTAATTTCCAAATTCCATAATTGATTTCGGAGTCAAATTTGTCAACCACCTCGTCCCAGAATGGAGTGTGAAAAGATAGAATGATTGACTCGGACTCAGGAAGTACAGGAACTAATACCGACTCAGGAAGGTGACTTAAGTCAAGTAAAGGTTCAGGAGTCGGAATAAGTTCAGAAATTGGGTCCAAGTCAAGAAGTTGAAACTCAAGTCCACATTTATTTTCCAACAATGGAATGTGACTTAATATTGGTGATTCAAGTTCAGGAATGATAGGTGGGGGAATCAAAACTGACTCTAAAATATTACTCAAGTTTGGTAACAAAACAGGAGTCAATATTGATTCAGAAAGTTGAACTGGATCACAGATTTGAGAATCCAGGTCACATATCTCATTGAGTTCAATATCAAAAAATTGAGAACTTGCCAATTTGTCAATAGGATTTTCAAAATTGTATAATTGGTCAAGTTCAATATAATCCTCAAAGATGGGTGATTCAATTTCATGATGAATAGGCACAAGATCCAATGTTGACTCGGGAAAAGATTGAAATTAGGTGAAGATACCGGAGTCATAATCGAATCAGGAAGTAGAATTGAATCACTAAGTTGGGGTTCAGGATCATAGTCATTTTCAAGTTCTATTTCAAGAAAAGAATAACTTGCCAAACTATCAATATCTTTTTCAAAATTTGGAGTTTGGGCAAGTTCAAATGGTTGTTCTGAAATGGAATCTTGATTTCCAAAACAACCTGACTCATCGGCTTTAACAGGATGGTTAGTGACATCAGAACTGGTCAAACGGTGAGAATGTAGAGATTTGACCATCATATCTATGTCACGATTACGAGCGTTTTGAGCCCGAGTCATGGCTTCAAGCATCTTTTTATAGTTGATGGGTTCATTGTCTTGTTGAAAAGATGAAGAATTGTTTTGGAATTGGTGGTGAAATTGTGAGTCCATCAGATTTTGTGATTTTTGTTTGGACTCACGCATACTCATTTCCAAATTGATGGTTTTTTATTTTGGACTGGTGGATCTGAGTATGAATTTTGGAAATATTGCGGACTAGGTGGATGGGGGGGACAAGTTGGTTGAAAATTATGCTCGGGGGAGGTGAATCCCCACTGACTCTGTGAAGAGTTGAAATTATTATGGAAATTATAGTTATTAGATTGGGGGCATGGGTTATATGGATTCAGATAAGACCAATCTGGCACACTAGGTTGGTTAAAGTCATGATATGTCGGGTTGGTAATATCCGAAAATGAACTCTGTGTGTAATATGGATTATTATTGAAATTGGAAAAATTATTATTATAAGCCATATCACACAATAGAATACAAAAAAGAAAGAAAAAACAAACAAATAAGCAAACAAATAAAAAGAGAAAATTCTAACTAAGTTAGGGTAGACCTATGACCTAGACGACTCCTAACTGATTAGACTGTCCACGGGAGGTTTAATGCAGACTTTGACCACAAGCTAATCAGCCAGGTCAGGGTAAGATTGGTAGGAGGTTTTCCGTCAAAGACGTTCCTTAATTAAATAACCACCAATCTTCGGGCTTTCGGCCCTTAATCCCTTTCCTAGACACTGATTTGGCAGGAGTCAAGTTCCAACACCTTCCCCCTTAGGATAATCTCCTAATTGAGTCTGAGATGTCCCTAGGGCCAACGTCTACTCATTTTAAGTTAGGCTTGGGTTAGTGAGTGCTTGGAATCTGATTTTTGGGCTAAGGAAGGGTGATTAAATCCCCACCTTATCTTGTTAATGGGTGGTGCCCTTAAAATCAATTAGTGCAAGTGTAAAAGATAAATAAGATTCACTCAAAACGATAAAAATCAACCAAGAAATGATTCCTATTCTAAATGCAATGCGTACATACCTTACTCCAGCACTCTTCAACAATAAAATAAAGGAATTGAAAAGACACGTGCCTAAGATGCAAACGTCTAATCAATTTTTTAACTTTTTCAACAAACTTTTTACTGTTGGTTATTAGCAGGCTTATGTGATGGTATATAAGAAAAAGTAAAGTTGAAGAAAACTAGAATTTGCAAAGCAAGAAGCCCTGCAAAAAGACAATTAGTAGTCAACTCCTTTTTGCCGCGGATCCGCGGCTTTGGCCGTGAAAACGCGGCAAAGCAGAGGGCACTTGGTCTCTGCTTTCTAGAGCAGAGGCCCAAGGCCACTTACATGTTACTGCAACCTTAATTTCCTGATTTGCTTGCCCTTAACCTGCAACAGAGAAGAAAGTTCGTTTTAGTTCTAAAAAAATTTCAATAAAAATCAGATTTCAATAAAAATGTTACCCTCCCCGGTAACGGCGCCAAAATTTGATTGAGGCAAAACCTGCACACAAAATACGGAATTACAGAACTTAAAATGAAGATGTGCAAGTGCTCAATTCTTACCGCTATAGCAAGTGGCTATGCGGGTCGTGATCCACAAGGAGGGTTTTGCGATAGAAGCATTTACGGTTCTTTATTGAAATCTTTATGAAAACAAAACGAAAGTTCTTCTTTGGTTAAAGTTAAGAAAATGAAATAGAGTTAATAGTTAAAGTTAAGAAGAAAGTGGTAGAATAGAAAGTGGAGAAAAATCAGAAAGCGACTATGTACAAATGATTATTTACAAAGAAGTGGGAAAGAAGTGATTTGAAAGATATGGTGTTTGTGATTTAATTTACAGAAATAAAAGAAAAGAAATACAAATAATTACTCACCTTCTTTCCACCAAAGCTTACCTTGAGTCTTTGCGACGATGTTACCTTGAATTGGAGGCAATCAGCTCATAGCCCATAAGAGTCAATTTTTGGTCTCTTCCACATTACATCATCAAGATATTCAAGCATGAAATGATACAGAGAGACTCACAATTCAATCGTCATGAGCTATCGGTGGCACTCGCAAAAGTAAGGCTCTTTCGATGCTTTAGACTCACTTAGAAGACAGTTGTACCAAAAAGAAAAGTAAAGTAGAAAAGAAGAAGAAGAAGAAAACTAAAAGAAGTACATACGAAGAAAGAACATTGATTCGATTTCATAACGATCAAAGAAAAGAAATAAACCTACACCATTGTCACTTTTAGCTCAAGCTTCATTCTTGTTCTTCGATGAAAGTCGATCTCCTCTGAATTACATAAATAAAAACTAAAATTACATGAACAAGAAAAACAAAAAACCTAAACTAAGAAATGAAAACTAGTCTAACTCCTAACTCTGCATGGTCGTCCCATTTTCAGCACAAAGACTGCCCTTTTATAGGCATAACCCACACGAGGGAGATCCCGGGGAGTCGGGGGAGCAAACGCTCCCCCTAACTCCCCAACAATGCCGCGGAAACGCGGCTTTGGCCGCGTTTTTGCGGCCAGGGTGTGGTCAGGTGGCCACACCCTGTTGGTGGGTCACCCTGGTCTCTCCTTCTAACTTTATCTGGAGTTGGATTTTCAGTTTGAGTCCGAGAGTGTGACGAAATGGCCTTTGATTCTTGGCTTTAACCGATCGATTCTGAGAGGATTCTTCTCAACCGGTTTTCAACCTCTTGATTTTGCCCTGATTTATTGAGTGCGAATTAATTCTGATTTAACTCAGAATTTTGGTGGGCTTTTGGGCTCATTTCTCTTCATCTCCTTAAAGAATGGGCTTGCAAATAAATTAAACAATTAATTAGGACAATGCAAAGTTTTATTCTATAATAAGTATGGAAATATGATACTAAATATGCAACATTAGCGACCAATCAGCGGGGACGTAGAGCTGGGTGCTCGAACCTCGAAACAATTCTCGGTGTTTGCATTTGATCCATTGACTCTAACTCTCTCTCTCCCTATTACTTTGAGCATTGCATTACATTGCCATATCATATTCATGCTTGTGTTGTTTGTGTGTGCCTCACTTGTGTCTAACCATGAGAGCTTCATATAGCACCTCAACTCTTATTCAGAGGAATTAAGAGGAGTTAGTCTAGAGCCTCTCACCGGGAATTCGGCTACACTCATTAGTTACACTAAGTGTGTTGCATTTTAAGTTTTTAAATTCCGCATTTTGTTCATTAGATTAGCCGTACACCTATTCACCCCCTCTAGGTGTACTTTCACTAGTGAGAATGAATTCGTGGCTGAGCTAGTCGACAGCTTTTATAAGGGCTTGAAGCGCTCCATTGCTTTGGTCTTGAAGGGCTCGACTACCTCGTTTTCTGCTTTGAAGGTGGTCCTCTCCCGAAGTATTGACAGCATTCGAGACTTTAGAGGGGAAGACCAGGCTGCGACATTGGAGCTTCTGGTAGACAGGCTTGAGAGGGATGTGGACGAATGGCGCCATCTTAGCCATTCAGATCTGGAGTCTTCAGTTAACGAACAGCTTGCGCACCTCGCTGCTCAAATGCATGAAGCCCATCTTGTCGCTCAAGAAGCAGCCAAGGCAATTTCTTTTGACCTGAAATCCTTAGAGATGAGGAGAGTAGAACTTGGGGACGCCATAGATGCTTCTAACAGCGCTTTTCTTGATGCCGAGGATAAGATTGAAAAGGCCAAGGAAATGATCAGGAAGGCTAATCTTTTTTGTCCAAGGCCGAACCGGTGCGTCTTAAAGAGATTGCTCGGTTAGAGCAGCTTAAGGCTCAAATAACGAAGTCCTGCGGCAAGAGCTATCACAGAGAGCAACTTTGGCTGAAATTGAGGCTCGCTTATCCCAAACGGCGAGCTTTAATGAGGCTGAGTTAAGGTCGCAGGCACTCATCAGGGCTGCTGAGGAGAGGAAGAATAGGCTGGCCATTCTTGAAGAACGGATCAAATCCTACGAAGCACCCTCGTAGCTTGTAATCCGAGCATCCTTGTATCCCTCTTTTGGAATCAATAAAAAGTGATTTTATCTGACTCCCCTGTTGCATTTTCAACTTATTTTATCTTCTAAATTTTCAATTCTTGCTTTCAAGTTGTATTGCAATCCTCAAAAGGAGGCGGAATAATGATATAACTAATCCAATCAGTGGTGATAAGCTGATAGAGTTAGTCATATATTTGAGAAAATAGTCCTTACTAGGCTTAAAAGACGAGACTTGACTATCTGTCGGTTCAGGGGTCGCAATGACATAACCGATTGAGAAGCCATCAAGCTCAAAATTTTGTCATTCAGAGGTGACGAACTGGACATGATGACAAAGAAATAGTCCTTATTGGACTGAAAGACGAGACTTGGCTATCTGTCGGTTCAGAGGTCGCGATGACGTAACCGATTGAGAAGCCACCAAGCTCGAAATTTTGTCATTCAGAGGTGATGAATTAGACATGATGACAAAGAAATAGTCCTTATTGGACTGAAAGATGAGACTTGGATATCTGTCGGTTCAGAGGTCGCGATGACGTAACCGATTGAGAAGCCGCCAAACTCAAAATTTTGTCATTCAGAGGTGACGAACTGGACATGATGACAAAGAAATAATCCTTACTGGACTGAAAGATGAGACTTGGCTATCTGTCGGTTCAGAGGTCACAATGACGTAACCGATTGAGAAGCCACCAAGCTCAAAATCAGAGGTGACGAACTGGACATGATGACAAAGAAATAGTCCTTACTAGACTGAAAGATAAGACTTGGCTATCTGTCAGTTCAGAGGTCGCGATGACGTAACCAATTGAGAAGCCACCAAGCTCATAATTTATCATTCAGAGGTGACGAACTAGACATAATGACAAAGAAATAGGATTTAATTATAAACTCCATGGGGATTTTGATATCTCCTTCGGATGTTATTTGGAAGACATTGTCAGAGGTATATTGTTAACGTGACAACCAGAAAAGTCCACTGAGGACTGATTATTAGAAACCCGCTGAGGAGTTAGGAATGAATCCCATAAGAGATTACATGTCAGTGGTGATCGTTAACGTGACAAAAAGAACTCTGTGGGGATTTGTAAAGTAATTTGTCAAGGATGTGATGTTAAATTGACTAGGATTGATTTACTGTTAGAGGTGCTTGAACGTAACAGTAATTTCAGTGGACCTGTTATCCTGCTGAAGAGAATGACAAGCAGGGTTTATTCACTGGGGATATTGGCTTTATCCGTTTGGGGTAGATTATGTTGGCCCAAGGTTACAATCAACCCATGTTTAGTGTATTTTGATGATTACAAAACATATTAGTTATTTGTACTAATATAAATTGTTGTTTAAGTGTGTTTCAGGTTTATATATTAAAGAGATGAATTCTTCCCTAAAGGAAGGTATATTGGACTCAAGACAAGTCAAATTGAGCTCAAAGTACAATATTGAAGATCAAGTGAAGATAGCCCATCTTGAAGTCTTGAAGACCTAGAAGTTTGTAAGTTTAGTTTGTTAAAGATTGAATATGTGAAATTTGGCTCTAGGATTTGCACACACATTTGTTTTGTATGTTTCCTTTGTTTTTTTAAAATGTTTATTTCTAAGTTTATGCCTTAGTTTATACATACATGTACTCAAAGCTTTATATCTTCAAAAACTTGTTTAAAACATGATATAAACTATTTTCTGCATAACACTTAGCTTCATATTTTTTTAAAGAATTTTTACAAAATTTTCTATCTCAAAAATCTGCCCAGAATCCTGTTTCAGGCAGACCGGTCGACCGGCAGTCGACCGGCTGCTGTGTCCGGACATGCACAGGTTGTGCATGTCTGTCGGTCGACCGGACCAACAGACCGGTCGACCGAAAAGAGATGTTTGCTCTCTGTATCTTCTCGGTCGACTGGGTCGGTCGACCGATAGAAGGAAACTGCGTTTCCTTTCTTGGATCGGTCGACTGGCAGTCGACCGATGTTCCAACGGCTCTTTTGCCAGCAGGGACCCGGTCGACCGGCAGTCGACCGGTAGGCCTGCAACAAGCCATAACGGCTCTTTCCTCTTTTAGAATTTCTGAAAAACTGTTTTTGGTTTTCTCTTTTACAGAGTTTTTAGGAGTTGTTGGGACTCTTTTTCTGATCAAATTAGCTGGAAAAATCAGAGTTTTTAACCTATTCTCTCCCTATAAATAGTGGGGAATAGGCCTTAGTTATTTACCAAGAAAAATACAAGTTTTCATTGTTTTCAAGTGAAAGAGAAAAATAGTTTAAAGCTTTCATTTCCATTCTTTCAAATTGGTTTTTCAGTTGTTGTTTGATCTCTAATATCACTCTACAACTGAAGCTTTTCTCACCACACTTCATAGAGCCAAAAATTTCATATTCTTTCTATAAGTGAAGTTGTAAAAGAGTGAGAGTGTTTGTAAAAGAGTGTTGTGGTCTAGTTAAAGATCACTATTTGTAATCCTTGTTCTCGTGGAGACAAGCTCCTCGGTGGAGTTTCTTTGTAAGGTGAAGCTACAGGCTTGAGGTCTTTGGAGGCCTAACTTGTACGGGATCCTAAGGGGATAGTGGAAACCCTTCACGGAGGTGAAGGCGGGGACTAGAGCAACGGGCTCGAACCTCGAAACAAATCATCCTTGTTTGCGATTGCCTTTGCGTTCTTCTTACTTTCAATTTCTCTTGTTTTATATTGCCTTGAATTATTTGCTTGAGTAACTAACCCTCTACTTGTGGAATCTTGTGTTGCTATACTTGTTGTGTTACATTGTGAGCCTTTCATTTTCATCATCATACTTGGCATTGATCAATCACACCTCAATACAACACGGTTGCATTGCGCACCTCTAACCCATTTAAGGGGAATTGGGAGGAAGGAGTTCAGAACCTCGCAAGGGGTATTCGGCTCTTAGTCGTGTTTTTGAGAGATTGTTGCATCACTCATTTCATAAGTTTAAAAAGATCATTAGATTAGCAATTACACCTATTCACCCCCCCTCTAGGTGTATTTCAATTGGTATCAGAGCTTGGACTCTAGGATTTGGCTTAACAACCTTAGAGAGATCCTCATATTGCTAATCATTTCATTCATTTCCACATAGTAAACATGGCCGATGGTATTAAGACACCCCCTAAGTTTGATGGACTTAACTTTCCCATATGGAAGGTTAAGATGACTGTTTTCTTGCAATCTCTAGGTAGCCGAGTTGCAAAGGCCGTGACTAAACAATTTAGTACCCCCGATGGTGATGAATCTACTTGGTCCGAAATTGAGACCAAGGAGTTTGATGCCAATGCTAGGGCTCATTATGCACTCCTACAAGCCCTCAATGATGATGACATAGCTAGAGTCATCCATTGTAAATCCGCCTATGAGATTTGGACCCATTTGCTAGTAACACATGAGGGGACATCACAAGTGAAGAGGGCCAAGATAGACCTTCTTCGGTCCCAATATGAAAATTTTAGCATGCAAGAACATGAAACCATAGATGATATGGTTACTAAATTTACTAAGATTACTAATGGGCTTTCTTCTCTAGGTGAAGACATCAACAACGACCAAAGGGTGAGAAAGATCATCCGGCTCTTCCTCCATCATGGGAAGTGAAAGCTACAACATTGAAGGAACTCAATGATAAAGATGAGATTGAGCTCATCGGACTCATTGGGAATTTAAAAACCCATGAGATGGAGAGGAAGGCAAGGGAGGACATGGCACCCTCCAAGAAGAAGACTATTGCCTTCAAAAGTCATGCTACTTACTTACTCGACGAAGATGATGAAGAAGAAGATGACGAGGAGCTCTCACTTCTAGTCAAAAACGTCCGGAGGATGTATAATAAGGCAAAGTTCCAAGGACGGAGGAGATGGCAAGGAGGCAAAGAAGAGAGAAAGATCATATGCTTCAATTGCCAAAAGCCGGGACACATAGTACGGAGTGTCCGGATCAGGACCAAGTGAAGCCATCTTCATCCAAGAAGCCATACAAGAAAGAAGGCTATGAAAGCAACATGGGATGACGAAAGTGAATCCGAGGAGGAGATCGACACCGCCAATATGTGCTTCATGGCAAATGAGAGCACAAGCAAGGTAACCCCCTCAACTCCTTTTGATGAAGATTTATCCATGGATGAGTTAAGTGAAGCATTTATAGAACTTTCTCAAAATTATGACTTCATGAAGAAAAAGTACTTGAAAATGAAAAAGGATAATGAATCTTTGAATATTCAAGTGTTAAATCTCTCTAAAGAAAATAATGACTTGCATTCTTCTTTAGTTTCCACTAAAAATGATTTTGAAAAATATAGATTGCTTGTAAGGAAAGACCCCATTTGTAGATTCTAATGAGATTGCCATGCTTAAGGAAAGATTAGACTCATTAGATGTTGTTTTGAAAAAGTGTAGTGAGTTTGATAAGAAGAAGATGGAGAATATGTTTTCCTAAGAAACAAGCTCCTAAGAAAAATGTTCATCATGCTCATGTACATGCTACACAACCTATGCATCATGGTAAACCCCAAAGCATGCTCACACTTCACATACACACCATGCATTTATGTATAGAAAAGTGTACACATGTTCACATTGTGGACGGAAAGGACACTTAGCTAATTTGTGCTATGATAGACTAAGTGCATCACCTCATAATGTTTGGGTTCGTAACACTAACTTCCAAGGACCCAAGAAAGTTTGGGTACCAAAGTCAACAATTGTTTTAAATGATGTAGGTACTTTCCAAAGCCCAACGACGTAGAGGTTGTGGTATCTTGATAGCGGTTGCTCAAGGCACATGACTTGGGACATCAACAACTTTGCAACCCTATCAAGATATCATGAAGGTGGCACCGTCACCTTCGGAGATGACGCCAAGGGTAAAATCATTGGTATTGGTAATGTAAAGCTTGGCACTTCTCCTTTAATTGAAAATGTAGTTTTTAGTAGACGGGCTCAAGCATAATCTCTTGAGCATATGTCAATTATGTGATAAGGAGGATTTAATGTTATTTTTGATGATATTGCTTGTAAAATAGTTGACAAAAATTCTAATGTTTGTGTATTTTCCGGTTTTCGTGAAAGTAATGTATATATGATAGATATGCTAAATATGTCTTGTATATAACATGTTTAAAAGCCCTCGATGACGACTCTTGGTTATGGCATAGGAGATTAGGCCACGTTTCATTTGACCATATTTCTAGGCTTAACTCTAAGGAAATGGTGAAGGGTATTCCTTCATTGAACTTTGAAAAAGACCGAGTTTGTGACGCATGTCAATTTGGGAAACAAACTAAGTCCTCATTCAAATCAATTAAGGATATCATGTCATCACGTCCATTGGAGCTAATCCACATGGATTTATTTGGCCCTACACAAACCAAAAGTTTAAGTGGGAGTAGATTTGCTTATGTTTTAGTAGATGATTTTTCGCGTTTTACTTGGGTTTATTTTCTTGAACATAAAAGTCAAACCTTTTCACATTTTCAAGCCTTTAAGAAAAGAGTTGAAAAGGAAAATGACTCCTCAATAATTAAAATAAGAAGTGGGAGGTGAGTCATTAACCTTCCCTTTACACTTTTTGTGAGGAACATGGAATAAAACATGAACTTTCTTGTCCTAGAACTCCACAACAAAATGGAGTAGTTGAGCGGAAAAATCGTACTTTACAAGAGATGGCTAGGACAATGTTGAATGAATATGGTCTACCACATTATTTGTGGCCGAGGCCGTTCATACTTCATGTTACATTGCAAATCGTTTTTCCTATGTAAAAATACTACTAAGACTTCTTATGAGATGTATTTTTCTAGAAAACCTAATGTTTCTCATTTCAAAGTGTTTGGTTGCAAATGTTTTGTTTTAATACAAATATTAATTTGGGAAAATTTGATGCTAGATCATATGAGGCTATTTTTGTAGGTTACTCAATACTAGTAAGGCTTATAGAGTCTTCAATAGGTCAACTTTGACTATTGAGGAATCTATTCATGTTAAATTTGAGGAATCTAACAAGTTTGTTAAGAATTGTGTAGAAATTGATGCTTTAGATGAAGGGTTGGAGAAAGTGACCTTGGAGGATGCTTCTACCATGGGAGACAAGCCAAGGATGGTGATGGAAGTGAAGCCAAAGTGGAAGAGGCTCAAGGAAATGAACATCAAGCAAATGAAGAGGAGCCCTCTCAACCACTACCAAAGGATTGGAGATTCAATCCTCATCATCCCAAGGACCTCGTCATAGGTGAAGTATCAAAAGGGGTAACCACTCGCTCTAAGATTCAGATTTTTGTGGTAATTTTGCTTTTATTTCAACATAGAACCTAAAAATGTCCTCGAGGCCGAGGCCGATTCATATTGGTTGCTTGCTATGCAAGAGAGAGCTCAATCAATTTGAGCGCAACCAAGTATGGCATCTTGTTCCTAGGCCCCAAGATAGACCAACTATTGGTACTAAATGATCTTTAAGAACAATGGATGGAAGGATGTCGGGTAGTTAGAAACAAGGCTAGGTTAGTTGCCCAAGGTTACACTCAAATCGAGGGAATCGATTTTGAAGAAACCTTTGCACCCGTAGCACGGCTCGAAGCCATACGGATGACCTTAGCATATGCCTCATTTAAGATTTTAAGTTATTTCAAATGGATGTAAAGAGTGCTTTTCTTAATGGTTATATTGATGAGGAGGTGTATGTTGAACAACCCCCCGGGTTTGTTGATCCTACACACCATAATTATGTTTATAAATTAGATAAAGCACTATATGGTTTGAAACAAGCCCCTAGGGCTTGGTATGAAAGATTGTCTTCATTTTTGCTTTCAAATGATTTTAAGAAAGAAAAAGTTGATAAAACATTATTTACCAAACATATAGATCAAGATATCCTCATAGTTCAAATTTATGTTGATGACATTATTTTTGGATCTACTAATGTTTCACTTTGCAAGAATTTTGAGTCATGCATGAAAAAGGAATTCGAGATGTCTATGATGGGGGAGCTCAACTTCTTCCTTGGACTTCAAATCAAGCAACGTAGTGATGGGACATTCATCAACCAAGCCAAGTACACCAAAGAACTCATCAAGAGGTTCGGCTCTTGAAGGATCCAAAGTAGCAAAGACTCCCATGGCAACCACTACGAAACTTGACAAGGACGAACAAGGTAAGGAAGTAGACATCAAATTATTTCGTAGCATGATTGGTAGTTTACTCTATCTTACGGCTAGTAGGCCGGATATAATGTTTTCCGTATGTTTATGTGCACGTTTTCAATCATGTCCTAAGGAATCACACTTAATAGCGGTAAAACGCATAATTAGGTATCTTAGGGGCACAATTGATTTAGGTTTGTGGTATCCGAAAACTAACCAATTTACCATGACTAGTTATTCGGATGCCGACTATGCCGGTTGTAGGGTAGATAGGAAGAGCACAAGTGGCACTTGCCAATTCTTGGGCAATTGTCTTGTGTCTTGGTCTTCCAAGAAGCAAAATAGTGTAGCCCTTTCAACCGCCGAGGCGGAGTATGTAGCAGCCGGAGCTTGTTGTGCACAAGTACTCTGGATGAAACATACTCTTCTCGATTTTGATTTACATTTTGATCATGTTAAGATTTATTGTGATAATACTAGTGCTATTCACATGACCAAAATTGCTAATCAACATAGTAAAACCAAACATATAGACATTAGATATCATTTTCTTAGAGATCACTTTGAAAAAGGTGACATAGATATTGATTTGTTTTTACTCTGATTTTCAACTTGCAGACATTTTCACAAAACCTTTAGATTTTGCAAGATTTTCTTTCATTTGTGGAGAATTGAATATTTGTATGATTGATACTTAAAATATTTTTAGTTTGCTTATTCTTGTTTTTAGCATGTCTTCAAATATTTTCTTGTTTGTATGTTTATTCTTGTTTTTAACCCTTTTTGATGTATGACAAAAAGGGGGAGAAATATATATATATATAAGTTTGGGAGAAAATATATGGAGAAAATATATGTTGTTTATGTTGTTTGTTTTAAATTTTGTTATTCCTTATGATAGTTTTTTTTGGTGATGATATTTTTCAATGCTTTATGTATGCTTACATAGTTGTTCATATTCATGTTAAATACATAGCATTGTTTAAGGGGGAGCTTTCCAAGCTCTTTCCTCTTTTATTTGTTTAATAACTCATATGTTTTGTCATCATCAAAAAGGGGGAGATTGTTGGCCCAAGGTTACAATCAACCCATGTTTAGTGTATTTTGATGATTACAAAACATATTAGTTATTTGTACTAATATAAATTGTTGTTTAAGTGTGTTTCAGGTTTATATATTAAAGAGATGAATTCTTCCCTAAAGGAAGGTACATTGGACTCAAGACAAGTCAAATTGGGCTCAAAGTACAATATTGAAGATCAAGTGAAGATAGCCCATCTTGAAGTCTTGAAGACCTAGAAGTTTGTAAGTTTAGTTTGTTAAGATTGAATATGTGAAATTTGGCTCTAGGATTTGCACACACATTTGTTTTGTATGTTTCCTTTGTTTTTTTAAAATGTTTATTTCTAAGTTTATGCCTTAGTTTATACATACATGTACTCAAAGCTTTATATCTTCAAAAACTTGTTTAAAACATGATATAAACTATTTTCTGCATAACACTTAGCTTCAGATTTTTTTAAAGAATTTTTACAAAATTTTCTATCTCAAAAATCTGCCCAGAATCCTGTTTCAGGCAGACCGGTCGACCGGCAGTCGACCGGCTGCTGTGTCCGGACATGCACAGGTTGTGCATGTCTGTGTCGGTCGACCGGACCAACAGACCGTCGACCGAAAAGAGATGTTTGCTCTCTGTATCTTCTCGGTCGACTGGGTCGGTCGACCGATAGAAGGAAACTGCGTTTCCTTTCTTGGATCGGTCGACTGGCAGTCGACCGATGTTCCAACGGCTCTTTTTCCAGCAGGGACCCGGTCGACCGGCAGTCGACCGGTAGGCCTGCAACAAGCCATAACGGCTCTTTCCTCTTTTAGAATTTCTGAAAAACTGTTTTTTGTTTTCTCTTTTACAGAGTTTTTAGGAGTTGTTGGGACTCTTTTTCGATCAAATTAGCTGGAAAAATCAGAGTTTTTAACCTATTCTCTCCCTATAAATAGTGGGGAATAGGCCTTAGTTATTTACCAAGAAAAATACAAGTTTTCATTGTTTTCAAGTGAAAGAGAAAAATAGTTTAAAGCTTTCATTTCCATTCTTTCAAATTGGTTTTTCAGTTGTTGTTTGATCTCTAATATCACTCTACAACTGAAGCTTTTCTCACCACACTTCATAGAGCCAAAAATTTCATATTCTTTCTATAAGTGAAGTTGTAAAAGAGTGAGAGTGTTTGTAAAAGAGTGTTGTGGTCTAGTTAAAGATCACTATTTGTAATCCTTGTTCTGTGGAGACAAGCTCCTCGGTGTTTTCTTTGTAAGGTGAAGCTACGGGCTTGAGGTCTTTGGAGGCCTAACTTGTACGGGATCCTAAGGGGATAGTGGAAACCCTTCACGGAGGTGAAGGCGGGGACTAGAGCAACGGGCTCGAACCTCGAAACAAATCATCCTTGTTTGCGATTGCCTTTGCGTTCTTCTTGCTTTCAATTTCTCTTGTTTTATATTGCCTTGAATTATTTGCTTGAGTAACTAACCCTCTACTTGTGGAATCTTGTGTTGCTATACTTGTTGTGTTACATTGTGAGCCTTTCATTTTCATCATCATACTTGCATTGATCAATCATCACACTCAATACAACACGGTTGCATTGCGCACCTCTAACCCATTTAAGGGGAATTGGGAGGAAGGAGTTCAGAACCTCGCAAGGGGTATTCGGCTCTTAGTCGTGTTTTTGAGAGATTGTTGCATCACTCATTTCATAAGTTTAAAAGATCATTAGATTAGCAATTACACCTATTCCCCCCCCCTCTAGGTGTATTTCAGATTATAGTCTTGCTACCAGAGGTTTAGTGTTAACATGATAGGTTAGACTCATCATCTTGCAAAGGAGATGAATACCTTTATATGTGGTCTCACCATTCCATGGATGGGAATTGGTAAGTGATTTTGGAGAGGGAATCAAATGGGAACAGATCCCTTAGGATTTTTAGCAAATCTTCAGCCGTCAACGGGTTTGATATGTCTTTACCAACTACCGTTTGAGTTGGGCTAGCCATGCTATTCCCCTCAGCATGATGAGTTGTCGAGGACTTATGTTGGGCTTAAAGGCCAACATTTCCTCTATCCTTAACCGTTAGAGGTGTTAGATTATTTGGTTACTGTATTCGTAACCTTGATTTTTCTTTGAGACAACCAGTGTACGATCAGCTCGATACTGGTTTACGATCATATGATCTCGTTTAGAGAAAGAGAGGAGCGCTCCTTCTGTATATCTTTGATTTGAATGTCTTGATCAGAGGTGTAATGTTAACTTGACCATGAAAAGGATCCTATCAAGGATAATACTTTTTTAAGAACTTGCCGTTGATCGGCATCATGAGTAAATCACCATCTGAAGTCATAAGGCGATATGCCCCGTTTGAATAGACTGTTTCTATTACAAATGGTCCTTCCTACTTGGGCTGAAATTTGCCTTTGGTTTTGTGTGTCATGATCATCGGTCGTCTAACTAATAAAACAAATCTCCTTTCTAGAAGACTCTTTGTTTGACCTTCTTATTGAAGGCTTTTGAGATCCGGGCTTGATACAACTCAATGTGTTGCTGAGCTTGTAATCGCTTTTCATCTAGGGTTTCGAGCTCTTGAAGACGCAACCGATCATTGTCCTCTGTTGTCATCTTAGTCATTAAAGCGACTCGCAATGATGGCATCTGAATTTCTAACGGTATGACTGCTTCGCATCCGTATACCAGGAAAAAAGGCGTATTGCCTGTAGAGGTCCGAACCGTAGCTCGGTAAGCCCAAAGACATTCACTAAGCTTTTCGTTCTAGTCTCGCTTATTTGAGGAAATAAAATTTTTGAGTAGCTTAATGATTGTCTTGTGAATGCTTCCGCCAAGCATTAGTGGTAGGATTATAGGCAGTTGAAGCCACATTCTGAATTTGGTACTTATCGCAGAATGGATAGAATACCTGGCTTATGAACTGGGGACAATTACATGGATGATCTGCCTAGGGACACCAAATCTATGGATGACATGGTGTTTGATAAAATTAACCACGTTAGAAGTTTTAACTTCCACGAGTGGTATAGCTTCTGCCCACTTTGAAAAGTAATCGGTTATCGCTAGGATAAACCGGTGTCCTTTTGTCGAAGAAGGGCTGATTGGCCCTACGACATCGATTCCCCATGCTTCAAATGGCCATGAAGTAACAGTTGGATGGAGCAACTCCGGAGGCTGATGTATGAAATCCGCATGGATTTGGCATGCTTTACACTTTCGTGCATACTGGATGGCATCGGCTATCATGGTTGACCAATAATATCCAAGCCTGTGCAATCGGTCCTTGAGTTTTGGACCTGGCTGATGAGCTCGCATATGCCGTCGTGCGCTTCTTTAAGCACTTCTTGTGCTGCTGAATTAGAAAGGCAACGAAGGAGGAGACCGTCATATGAACGACTGTAAAGTGTCTTCAGAGTTGGATCATAGTAAAAACAGAGAAACCTTCGCCTGATAGATGCTGCTTCTTTGGGGTTGTCCGGCAGCAACCCATACAGAGCATAGTCGATGAAGGGAAATCGCAATCTCTCGATTCAAGATCCGTCGAGATATTATAGACCTCTTTGATTCTTAACATATGTTTAAAGCAGACAATGTGTCAAGTCGCGACTGTCAGGTAATACTCGGTGTCGACTGGCAGGGCTAGCGTTGTTGCTAATGCAGCCAGAGCATCTGCCTTAGTATTCTGAGATCGAGATACGTGCCCGATGTAAAAGCCATCAAACAGATTAGCCATTTCGATGACTGGTGATAATAAGGTACCAAATCCTCGTGACGGACCTCATATTCGCCTTTAACTTGATTGATAATCAGTTTTGAATCACCGTAAGTTTCAAGGTAGCGTACCCCCATTTCGTGAGCGAGCTGAAGGCCAATAAGTAGAGTATTGTATTCTGCCACATTGTTGGAGCATGATTCCGTTAGAGAAAATGCTCTAGGAAGGACATGGTTTTGTGGAGAGATAAACACAACCCCACACTGGCAGTGATCTTGCCTTTAGGGCCTATTCGTGATGCTCCATCAAAGAACATCTGCATACTTCATCTTCTGAATTTATATTAGATTCGAAGACTTCATCTGGAATGTCTTCATGAAGTTTTGAGCTTTCCGAAACCTGATGAGCAGCCAAGAACTCTGCAAGTGCCTGGCCTTTAACCGCCTTTTGAGGGATAAAGAGCATGTCGTATTGAGCCAAAAGACGCCCACTTAGCTAATCTTGAATTCAATGATCCTGATTTCGTCAAGAGGAGACGCAAAGGATTCACTCTAGAAATGACATGTATGGTTTGGCCGACCAAATAATGTCGTGTCTTCTGAACGGCAAAGACAAAAGCTAAGCATTCCTTCTCAATAGGATTATAGCGAGATTCCGCCCCTATCAGAGTTCTGCTCAGATAATAAATGGCTTGTTCATGCCCATTGTCGTCTTTTTGAGCAAGCAGAGCACCGAGAGAATGGTCCATAACTCTCACATAAAGTAGGAACGATTTTCCTGATGTGGGAGCTACTAAGACTGGAGGTTTTGTGAGATACCTTTTGATATCTTCGTAAGCTTCCTGACAAGCTTGATCCCATACAAAAGAAACACCCTTTTTCATGAGTCGGATGAACGGTTGATAGCAACCTGAGAGATTTACGATGAATCTTCTGATATAAGCCAGTCTACCTTGCAGGCCTCTAAGTTCTTTGAGATTCTTAGGTGGATGCATGTTCTGAATGGCTTTGACTTTGTCCTAGTCAAGATGAATTCCTTTGGATGTAACAATAAATCCAAGGAACTTACCACTCAAAACCCTCAAGAAGGATTTTGTCGGATTCATTTTCAGTTGATGAGCCCTCATTATGTCGAACATCATTCTCAAGTCGTGAAGGTGGTCACTCTTATTGCGACTTTTGACAGCAATGTCGTCGACATAACATTCTTTCTACGTTTTCAGAGATGATCGCGGAAATTGTATTCATCGCCCGTTGATAAATTGCACTCGCGTTCTTTAATCCGAAGGGCATCATGATGTTGCAGTATACCCCCAATGGTGTTCGGAATGAAGTATGCTTCTCGTCCTCAGGATACATCTTAATCTGATTGTATCCTGAAAAGCCGTCAATGAAAGACATTCTTTCAAATCCACAGGTATTGTCAATCATGACATTGGTGATAGGTAGTGGGAATTCGCTTTTAGAACAGGCTATATTGAGATCATGGTAGTCGATGCAGATCTGTATTTTCCCATTCTTCTTGAGGACGGGAACAATATTGCAACCCAATCTGGATGTTGTTCCTCCCGTATGAAGCCACATGCAATGAGCTTATGAACTTCGACTTCAATAGCCTCCATAATGTTCGGACGAAATCGGTGTTGCTGCTGCTTGACTGGCTTGGCGTCAGGTCTGATGTTCAGATGATGCATGGCTACTTGTGAATCAAGTCCGGACATGTCTTCGTAGCTCCATGCAAAGACATCTACATACTTCTCTACAAGTATCATCAACTCCTCTCTTTCTACGAGTGACAAGCTTTCACTTATAAAGATGGGCCTAGGGTGATCTTGACTACCCAAGTTAACCTAGATCACCTTGTCTTCAGTAGGTGGTTCACATTATTCGAATCTCTTTTTCCACTAGAGATCCAATTACTGAGCCCATGGTTCCTCATCAATAACTTCTGCTGGCTCCAATTGGCTATTTGAACAGTGAGCTCTTTGAACACTGTTCCTACGCTGATATCCGAGTCCCATTCGGAAGAAGAAGAAGAGTGCGATAGGATTGGTTTGTTATCTTCGGATTGAAACGTTGCTGGCGATGTAGGTGTAATATATCCTAACTCCCTGCGTGTGTTATCATAGTAATTTGCAGGTTTTCCTCTTGGCACGAAATTGTGTAGAAAACCCCGTCTTTCTTTTTCGAAATTCAGGTCCTTCCCATGCTTCAGGTTGTATCCCATTTTCTTCATCATACAGTGCACTGGTCGCGCATAATGGAAAATTTGTGGGGTGTCTGAGTCTGAACTTGAATCCGCCTCATTGCCACTATCATCGTCGTCATGCAATAACTCTTTTGATGTTTCACCGATCTTTTGATACAGGAGAGCGTCAGTAAAGTAATTTTTCACCCCTTTGAATGGTTACTTCTCAGCGAAGATAGTTCGTATTGTTGTATCATCTTCAACATATTTGAAGCACGGATGCAGAGTGGAGGGGACAATCTAGTTGGCGTGGATCCACGGTCGTCCTAGTAACAAGTTGTACGACGTGTCAGCATCAATGACATAGCACGTCACTTCTGACTTCAGGCTCCCTATTCTGCAACAGAGTCGAATCTTCCCAAGCGGATGACTACTCCCTGTATTAAAATCGTATATTGTTGTAGTGGTTGCGGACAACTTATATAGTGGTATGCCGAGAAAGTAGAGGAGCCTTTTGGGGATGATACTGAGTGCAGACCCCGGATCAACCTGTACCCTTTCAATGCATATTGAACCGATGTATCCGGTGTAGTACAAAGGTCAATCCTATTTGTTATCCTTGAGAAGCATATCCTCCGCTGTGAAGGTAATAGCAGGTACCTTTGATTGCACATGATGGCATCAGGGCAAGCAGACTGAGTGTCATCTTTAGGGATTTCTGGCATATACGTCAGGAATGATTTTGAATTAGCCAGTGCATCTCTGAGTGCTTCTCTTATCTCTTTCGAGAGACGAATGAGCTCGTGTATGGTAATGCGAGCTGGGAGATTGGCGAGCTGGGCCAATATGTCAAAACGAAAGGGCATGTCAAGCCTTGGGCCTGAAGGCTTCTTCAGGACATGATCGAACCGGATTTCTTTCTGCTTCTCTTTTCCTGTTGTCGGGAGCGGAGCCAGTGTGGATATTTGTACTGACGTCGTCTGCTATTATGTCTCGTCAGTAGCTTTCTCATACTGTCTTAAGTATGATTTTTCAGATCGAGTACCTGCTGGCTGAGGTACATCAGCCTGCGTTGTGCAAGTGTGCTTTTACCCTTCGGAATCACTGAGAGAAGCTAATGTGAGATTGCCATCATCCAGCAGGATGGAGACAACATTACAAGATTTGCCCTTCGACATGGATTTCTTTGAATCCCATTGTTTGTCTTGGATAAGGTCTGGGTGTATCCACATGATTTCCCCTGTCTCCAGTGTCAAGGGAACAAGACCCTTATTCTCTTGAGTTTTAGCTGAAGGATGCTTGACTTCCAGCCGTGGTGCAGGGATTGGAAAGGTCTCGTCAGGAACTGTGACTTTCGGGGTTTTGCTAAATTCGAGAGTCACCATATTTGTAGTGACTTTCTTTTGCTCTGATTTCAGAGTCAGAACTCCGGCGTCGACTAAAACTTGAATTCTGTCCTTGAGGACAAAGTACTTATCAGTAGGGTGATGAACCATCCTGTGGAAGAGACAATAGTTGGGATCGTTCGTGCGTCCCACTTTATTAAGACGTCGAGCATCCGGTAGCTTCAATTTATCCCTTTGTGGAGTAGATGGAATATTGTGATGACCTGTTCGTCTTTGAAGGAATACTGTTTCGACGAAAACTTATACTCCTGATTATTGAAGCCGCCCTTCTTGGCCTTCGACTGAACGTCCCCTGATAATTCAACGGACATAGTCTCTTTTCCTTTGGCTTGAGAAGACTGTGCCATGTCTCTGTGTTCTTTATTATTCGTGCCCCACTTGCCTTTAGGGGTAGATGGTTCGAACTTCTTAGCCGACTTTTCGGCTATTTCAGCTTGTTTGACTAGTTCCTTTCAGGTATGGGCTTTGATAGCCCCTATACGAATCTCCACTTGGTCAAGAAAGTTATGCCTGCATGTCTGTAAGAGCATGGGTAATGGCATCCCTGCTGGGCACATTAAAGACAAGTTTCTGAACCGTTCAATGTAGTCGCGGATAGATTCGCCCTTCTTCTGTACGGTAGAGAGGAGTTTGTCCATGGTCACCTCAGTATCATCATCGTAGAAACGAGAAAGAAATCGAGTTTCTAGGTCGATCCAAGAATTGATAGAGTCCGGGGGAAGACTTCGGAACCAGTCGAATGGTACCCCCTTCAAGGTGCTAATGAACAGTCTGGCCATAATGGCATCATTATCTATGACATTACCGGTTTGAGACCGGAAATAGTAGATGTGCTGGTTTGGCGAGCTCTTACCATCATACGTATGTAATGTTGGTGGTTTGAACTTTGGCGGGTATGGTACTGAATCCCATTCCAAAGGGTAAGGACGGACTATCCTTACTTTCTTTAGTTCATCCCTTTGAGTTAGGGACGCGATCTGAGCTTGAATGCCTTTAAGAACTTCAGCGTCTAAAGAAGAACTCTCCTTTGACCTCTCAGTCTTTGGTTGTTCATTGCTATGATGTTCTTCCTCATCATGGTTACTCCTGGCATCATTGTTATTCCAGTTATTGAGGAGTTAAGTGAGCATCTGTTGAATGTTGTCCAAGGATTCTTGCTGGGCCTTAGAGGTTTGCTCTTAGGCTTCTAACCATTATCGGAGGTCATCATTATCATTATCAGTCATATTTACTGACACTCTATCCGTTCGCACCGAGCTGACTGTCGCTGAAGAGGCATACCCGCTGTCTTCGTCCTCCTCTTCAGACCATTGGAACAATTTTCTCATTGGTTCTGGTGAGGTTACTGTGGTTGAGGAGGATGGGTGCTCATAACTGTAGGGTATTGCAACTCTAAATCTGGTGTTTCGGAAGACGCCTTCTTCGTGCACCAAGACTTCGCTAAGGCCTGGACTATAGTCCGGATCTGGAGAACTGGAGGAAGGAGAGTTAGGGGCATGCGACGCTCGTCCGCCCCTATGTGGTGCCCGCCCTCTTCCGATCATATTGACAGACGCAGAGGGCAAATCTGATAGATCTTGCGATACGTTCCTCTTGCTATGCTTCACAGGAGCTTGTTCTGATAGTCGATCAAAAACTGATCGTCGACTTGAAGGAGAGGCGGGGATTGGTCCCAGCCGGCAATGGACTGAGTGGACTGTCAGCAACTGACATCCCACTTGTTGGCAACAGGAGGGAGAAGTCCGAAAAGATTCCAACTTCCGTTTACTTGACAAGAATTCTCGCAAGTCAGACCCAACCGGGCTTAAGCGATTTAGCGTAGAGGCTCTGTTAGATCGCGGATAGGACGATGTCCTACACTTTTTATCACCGCAGAGGCGATTAGCACTAAATAGTGCCTTAGCTCTAGCTTCGCGGTTAAGAACTTTGAGGAAGTCCTTGGGTGCTGAAGCTGCATAAGCACCGCTATCAACACTTAGGGACGATCCCTTAGCTTCGCTGCGAAGAGCGGGCTTAGTACTTGAGGAAGTGGGGAGGGGAGCACGCTGTGGTGCTTCATGCGCTACCTTGCTGCAAAGGAGGTTAGCACCGCTGGGTGCTCTAGTCCTAGCCTGGCGGCCGGGAACTTCACGCGTACACTGAGGTACTGTGCTTGCCGCACCACCAGTAGCTTCGCTCATAAGAACGAGGCTATCGCGAGGAGTTACTGCTCCGTAATTAGGTGAAGGTATAGTCGCTATTTTAGCTTCGCGGCTGATAGTCTCAACGAGGCAGGTAGGCATCTTGCCTTTTTCTTTGCAAGAGAAGTGGACCTATAGCGTAGCTACGCCTGAAGCTTCATACAGAGCTTTCTGCTTTGGCATCCACATCTGCTTAGCTTCGCAGGGAACCTGGTTAGCCACACGCGAGGCTGAGAGGAGTTGGAAGGATTCTGCTTCCGATTTCTGCTCCGAAACCTTGGCCATTGAGACATTTCTATGCTTTCGTGCATGGAGCATTGCACCACCCCCAGAGAGGAGTTCTTCGAATTTTCCTTGATCGAAATGAACGACTAGGTTTTCGAAGGTAATAGGATCAAAATTCTGACCCTTGCATTGCGGGCCTGCTTCCTTGTTGTGCCAGAGGACCGTGGTAGGCTCGCAGGGAGCCTTATCTGTCTTCACAGAGACTTACTTCGAAGATTTAGCCAGAGGGGCTCTGGTCATACCGGCTTCCTTAAATTTAGAAGTAGACCTAAAGGTCTGTTCGTCGCATTGCGACACTTGATTCTCAGCAGTGGAGAATGCACTCCCCAGCGGAATCGTCATCTTGTTTTCCATAGATTTTGCAAAGGGGAAAACTTACAAAAAAAAAGTGTCGAGGAGCTAAATTACAAGTAATTCTTTGAAGGAAAAAGATTAAAAGTAGATCTCCTTTGGTAGTTCTGGGGAAGTGTGCCGGTAGGAATCTGATCAACGCGCGATCACTTTATCCCTTTGACGATGCGATCGATCAGACAATCGCACTGCTACCTGATGGGATTCCCTTCTCGCCTGGTTCAGGGAATCGGAGAATAGAAGGTTGGTAGAACCCTCTTATTACTTCTCAAACTGCCTCCGCTTGGGAATTCCTTCTCGCCTGGCTCCGGAGATTCCTTGAAAGGGAGGAAAATCTTAGGGTATTAGCACCCTGATTAGAGAAGTAATTCTCTGAATTCTTGGAAGCAAGAGAATAGGTCTCTGTTTTTAACCGTCTCTCCTCTTTTTCCTCTGTTTCAGCCTCTCTCTCCGTCTCTGTCTGTCTTCGTATACCTCTGGTGGGCTATTTATAGGGAGGGCAGGGGTATAATTGTCTCTTGAAAGTCTGAAAACAGATTGTGTCAATCTATTTAAATCTAAAAATTAGCCTTGCCGCGAGGCTAGAATCAGCTTTTGCGAAGCTAGAAATAGCAAGTAATGTTGATCTCCTGATCCGCTTTGATTCTTTTCAAATAACTGAAAGATCTCCCCTGATCTTCTTACTTGTTTTAGGAGAGTCAAGAGATTATGGCAAGCAACTGCCAAATTTGATCTCAGATTTGATCTCGATTAGATTTGATCTTGAATAGATTTGATCTCATCTGGAGATTTGATTGGTCAAAGGTGACCATAAAAGACCCGCAGCGGGGTTACCTCGTCGAGCTCGCAGCGGAGCTGGGGGAAGCGTCTGGCGAAGTTAGAAAGAAAGCTCTTCAGCGGAGCTGGATACCTTTGTGGCGAAGCTACCAGTTAGCATTCTGCGCAGCTGCATAGGGCTTCAGGCGAAGTTGACTGTCTGCGGAGCTATCTCTCGTAGCGACGTGCGAGACTCATCTTGTGGGCTCATGCGGGGCTAAGTGTTGAGCTAACTTAGTGTCCCCGGACCTGCTTTTCTTAGTTTACTGTTTGCTTCGCCGGATCAGTAGAGTCTAAGTTGCTGATTCGTCCCTTTTGAGATGGGTGAAGAACTGGTTGTCAGCTTGTCTGCCACTTGTCTTTTGTAAATGTCAACAAGTTAGACATTGTTCAGGCCAGTTAGGAATCTTATCTTTTTTAGAGTGTCAACAAGGTTAACCTCATGGACCCATTCCTACAATTGATAATGGCATTGTCAGTAACAAGGAATAATCGCCCTAGGATAACAGGAGTTTGAGCCCTAGGATTGGACACAAGTTGTGTCTCTAGAGATATGAAATCAACGGGGTAAATAAACTCCCGAACCGGATAAGGACATCATTAATTTTCCCATTTGGAATTTTCACTGAACAGTCAGTCAGTTAGATAGTGACTCGAGTTGGACTAAGATCGCCCAACCCGAGTTGTTGATAAATGATCGGGGGAACACCGCGCACAAAAAGTGTATATTTTGAACTTGATATTTAAAGTGTGTGTGCTTTGGCTTACTCGATACTTCCGTTATAGCATAGAGGCTAAAACGAGTCGAATCCATAAGGACGGAAGGCGATAGAAGCTTACACGGTTAATTCGCGTGTGCGGTAATGATTCTTCAAGTTTTAAAGAATGAAAAGAAAAGAAAACAAAGAATAGAAAAGAGAAGTACGGTGAAACACGAAGAAGTGGGAACATAGAAAAGAATGTCTTTGTGGTTTTTGGAATATTTCTAAAATAAAGTGAAAAAGAAAGAAGTCTCATGACTACCAACTACTAATGGCTCTACCAACAGCTAACCTCTTAGTGATAGTTGCCTCACATGTATCCTTGGCAATCACTAGTCCTTGATTTAAGAACATTTCAAAGCATGACTCATATATAGCTCATCACATCCCAACTCAACAAAATAAGTTCAAGGTACGCTTAAACCATCAAAACTTAAAGTAAGTATGGAGTAAAGTAATGTAGCTTTTTAGAGAGTTAGAAAGTTAGAGCGTTAGATCCATCATCATGAGTCATCAATGGCTCTTACAAGAGCAAGGCCACGTAGAGACTATTAGATTCATATGGATTATCAAATAAGAAATTAGACTAATTAGTGGTTAGTAGTTAATTACCATGAGAAAAAAGTTAACTACACATGTAAAAAGAGTTAGATAGAAAATAAAGAGAGATAAAGAGGGCACCACCCATCAAAGACACAGGACATCAGGTGCAGACCTCAGGAGTCGTCTAGCTTGCTGCTTGGCGATTTGACTTGTTTTGGGCTTCGCAAATCCCAGTAAAGCCCGCGATAGAGCGCGGCTGTCCGCCTTCTTCTCCATCGCCCACGTATCCGGAACACCTCACTCTTCCACTGAACGCGTGTCAGTTGCACCCATTCTTTCTTTCCTTGATAACTCCCCTCCCTCCTCTCACCCCTTCACATTCTCATCTCTTACTAACGAGAAGAAAAATGGAAGAAGACGAAGAGCCAGAAAAGTTGCCGGTCTCTGCCGAAAAGGGTACTGGGGCCTGGAACATGGGATCTGTGGCCTCCTCCTTCCTGTGGCGGGGGCTGAGGCTCGGCAAGAAGGCGGCCATCGCCGGGGCAGCGATCGCCTCTGCCCCTGCGGTGATCCCTCCGCTCATCGTCGGCCTCGCCTGCGCCTTCCCCTTTGGCCTTTATTTAGCTGGCTACGCTTACACCGACAAAGTCATGAGCGCTCTCCTCTCCCCGCCTCCTCCTCTGGTTGACCGCGACGATAACGAGGATGAAGGAGATGAGGCGAAAGGGCAAGCGAAAATTGTTGGAGACCATGAGATTTGGCCGACAACAGCAACAAATATTGGCGTCATAATCAATGTAGATAATTATACCAAATCAGAAGAGGAGATGAAACAATTGGCAGATGAGGATGAGGAGAAGGCGACTATTGGACCGGCTACGGTCCATCAGAGCGAGAATCAAGTATTGGAAATTGAGACAGAATCAGGACCGGAGGAAGCTAAAGAAAGAACAGCTACAGGCGAAGAAGGGAAGGCGGAAGATGGAAAGGGCGAAAGGGCGGCGCAGTCGGTTCAAGTCCAGTCATCAGGCGGCAGAGAGACAGCTGTAGCTCTTGAAGTCGCCGGTGCCAAAAACTCTGCTGCTGAGGTCCATCATTTTAATTACCCCTTTCTCTCCTTATTGTGTTATTATTATTATATGTACTTATTGGAAGTTTGCTATGATGAATGTGACCACTCACTTTGCTGTCTCTGTCCATCATCTTTACATGACATACGATTTAGAAAATCTAATGCTTTTAATTTTTGAGTCATTATAACAAGGTTGGTTAAATTGACTTTACTGTGTTCTTCTACTTCATTTTGATTTGGTAATTAGAATAGTAAAGGGGCTTAGGGTGATAAATGATTGACAGAGGTAAGCTTAGGGAGCGTCAATTTGTTTCTCAAAAAAGGATGGAGCGTCGATTCAATAATAGGTAGTTAACTTCATGGTAATCATCTTTGGAGCAATACTTTAATTGGTTATTCCATTGGAAAGAGGCCTTGGATCAAACTAATTGGTAATCACTATTTGAGTCTTGGATCCAAACTTCAATGACAAAAACAACAACAAAGCCTTTATCCTAACTTTTTTGGGGTTGGCCACATGAATCATTTTCTTCCATTTAGCTTTGTTAAGGGCCATTGCCTCAGTTACATGAAGCATAAACGTATTGTTAATTGCCTCTATCCAAGTTTGTTTATGCCTCCCTCCTCATTGCACCGTTAACTATGATAATTGTCTCTATACAAGCTTTCTTCTGCGGTGTTCAATCTATTACATCACTTTGCATTTTCCTTATCTCGGTCAGAAATACATCTACATGCAATAATGCTTATCAGAAATTTTGCATCATAGATGTGCGACAGCCACTCTTTATTTTGATCTCCTTTGGCCCAGTCTAGCCATATATAGTCGAAAGAATTATGTTATCTGTGTCATTCAAGCTGATGCATAAGATGCAGCAGAAAAGTGACCTACCATCTTTGTGTTTCTTGGTCATTCTATCCATCATTGAGGAATTTAATTTGGTTCAGATTTGCAAGATATACATTCATATTTGTGCTTTTATTTGTTTATTTACTTTTCCAGCCTCTGTAGTCTTGCACAAACTGAGAGGGCATCATCTTTTCATCCTTTATCTGGTATCTCTTAATAAGCATAATTGTTACAATGTGTCATGTTATCTAGTTTACCTGGCAGTGAGATTTGTGCTGATGAAGAGACCAAGGAATCCTTAATTGATTGTTTTCACTGTATAGGACCCTAGAGGGCTGGTGGAAGGAAGGGAAGCAAAGAAAGAAAGGGCAAGTGCAGAGAAGGGACAAGCAGAAGACGAGAGAGGTGAGCCTGCTATTGTGACTGCGACTGCCAAGGATAAGATTCATATGCGGCCATTGTCCAATAGTGTTGACCTTCCGTGGGAGGAAGGAGATAACATGGAAGGAAAGGGGTTCGGAGAAGAAAGACATGTAGAAGAGGTGAGAGGTACTGAACTGGATAACCATGATATAGAGCAAGAGATTAAGATCAAGTCCAGTGGTGCATTTTCTGTTAATGGCAAGGAAGATATAAACCGAGATGTAGATCCAGGAACTCTGAAAAAGGAAAGGCCAATACAAGTTGAAGGAGAAGAAGAGAATGAAGAGAGAGGGGAGAGAAAAGAGATGGAGATCCAGAAAGAAAAAATAAATGAGGAGCAGGAGATTGGGAGCTCCGATCTTCCGCCTGCTGTTGATGAGTATATGCAGAGAGGGAGTTTTGATACAGAAGGTGGAGAGAAACCCGTAGAAGTAACGGGGAATGTAGAGATGGAAAAAGCAACGGTGAAGGTGAAGGAGATTCAGGGCTTGGCTACTGATGTTACCGAGGCGAAACAATACCCAAAGAGTTCTTATACTTTTGTTGCTGTGATGTCTAAAGACAGTGTTAATGAGACTCAGCAGACAATTTTAAGCTCAAAATGTGCTTCTGATGAAAAGGGAACAAAACTGCAGCAAAAGAAGTGAAACATCCACAGATTGAGCTAGAAGAAAGAATGGAGGGAATAGGACACAAGATTCAGGATGTGCCTCACACTATTCTCGAGGCCAATGAACTTCTCCCAACTTCTCATTGTTCTTTGATGGCAGTTCCTGAGGAGCATGAGTTGGACTTTAAAATTCGTAGCATGAGCTCAGAACATGAATTGTCCACTGCGGGCGAGATCAAAGGGGCTAGTACTGGAACAGTAGAAGCAAATAAGGTGAAGGTAAAAGAACAGGACGGCAGGGAAATTACACACGACAATTATGTTGTCACCACCTTGGTGTCTGTTGAACAATCTGCACTCGCACGGACCCGGGATGGAAGGGGAGTTGAAACATTGGGACCGGCAGCAACATCAAGGAAAGAAGAGGGAGGAGTAATGGGAGAGAGGATTGTAGAAAATGGCAGCAGTACTGCTACTCTGAATCATGAGGAGTGTCTGATGACTGTCTATCATTCCTTAGTTTCTGTTGCTCCTTCAGAGCATGAGCCTGTCGTGGCACCATCAAGCTTGAGCACAGAGTACGCATCTGCAAGTGATGATCGCTCTTCAGACATGACAGATGCCAAGATTGGAGCAGTGACTATAGCTATTGAGAGTACTGCTGCCAGAGTGGTGCACACTGAAGATGAGGTAAGCAATCTTCTCACTTTTTGTAGTTCGTATGTCTCATTTTTAATGTTTCCTCATTTTAATGCCTTCCTTTGCTTATGGTTTTATTAATATTTTATTTCAAATTTTTAATTACTGTTTTCTGGCATCAATAATAGAAATTTCATGTATTGAGTCCTACCACCTGAGTTATATTGTTTCACTAACAAACTCTATATGTAGATCCAAGAATTTATTGAAGTCTGAAATTTAACTATTTAGAGACACCCCCCTGAGGTTTGCCTACTTTGGGGCTTAATTCTAGTTTTCTGCTGTAATGAATATAGGCTGTTCTCCACTATATACTTGGTGGGATGAAGTATTGAGTCCCATTTCTGGAGCCAATCAAATTAGCTTAAACTCGCCTTGTGGAAATACCAAGTATCTTCCTCGCAGCACTTGTTGTCTAGTTAACAAATACCAAGTCCAACTGTTTTTAGCTAAGCTAATGGCCAATAAATTGACAATCTGTATGTGATTATCATTTTAAAGCTTGTGATTCAGCTCCGGCGGATTTCTTCTTTCCTTCTTCTGTTTCTTTCAGTGGGAGGCTGAAGTGGTTTTTCTTTATGTGGGAGATGGAGAAGGTGGGCATGTAGTATTATCTAATACTAGAAAGATGGCTGCCGAATTGGAAAACTGTTTTGCCTTCACTCTTGTGGTACTTTCACCACCATGACTTCAAAATGATACCATATATTACAAGTCTACAATATCAGAAATATATTTTTAGACATAAGTCTTCAATCCATTATGTCATCTACAGATGTTTACCTTGAGTAGTAGCTACTGCAAATTGCATCTTGACTTCTTGGAAGAAAGCTACACTGGTTGCAGTTGAACCTTGATTTCTGTGTTTGGGCGATAACTCCTTTTCATTGAACTATGCTTGCACTTAATATTTTTCTCTATCTTAGATAATGCCGGCTAAGTCACATAAACCACCACACAACTACACCGCGAATCTATTACTATTTCACTGACCAAGAAAGAACCTAGATGATAAAATATGTTTAGATTTGCTATCCGGAAATATTATCCAGAATAGAAGACAAACCAAAGTGGCAAACTTGATCATACTTGCTACAAAACAACAGGGGCTTCCTAATTAACGGACAAATATGTTGGGTATTGTAGGAAAACCATTGGGTAAGACATCCCCTGGATGAGTTTTTGCAAAAATCCTTTGGGTATGTTCCCTTGGAGAAGTGTTCGGCTTCACATCGTTGATGGTCTGATGGGTTTCCCTTTGGAATGAACTCCCAAGATCTACCTATTGATTTGTTTAATGTGTTTGTTGCCTATTAATTATAAGTGTCACACCAATAGTATCACACCAATAGATCATCATTTAATAGCCCTAGCCGGATAGAAACCCTGATATTTTTGGCTTGGTTTGGCTGGTCGGTACTCAAACCAGCCAGTCGCAGCCTCCTATAACCAAGCTGGCGTGTGTGGAGAGCTATAATTTTCCATGATGACAAGGACATCGTTGATCTCCCAGTGAATAGCTTGTTGTATGCCTAAATGATTGTCGGGCTTATCGCAACATATGGACTGCCAAAGAGGGATTACCATCTCAATGCAGCCTTAGTAACTTCAGACAAGACTGAAACACATCCTTTGGCCATCCAACCTCCACCCAACAATCTGGTCATCGAACCTCTACCCAATCATCTCCATTATGAGTCCATATCCCCTTCCTAACCGCACCTCTTTTAGCCCATCGCCAACATTAATTTCATAAACCCCACTCGACCCCATTAGCAAATGTGGCCCTCTCGCCATCCAAAACTACTACAATCCTAGGCTGCTCATCCCACCTGAGACTACCTAATCACAGGATGACCCATATTCCCTTGCTTCCTCACTTGATATTTTGAGTGTATTGGCCTGACCTGTTCCCAAGTGGCCTCGAACCCCATCCCTGCTGAAACCATAATTTTAACTAATGCTCAGCTAAAGATAGGCTGAGTGTGTTTGTAAATAGTGGCCGAACTGAATGGTGCCCTCACTCCCTACACCAGCTCCAACCATAACAAGCTCCCAAACCGAAGAGGCCACCGGGTTTGGAGAGGACTTGTTCACTCAATTGGGGTTCTAGTGCTAGAGGTGACTACCCCATGTTGGCACATGACATAGAGTTTATGTAGTTCTCACACTTCTCTCAACCTTGGGCATGTTTGGCAAGAGGAAACAGAGGAGTGAAATTAAAATTGGGTAGAATTAAACTCAGATTCAATTTCTTTTTCTTTTTTTTTTTGGCAACTGGGATCAGAAAAACATTGGAATTAGCTGATTTTGATTAGTGGTTCCCACACTGTCACATGAGCCAATTCCGCAAATTGTGATTTCATTTAAAGAGGTGAAATCACAGGGGAGAGTTTTTATTTTCATTTCCCAAACAAGGTTTTGGAATTAGAATGAGAATTTCAAACTTTATTCTTTTGGAATTGGCATCACCAAAACCCAATCCCTCCTCTATTCCCTCTTGTTAAACAAGTCCTCAGTATTGACGACTAATTGTTAGAAGCCAACAACTTATTGCAATTAGGAGCATCTATGTACAGAGGAGGATTCCCTACATTGGGTTAGCTTATGGATCCTCTGACCCAGTGAGGGGAGGCACAAACCTCGACGACAAGCACAATACCGAACCAAGTTGCTTGTGTGGAATTCCCGGGGTGTGTAAAGCCCTCGTACACTAGTACTTAAGGTGCATAATACTTTGGTGTGAGAATCATACTTTTATCTCCTTGACCAAAACTACACTCTCCTTGTCTAGTAGTAATGAATTCCTATCTAAATATCAACTTTATTGCAATGGGTCATTTATGCCCAGTTGTGGGCCGTCATGGGATATACTGGAGCTGTGGCAGTACAAATGAAGAAGAGAAACATCTCGTGATAAGTATGTGTTTTCTTATTTATCTCTACTATTATAACTCGAATTCCTGCGTAGCGACCGTGGCGACCAACCTAGCTACTTTTTTTTTTTCATTTTTTACACATGTGGGCCCCACAACAGACAACAATCTTTTTGTGTTTCACCTCCTGCTTTCTTGTGGGTCCCATAATTGCAATTAATCCAACCAATTCTTTAATTGTGCCTACAAGAATACCACTCAGGGCCTCATAATAGTAGGGCTCACGCTTATCATTGTGAGACTTTTCAAATTTGATGCATTTCGAAGTCTCCTACCTACATTTATTTGTACATCTTTATTATGCGTGTGCATTCATAGTCACATGATTTTGATATCTAAATGGTCCCCGATTAAATTTTAACATTTTTCACATAATCATATGACATTTAAACCATCTAAAATTAAATTTTAACACATGTCTTCATATTAGACTTTACATTTTCTTTTTTAAAGGTGAAATTTAGGCTTAAATATATCCATCTAAATTTGATCTATTGCAAATTACCCAGTTATACTTATAAAATAAATTAAAATTTATGAAAGAATTTCATTTATCCTCAAAATAGTATTTTTCCTATAAAGACATCTAAAAAAAATCATCTAGGATATTTTTTTTTGCATATTACCATCTTGCCATACACCGCCTTAACCATTCGTTTAATATAACAATTAAAGCACATTATAAACTAAGATTGAAATTAAATATTAATGTTCATACTTCATATATAATCTGCAAGTTTAAATATTTTACAATTTTAAAATATATTTGATTTACCTTTTCCCACACATGATACCATTACACCTAAATTTACATTATATATACACTAATAAGTAAATTCATTAAATTCTTCAAGTTTTAACCCTTCATATCTAAGATTTCATTTGTCGCTAATATTTGATTCAATTTTTTAAAGTAATAATTATTAATGTTTAACACAAGTAAGGACAATATTGTAATTCTCTATTTATTTAATCTATATAAACGAGAAGCTATCCTCATTTAGAGTTAAGCCTTCAAGCCTTTTATTTTCTCCAAATCTAACATGATATCAGAGTCATCTTTCTAAAAAAATTTCTGTCATTAGAATTTTTTTATATTGATCGTCGCTCTTACGTTGTCTTCGAGCTTGCATTGGGCCGTGCTCAATGTAGCGTAAGCCTAGCGTCAGGCTTCTGTTGCGCATCTTCAAGGCTTTCTCATTAGGGTCCTCGTTATCTTCGGCCTATCGTGTCTGATCTATAGTCGCTATCTCTTGCAATGGTATTTTGTGTCCTAATTTGAACAAAGGCGCCACCATCGACATCTCATCAGCTAGTTTCATTTCTTCAAATCGAATTCAAATCGGATCCAGATTTGACTCCATATCTAATTCAGATTTAAACATCGTGAGCTCTTATCCTCCTCTCCGTTAACGTTGCAAAAAGAGGAGGTCCCGCCGACAATGTTGAAGGAGAGGAGGAGAAGAAGTGACCGCTGCTGATAGAAGAGGATTTGGTCGGCAATGATGTGGTGGCCTATGAGCTATCTCCATTTAGGGTTAAGCCTTCAAGCTTTCTATTTTCTCAAAATCTTACAAGTGATAAAGAATAAAGAAAATGAGATTGAACATTGAACAAAATGTTAACGAGATACATTGGCATAACACCATCATCCACAGTCATTTAAGAAAAAGGAGACGAAAAGGACAAAGCAAATAGCAGAGTTCAACCTCCTATGTATATGAAAATTTATGAGTTAGAAAGAAATTATATAGCGAAAGAATATGAAACACTTTAAATTTATACTATGGTATTGTTTTAGTGTCTGTTTAAATTTTGTATATAAGCCATTTATAAACTTAAATTTATGGGTTTTCCTGCATTGATACATGAAATCTTTGCTATTTTCGTATTCACACCCCCAAATTTTAATATTTTCATTTTGATCTCCCAAACCTTTTAAGTCAGTTGTTTGTTTTCTAATGGTGGCATGGCACACTGCTACCCTCAATAGAAGTGATATTTCCTCATCAACTAACTCTCTCTCTCTCTCTCTCTCACACACACACACACACACACACACACACACACACACACACACACAAAAGGCGAAGGTTAGCAGAGGGAAGCAACCCCAAAACCTCATTTCCCCCTTTCCCCTTTCTCTCATTCTCTTCAAACTCAAACTCAAACTCAAATCCAAACCCAAGCAAGAAAAAATAAAGAGGGAAAGAGATGAAGGGTAATTTGGTTAATTATATAATATATAAAGCTATAAAGAGAAATTCCAAGAATCTTTTCACATATAGACTGTACAACTAAAGGATGAGGCTTTTCGTCCCAACTGAAAAATTTGAGGCGTCAAAATGAAAATATAAAGATTTGGGATATGTATATGGAATTAGCAAAGATTTCAGGTGTTGATCTGGAAAAAACACTAAATTTATTTAATCCTTCTAAACCTCCATCTTATAGCAATATTTATATTTTAATTTTTAGGTGCATGTGCATTTGCACGTGCCCGATGTATAGTAAATAGTAATATATAGTGTGTGTTGATTATGTATGCATCAGCTGTTAACTCCCAGTGATCCGTATTTTGGTCACTTCTTTTGAATGTATTGCACTTATTCTCTTAGATTTTTGTGAGGGACTTTAATGTAACGCTGAGTGTGACCCAGAAACTAGGAAATATGGACAGACACGAAACATCAATGGTGAGCGAGATGTTGGATTTTGTCTGAAGTCATGACCTTATAGATGGACGAATTGTTACATATTACTTCATCACGGATATTCTTCACAACAGTTGTACTGTAATGCGAGTGTGCAAGTTCAGTCCTGTGTGGCATTAGACCACGATTGATTATGGGTAAGATTACATCTGCCTCTTTTATGCCCGGCTAAAAATTTATGCATGAAGCGTATTACAACAATAATCCATCAATATAAAATATTATGATGTGCGAGTGGATTAATCAAGTCCGTCGAGCAAAAGTTACGACAAATTCATGGACCATTTGTCGAGCAAGCAAAGAGTACTTGTGTAATAACATTGGAGACGAGCTGATTAAACAGCGACAGAGGGCAGATACTCATCAATTCCTTACCGAGTAGGAGAGGATGTTCAGCTTCAGCTAATAGTCCAGAAGCACATTAGCAGTCTTTGTGAGAGGGAGAGTGGGGCCATGCATCCTCCTTCATAAGTTGTGATTAATGCAGAAAATTAAAAAGACAATAACTGTCTTTTTTTTTTCCCCTCTTTTGGGCATGCTCAGAAAAAAAAAAAAAAAAACAACTTACTCCTCTCCTTTTCTAGTCATATACAGTGCAGGTTCCTCTGTTTTAAGCTCCGATCACTCGATAATTTTCACAAGCACAATTTCACTTTTTATGGGTCTGGAGATTCTTTCACAAAACAATCCATCTTTTTCCGATTTATTTGTTTTATAATGAAAAGTATCTCCAACTATCTCTCCAATGGGTAGGGTTTTGTTTACCCAAGCCTTATTTTGTTGAGGAGACATTGATCTAATTCGAAGTTGTTGATATTTATATCGGTCGATCATAGAATAGAAATTCTGAGTCATTTAGATCAAACTTCATTCTTATTAATGTGGAAGTTCTTCTCGGATACAAGGAAATGATTCAATTCTAGAGCCAAAGATCATAGTTCTCAAACAAGCCACCAAAAAATTCTGGAGCATCTTCAGGGCTAGGTACCGTTCCTCCAATAATCATAGCACCAAGTACTTCAGATTTATAAGTGAGCATCTCTTGTAAAATATGACTAACACCAAATCCCTTAACATAAAGAAAGATGATGTTTCGTATTTGCTATATTCATCTGAGATGTGTCATGGTAGTTTTGTTGAACGAATTTGTACCTGCAATCACAATGTCGCTTAGATTAAAATTTTCCTTTCTATTACTATTAAGCGTGGAGAGTAATATGTACTTGAACAAAATCTTGCGCTTTTGGACACTTTTGTCAATGATTATAATTCTTTGACATTCATGCTGGCTGGGAAATTGCAGGTATTTTACAGTGAGGAGATGATATGGGAGCAGATATACGCGGTGCGGACCATTGTTGGTTACAAAGCTGCTCTGCAATCTTCACTTATAGATGAACTCAAGGCTCTGTATCTCTTCACTGGAGTAGAACCACCTGTTTCTCTGAGGGAGGCCTCTGATGTCATGGAGATTGGTAATAAGCTCGACTTCTTGAAATCTGTAATTGGAGTTAAATAATGCAATGCTCGGTAGCGTATTTATGTATATAGCCACTTTTCTTGTGTTTACTTTGGAGAACCTATCCTAATGTAGCATAAGCTCTGGATATTAGAAATATTAGTCATCGATCTTTATCGCATTGATGCATGTCTGTTCAAAGATTAAATGTTGAAAGGATGTCAGCTCGCGTTATCATCTTCTTTCGCAGGTATGATGCTTATTGATCAGTCTAATTTTGATAGTGTTAGCAGAGGATTCTCTTTGTTGAATGTTTATGCTCAGTGCTTGCATTCGCATATGCATGACAGAATGTATGCTCAGCCCAGAATTATATGCAGTGGGAGCGAAAGGTTAGGTTAAAATGTTATAGACGAACATGTTATTGGCTTCAGCGTACGGGTACCCTGTAATTCTGTTACGATAGTGTGTGAGAACTGGGATCAACATCCTATCAACAAGATTCATAGGTTTATAGAGTTTTTCTTTTGGCTTAGTTTCAGAAATTTCCACTGTTCACTGAAGTATGAAACTGAGTAAGTTTACAGTATTTTTCTTCTGTAATTACAATTGTCTACTAGGGGCATGTTTGTCTCTCATAATTGACCGGCAAGTGATAAAATGTAATATGTAATTGCTGTAAAATCACTTACGGTGTTTGTTTTGTGGTTATAAGTCATAAAATGTACTTGCAGCTTACTTGTAGTCTAAACAATTAATTTTTTGGTCAAGCAAATTCAACTTAAAATTCAGTTGTAACATAAATAGACAATTAGTTATAATTAGATTAGTATTTTATTATTAGATTAATTTATTAGAAAATCACCCCAAATACTTGGGACGGTTTAGTTGTTGTTGTTGTTCTATTAATTTTTTAAATTATGTGAATTTTTAAATTATTAGATTAAATTTAGTTACTAAATTAAAGTTTTTTATTAATTGTTTTAATAATTTTTATTATCAGAATTTTTTACTAGGTTAGTGATATTTAATATAAAATTAATATTTTTTATTATTAAATAAAATTTTAATTTGGAACCTAATTTTTAATTATTGAATTTAATATTAGATAGCATTATTAAATATTTTTAATAATTAATATTTAATTACTATTTATATTTAAGTAATCTAATATTTTTATTATTTTGTAATATTATATTTTAGTATTTTTAATATTAATATTTTCACTATTTTAATTTTTTAATTTTTATGTTTTTATTATTTTATTATGTTTAATATTTAATATGTTCAAATCACTAAACAATTAATTTTATGGTCAAATTTTTCACTTAAAACTTACATATTTCCAATCAAAATTATAAAACAAAGTATACTTTTCTACTTCAATTTCGCATCATTATCATCAGTCAAATACCGTAAAATTTCCTTACGTAAAACTCACATACAATGTAAAAGAGTTTATCAACATGTCCTAAAATGAGCAACTTTCTCGAACTTCGCCTTCAGATCTCATCAATCATGACCACGTATCGGGTGGGTAGGATTCAGAGTAAGTGTCACTGATGTTAACCTTCGATAATCGAAAGCCACAAGTCAAAAAGTCGATGATAAAAAATAGTTATAAAATTGAATGCCACCAGGGTACAAAAAGACGTGTTCGAAACTTCAAAGTCAAAAGTCGATCGAAAATAGTTATAAGATTTAATGCCAACGAGGGTACGAAAAGTCTCGAAAATCACAAAGTAAAAGTCAGTAAAAAAAATAATTATAAACTTGGGTACAAAAAGTCAGTGTTAGAAAATAGTTACCTGTCATCAATATAGCGACTCATAAGATGGTAAAAGTTACTGTTTAAAAAATTTTCAATTCATATAAGATTTAATCCATACCAGTCTTAAAATATATATTCATAGTTAATGATTTAAATCATGAATATGAATGAGATATAGTATATTTTCATAAATAAATATATGTAAACTCTTATTTTACAAACACAATGTTAAAATCTATCCACGCATATATTAAGACGCTAAATTAAGACGCTAAGCTACTTAACCTTGCTCAGTCTAAATGATTCCTGGAAAAAAAAAAAGTCGGACAGATGCAACACTCTATGAACTGACATTTCACTCATCTATGAGATAAAAGTCGCTCTAGTGTGTCTGCACGCCACATTTTTTATTGTTACACTTGCTCTTACATGACGTCAACCAATCCCAATAACTTACGTAAAACAATTTCAGATGCTTAACTTACAACATATTTAAACTGCTGGGTCTTGGCAGCCATGCATTGGCAGCCATGCATACTTATTCTCTGCACTCAGGTTTTCCAAATTTGCTGCATGAACACATCATATTTGATCTGCGAGGCCTCAGTACTACTTCAAACTGATAACAAAACACAATTTCGATTCATGTGTGCGAGTCACGCACGCATATTATAAGAGGATCAATTTCTTATTGACACGAGTTCAACTTGATGCTTAACGAGTTTATGGCCGGTGACACGCGTTTGTTGATGAAGCACGTGGTGGAGAAGTGTGAGGAGGCTTTCGAGGGGTTGCACACGCTTATCGATGTCGGTGGGGGACACTGGGACGGCTGGGCGGGCCATTGCCGAGGCGTTCTGGGCGTGTGGACCTCAGTGGCGGAACCAGGTGTAATTTTAGGGTGGGCTGTAATTTTTTTTAACATGTACTTATGAATTATATGCATTTCTCAAAAGAATAAAACAATATTCTCTTCTAAATCAGAAGTGGAATTAGTAATAAATTTGCTAAAAAAAGCCAAAATAGAGGGGATCTAACACAATATCTGAAAAAGAACAAAAAAAAAAATTAATTTATTACAATATTCGAAAAAATGGGTCAGGCTATAGCCCGGCCCAGCCCACCTTTGGGTTCGCCTCTGCATGTGGTTGCTTCCTTGCCGGAAAGTCCCCTTGTTGATGCCACGGGAGGGAGTGTGTTTGAAAGTGTTCTGAGGCTGATGCTGTTTCCCTCAAGCTACATTGGGCATGTTTGGTTGCAAGGAAGTGGGCAGAAGTAAGGAAATGGGGAAGTATAATTGCTCACTTCCCTATCTATCCAAACACCGGAAAGAAAAGTAAAATAAGAAAACCCATTTTCCTTTTCTCTTTTCTCTTTTACACAAGCAATTCCTCACTTCCAGAGTGCTACAGTTAATTTTGTGGTGATGTAAATCTCATTTTTAAAAATTGTAATACAAAACAGTTAATTTTTTGATCATGTAAATCTCACTTACATTCTAATTACAGTCCATTTTTTATTTTTCTCAATTAATTTTTATTTTAATATTATTTTACGGTCAACTTTGTGGTCAACTTTTTCACTTTCACTTTCACTTACCATCTAAATACCGGAAAAGACATAACATTTTTCAAACCACACTTCCCAACAACATCCAAACACCGAAAAACTTACTAACAAATTCTCAAGTTTCAAAGAGAATTATTACTACTTCCTCAATTCCTTACTTCCTCACTTCCACCCTTAACCGAACAGGCCCATTGTGGATCACAACTTGGGGTGCCAACCGACTGGATATGGCGTTAAGTAAATTCGCATTCACTTGCCAATTATGGACACAGATAAGGATGTAAATATGGTTCTGTAAGGGGGCTCTTAATTATCTGTATTCAACAAAAATCAGATGTGGCTACGGATCAAAATGAGTGGAACAAATAGGGCTCCAAGTCAACAAATATATATTATCGAGGTAGACTTGTGTCATTTCAGAAAGATTCAAGGCCAAATCCTTCCCATTTAAATACAATTCTACCACATTTGAATGCAAGATTTACTCTGCTGGAATTGATCTACATTATTTTAAGTTAACTAAAAATAAAAAACTACGTATTTTGAATACTTTTTGCCCATCATCAAGTAGGTGCAAAAATAATCGGTCGAAATAGTGAATATGTTAGTTTAATGGTGTAGAATATTTGAAATCTATCAAAAATTAGTGTGTAAGGGTTTTTAAGTATTTGATCATGATGAAATGATCGGGTCGATAATTTGTATGTCTAAAGACGTAGATTTAAGCAATATGCTATTTTTGGCCGTCCATTTTGCGCCTACTTGATGGATAGACAAAAATATTCAAATACATTAATTTTTTTTTTTAGTTACTTGAAATAATATAAATCAACTTCAACGGAACGGATCTTACATTCGGATGTCGTGGGTTGTATTTGAGTGGGAAGGATTCGACCTCAAAACCTTCCAGAATGACACAAGTCTATCTCCATCTTAAGTAAAGAAGTCATTTCCAATTTTACTTATTTTACTCAAAAAGTTTTTTCTAATGTAAATCATATGTGAGACAGATATGAATTTGGATTCAAATAAGCAAAAACTCATATCTGTATTCACATCCAAGATAGCAATAAGTATCAGGAAAAACTCATATCTGCATTCACAACTAACGAAAAATAAGTATTAGAAAAAACTCGTATCCGCATCAGATCCAACTAAGCAAAAAAATCACTCCTACAGAAACAAGAATATCATTTATCTATATTCACAACCAACATAGATACGAATTCGGATCGAATCAGATATATCCGCATCCATTTACACTCCTGCCTAACAACATTTAAGCCTTATTTGTTTTTTGATATTTTTGGATAATATTATGTAACTTAATGTTACCAACCATTTACCTTTTCCCCCTCAAGAGTAAGAGCTGATGATGTTATTTGAGTTACTTTTACATTCAGCTACTGCAGCAGCATGTAAAGGGTTCACACAAGAGTACTTGTTGCTTTAGTAATCAAACTATTGTAGTCAAAATGCATCTCTTTTTCAAGACAGCCACTTTTAAAACAGGACATATGGAAGACATTTCGGATCTTTTAAAGGTTGCTTTGACATACACAGCTCACAAAGAGGTAACATCAATCACACATTGTCCATGCGCTGCCAACACGAGCTTTTGAAAAAAAAATCATAAAACAATTAGTTTTCACGTTGAATATATGCGTACATATGTGACTAACTACTATGTCATGCAAATTCCCAGTGTATACCATGTTTCAACAAGTTTGGATTTCTAACCATGCCTGTGATTTTAACACTACCCACCTTGTTCAAACAACTTTTTCTATTTTTTAGGGGCGATTAAGCGACTACTACTATACTGAGATAATTATTATAATATTTATTTTTGCTGTATTAATTATACTGCTAGACCTATTTGGATTAGAGTCTAAATTAATTTGAGCTTACACAAGTCTAATTGGATTTATACACTCGTCTCTATAAGCCTGTATTGTTGGACCCAATAAAGAATTGATCAAGCCTAATGGTTTGAGTCTAAACACGGTTCAATTACATTTAATATTTAAATTAAGATATAGGACTTATCGACACGTGTGAGACTCTTGCTATAAGTCAAGTGTCTAGATCTATGATGAATTGAATTAGGATTCCTTGATGCTACATATATCATGATTAGGATTCCCTCTCCACGTCCACCACCATCACTATGATCTAATATCTTTCTTGGAGGCCTCTCATCTCCTCTACGGATTTATTAAAATCATAATGACCTCTTTATTTAATTCAATAAAAAATTATTTTTTTGTGTCTCCAATAATTGAATTAAATTAGAAAAGATTAATTGAATTTTGTATAGATTTTTTGACTGTGTGTTATTTAAATTAGAAAAAAAGGATTGTAGACGTGCATACAGGCATGCGCGAGCAACTTGATTGGATTTAAATGCATGCACGCAGGTTCCTTGAATGGGTTAATATGCATGCATGCATGCTTCTTGAATGTTTTTTTTTTTTTTTTTTTTGTATGCATTCATGCCTCTTGATGCTTGGGTGCAGGTCCCAGCGGCAGCTAGGGATTCCCCTGCTGCTGCTGCGGGAGACCGGCCCCCACGGGCCAGAGACGACAAAAAATTATATATATATATATATATATATATATATATATATATATATATATATATAGAGAGAGAGAGAGAGAGATGTAAATCAGCTGACACAGGAGGCAAATTCGTCCTATGTCGCACTAAAAAATCATATTTCTCGAATGAATTTTCAAGATCCGACCGTACATTCTCATCTTCATATTCTAAGATATACACATATAAAAAATCAAGTGATTTGAAGTTCGTTGACTCATTGATCTAAACGTTCTATTTTTCTATTGTTAAAAAACCGTTAATGTTTGAACCCAAAAAAAATGTAGTAAACAAACTTCAAATCACTTGATTTTTATATGTATATATCATAGAATATGAAGATGATAATGTGTGGTCGGATCTTGAAAATTCATTCGGAAAATATGATTTTTGAGTGCGACATAGGAGGAGTTGCCTCCTGTGTCAGCTGATTTACATTTCTCTCATATATATATATATATATATATATATATATATATATATATATATATATATATAGGGGTTACTGTACCTCAGCCTGCAGGCTGAGAGAGTTTCTCAGCCGGCGGGACGTGGCTGAATATATGCCACACATCGGCCACAGTGTGTTGGCGCCAAAAAAATCAAAAAAATCCCGCCTAAACAATCGTGAAACAAATTGACCAAAATACCCTTTTTAATTCTAAACTGGAATAAAGTCATGAACAAACAAAATTTCAGTTGAATATATCTACAGTTATAAAATTCGTAATTTTAATACATCCAAAAATATAATTAAAAAAAAATTGGATCAATATAACAACTGCCATGGTCGCAGACTTAATACAATATAACAACTGCGACACAGTCGCGACTTAATACAATATAACAACTGCGACACAGTCGCAGTCACTAGTCGCACTCAAAATATAACAAAACTTCTTTATATACGTCTGCGACCCTAGTCGCATTCTATCGTACAACAATGCGACCTCCTTCAGTACTGCGCCAAAGTCGCAATCTTCTTTCCCATGCCTTATGTAAAAGATTTTTAATATGCGACTAGGGTGGATTAGGAATGCGACCCTGAGATCAATTCGCGTATATCAAATCTTATAAAAATTATTATATTAATTACACTGAATTAAATGAAGTAATTAATATTCTTTCTACAGTGATACAACAACAGTGATAAAAAAGATGCACTAATATTAATCTCGAGAAAGGAAAGATGTGCACCATACGTAATCTAAAGGTATAGGCAAACAATTCTATAAAAAATTAATTTGTACTTCATGTATTAAACCTCTGAAGAAAAAAAGAACTCTTCGGATTCTCCCGCAATAAATCTTCAATTAAATATTTTTTTACCACTTCTTACCATACTCAACCATCACCTGTAACAATATTATTACTATTCATGTTCTTCCACGAATATTCACCTTTATATAATGCTTGTTACTAATATATTATCTCATACCTAAAAACTATATTTTTGCTCTTCCTTTTCAATTTGATTTTCAAAAATTTCCAAAAAAATTCATTCCTGAATCATGTCTTCCCCATCTTCTTCCTCTGAACACTTAGATTTCAACTTCAATCGTTCCCCACCGGTCCTTTGTCTTCAAGATATTCTAGTGAATCTGATATCAGTCTGGACTTCACTCCTTTTGACTATCTCACTACATCAAATAATGTATTAACTGATCCTCCTATTCATGATGATAATGAAGTTTTCATGTGGGGGTAGTGAAGAAGACATTATTCCTCTGTCACTTGACGGAGACATGCTTGATGAAAGCATGTCCTCTGATGCTGTAGGCTCGCTTCCTATCAACGGGTCAGACGAAGAGCTTGATAGAGACGATCCATTCTGGGAGTTCATCGGTGAAACAAAAAAACAAAAAAACAGCAAGATGATGAGGAAATAAGTGATGAAGAGGAAGAGCAGAAGAATGAAGACAATGAATCTGATTATGATGGGATAATGACGAGGATTAGGATTTCCTGATCTTCTGATATTCAATTATATTTTGTCTTCTTTAAAAGCTTTAAATTCTATTTTTTTGTAAGGTCTCTTTCTCACTATATTAACTTATAAGCTCTTTTAATTACATATTCAAACTGCGACTGCTGCTCTTAAACACTGCGACCATAGTCGCAATCCTACTACTGATGCAATTTATGGTCGCAGTTAATCATTTATCAGTTCCAATGCGACTATGGTCGCAATAATGTACTGTTTTGGAGTTCAAAGTAATTTAAACATATAGTGTATTAACTTTTAAACAGTTTTGGATAACTGAACAGTCACCTAGGAAGTATACACAATTTTTGGGAAAAGGTAGAAAATAAGTTTGGGAGATATTCACTTGGTTTGAGAGCTTAAACCCTTTGGAATTCCGGGATTAAAATATATAAAGGGTCATCAGCAAAAGGATTACAAACATACTAAATTATTTTTGCTCAAACACGTTACTCTCACTGTTCGGTCAATAGACTCAAAAAAATGTCTTCTCCACCGTCTTCACCGGAAAGAAGCCAATCATCTAATGATGATTGGATGTATAGTTCTGAACCGATGCCTCGCTATGGGTCAGAATCTGAGCTTGATACAGACGACCCGTTCTGGGACTTCATTGGTGAACCAAAACACAAACATGAGAGGAAGAAAGCGAAGATGGGACTGTCGCTGAAGAGGAGGAAAGACGGAAAGCGATACAGAAGACGAAAGCATGACTCTTGACGACGAATCTGATTACGATGGTGATGACGAGGATTAGAAGTTTAAAAAATTGTATTTTATTTTTTTTTAAATATATATAAATCAGTTTTCTAAGGTTAATTGTGTGAATTACATTTTTTACTACTATGTCTTGGTTGAAATGCTGTACAATTGTTACAAACCTTCATTTTAAATATTTTACGCTAAACGAATATACTGCGACCATGGACGCAGTTAATAATTATATTACTTCACCCGTATAAATTTTTAAAATGATAGCTTGCGACTTTGGTCGCAGTTGCAGGACGCGGATTTAATAAATAAACTGCGACCTTGGTCGCATTTGCTGGTCTTTAGTCTTAATCAACAACAACACTGCTACCTTGGTCGCAGTTGCTAACCGTAGTCTTAATAAAATACAATGCGACCTTGGTCGCAGTTGCTGGTTTTTGGACTTAATAAAATACACTGCGACCTTAGGCGCAATCGCTGGTCTTTATTTTTAATCAACACAACACTGCAGCCTTGGTCGCAGTTGCTGGCCGCAGTCTTAAAAAAATAATCTGCGACCTTAGTCGCAGCTGCTGGTCTTTAGTCTTAATCAACAACAACACTGCGACGAGGTGACACGTCACCGCAGAAGTTGCTTAGTCGCAGTCTTTGGTCGAAGTGTCGACCCTGGTCGCAGTTGTTTCTGTTTGCAATGTAGTCTTATGCGACCTTGGTCGCAGTGTCGTCTCTGCTCCAAGTTGTTTTGTTTGCAATGCATGACTGCGACCAACGTCGTAGTTTATTAAAAAAACAAATATGATTTTTATTTATGTCCAGGCATTTATCTCCAGGCATGTGAAAATGATACAAAACGCTCTCTTATACAATAACATTGAGTGTTACAATACAACAGTACAAAGAAGACTAAACATCAAAAGACGCTCTCTTATACAATAAGATTGAGTGTTACAATACAGCAGTACAAATAAGACTAACATCAAAAGACGCTCTCTTATACAATAAGATTGAGTGTTACAATACAGCAGTATAAAGAAGACTAAACATCAAAAGACGCTCTCTTATACAATAAGATTGAGTGTTACAATACAGCAGTACAAAGAAAACTAAACATCAAAAAAGTCCTTGTTGACTAAGAGCATGGTGTTATTGAGGTCTGGTGGCAGCAGAATCTCCGATTCCACCTGAACATCCAAAGTGGCGGGATACGATCCTTCGTTTATGAACATCTCTTCCACCAGAAGGTTATCCAGTGAGCATGGAATTTCCTCGATGTCACTTCTGTTGGCCCAAGGTTACAATCAACCCATGTTTAGTGTATTTTGATGATTACAAAAATATTAGTTATTGGTACTAATATTATTTGTTGTTTAAGTGTGTTTCAGGTTTATTATCATACTAGAAGTACTCTCACTCATATACAAAGATCTTGGACTCAAATACAAGCTATTGGATTCAAGACAAGTCAAATTGGGCTCAAAGTGCAATATTGAAGATCAAGTGAAGATTGCCCATGTTGAAGTCTTGAAGACCTAGAAGCTTGTAAGTGTAGTTTTTGTTAAAGATAGAATATGTAAATTTTGGCTCTAGGATTTGCACACACATGTGTTTTGAATATGTCTTTTTTTTTTGAAAATGGTGTTTCTAAGTTTATGCCTTAGTTTAATACATACATGTACCCAAAGCCTTATATCTTCAAAACTTGTTTAAATACATGTATATAAACTATTTTCAGCATAACACTTAGCTTAAGATTTTTAAAGGAATTTTTACAAATTTTTCTAACTCAAAATCTGCCCAGAAAACTGTTTTCCAGGCAGACCGGTCGACCGACCCTAAATATCAGTCGACCGGCTGCTGTGGCCAGACATGCACGAGGCTGTGCATGTCTGCCGGTCGACCGACCCTAAATATCGGTCGACTGATTTTTGTGGTCTGCTCTCTGTATCTTTCGGTCGACTGGGTCGGTCGACCGATAGAAGGAAACTGGGTTTCCTTCTGTGAGATCGGTCGACCGACAGTCGACCGGAGCCCTAACGGCTCTTTTGCCAGCAGAGTCCCGGTCGACCGCAGTCGACCGGTAAGCCTGCAAAAAGCCCAACGGCTCTTTCCTCTTTGGGCATTTCTGAAAAACTGTTTTTGGGTTTCTCTTTAACAGAGTTTTTAGGAGTTGTTGGGGTGCTTTTGCAGAAGATTTTAGCAGGAAAAATCAGGTTTTTAACCTATTCTCTCCCTATAAATAGTGGAGAATAGGCCTTAGTTATTTACCAAGAAAATTTACAAGTTTTCATTGTTTTCAAGAGAAAAAGAAAAGAGTTTAAAGCTTTCATTTCCATTCTTTCAATTTGGTTTTTCAGTTGTTTGTTTTATATCTCTAATATCACTCTACAACTGAAGGTTTTCTCACCACACTTCATAGTGCCAAAAATTTCATATTCTCTCTATAGGTGAAGTTGTAAAAGTGTGAGAGTGTTTGTAAAAAGAGAAGAGTGTTGTGGTCTAGTTGAGATCACAAATTTGTAATCTTTTGTTCTTGTGGAGACAAGTTCCTAAGGGGAACTTCTTTGTAAGGTGAAGCTACGGGCTTGAGGTCTTTGGAGGCCTTTCTTGTACGGGATCCTACGGGGATAGTGAAACCCTTCACGGAGGTGAAGGCGGGGACTAGAGCTACGGGCTCGAACCTCGAAACAAATCACTTTGTTTGCGATTGGCTTGGCGTTCCTCTTGCTTATTTTCTTGCTTTAAATTACTTCCAATTTGTTGCTTGTGAACTAACTCTTATTTGTGCTATCCTTACTTGTTTACTTAACTTGCCTTCAATATTTCTTGCTACAATACTTGTGTGCATTTCACCATAGCATTTCATACTTGGAATTGTTCGATCACACCTCAATACAACACGGTTGCATTGCGCACCTCTAACCAATTTAAGGGGAATTGGGAGGAAGGAGTTCAGAACCTCGCAAGGGGTATTCGGCTCTTAGTCGTGTTTTGAGAGATCGTTGCATCCTCACTTAAGTAAAATTTAAAAAGATCATTAGATTAGCAATTACACCTATTCACCCCCCCCTCTAGGTGTATTTCAATTGGTATCAGAGCTTGGACTCTAGGATTTGGCTTAACAACCTTAGAGAGATCCTTTTATTGCTAATCACTTCATTCATTTCCACATAGTAAACATGGCCGATGGAATTAAGACCCCACCTAAGTTTGATGGACTTAACTTTCCCATATGGAGGTTAAGATGACCGTGTTCTTGCAATCTCTAGGTAGTCGAGTTGCAAAGGCCGTGACTAAAAATTTAGTGTACCCCCCGGTGATGAATCCACTTGGTCCGAAATTGAGACCAAAGAGTTTGATGCCAATGCTAGGGCTCATTATGCACTCCTACAAGCCCTCAATGATGATGACATAGCTAGAGTCATCCATTGCAAATCCGCCTATGAGATTTGGACCCATTTGCTAGTAACACATGAGGGGACATCACAAGTGAAGAGGGCAAGATAGACCTTCTTCGGTCCCAATATGAAAATTTTTGCATGCAAGAGATGAAACCATAGATGATATGGTTACTAAGTTTACAAAGATTACTAATGGTCTTGCTTCTCTAGGTGAAGAAATCAACAATGACCAAAGGTGAGAAAGATCATCCGGGCTCTTCCTCCATCATGGGAAGTGAAAGCTACAACATTGAAGGAACTCAATGACAAGATGAGATTGAGCTCATTGGACTCATTGGGAACTTGAAGACCCATGAGATGGAGAGAAAGGCAAGGGAGGACATGGCACCTACCAAAAAGAAGACCATTGCCTTCAAAAGTCATGCTACCTACTCCGACGAAGATGACGAAGAAGAAGATGACGAGGAGCTCTCACTTCTAGTCAAAAATGTCCGGAGGATGTACAACAGGCAAAGTTCCAAGGAAGGAGGAGATGGCAAGGAGGCAAGGAAGAAGGAAGATCACTTGCTTTAATTGCCAAAAGCCGGGACACATAGTAGCGGAGTGTCCGGACCAAGTGAAGCCATCTTCATCCAAGAAGCCATACAAGAAGAAGGCTATGAAAGCAACATGGGGATGACGAAAGTGAATCCGAGGAGGAGATCGACACCGCCAACATGTGCTTCATGGCAAATGAGAGCACAAGCAAGGTATCCCCCTCAACTCTTCTTGATGATGATTTATCCATGGATGAGCTAGGAGAAGCTTTTATGGAACTTTCTAGCAATTATGATTTCTTAAAGAAGAAATATTTTAAAATGAAAAAGGATAATGAATCTCTTAATATTCAAATTGTAAATCTTTCTAAAGAAAATAATGATTTACATTCTTCTTTAGTTTCCACTAAAAATGATTTTGAAAAATATAAGATTGCTTGTAAAGGAAAGACCCCATGTGTAGATTCTAATGAGATTGTCATGCTTAAGGAAAGATTAGACTCATTAGATGTTGTTTTGAAAAAGTGTAGTGAGTTTGATAAAAAGAAGATGGAGAATATGTTTCCTAAGAAACAATCTCCCAAGAAAAATGTTCATCATGCTCATGTTCATGTTCATGCTACACAACCTAAACAACATGGTAAACCCCCAAGCATGCTCACACTTCACATACACACCATGCATTTATGTATAGGAAAGTGTACACATGCTCACATTGTGGAAGGAAAGGACACTTAGCTAATTTTTGCTATGATAGACTAAGTGCATCACATCATAATGTTTGGGTTCGTAACACTAACTTTCAAGGACCCAAGAAAGTTTGGGTACCAAAATCAACTATTATTTTAAATGATGAGGTACTTTCCAAAGCCCAACGACGTAGAGGTTTTTGTATCTTGATAGCGGTTGCTCAAGGCACATGACTTGGGACATCAACAATTTCGCAACCCTATCAAGATATCATGAGGGTGGCACCGTCACCTTCGGAGATGACGCCAAGGGTAAAATCATCGGTATTGGTAATGTAAACTTGGCACCTCTCCTTTAATTGAAAATGTTGTTTTAGTTGATGGCCTCAAGCATAATCTCTTGAGTGTTAGTCAACTTTGTGATAAAGGTTTGATGTTGTTTTTGATAATCTCTCTTGTAAAGTGATTGATAGAACTTCTAATGTTTGTGTATTTTCCGGTTTTCGTGAAAGCAATGTTTATATGATTGATATGTTAATATGTCTTGCAATATAACATGTTTAAAGCCCTCGATGACGACTCTTGGTTGTGGCATAGGAGATTAGGCCACGTTTCATTTGACCATATTTCTAGGCTTAACTCTAAGGAAATGGTGAAGGGTATTCCTTCATTGAACTTTGAAAAGGACCGAGTTTGTGACGCATGTCAATTTGGGAAACAAACTAAGTCCTCATTCAAATCAATTAAGGATATCATGTCATCACGTCCATTAGAGCTAATCCACATGGATTTATTTGGCCCTACACAAACCAAAAGTTTAAGTGGGAGTAGATTTGCTTTTGTTTTAGTAGATGATTTTTCGCGTTTTACTTGGGTTTATTTTCTTGAACATAAAAGTCAAACCTTTTCATATTTTCAAGCCTTTAAGAAAAGAGTTGAAAAGGAAAATGACTCCTCAATAATTAAAATAAGAAGTGATAGAGGAGGTGAGTTCATTAACCTTCCCTTTACCACTTTTTGTGAGGAACATGGAATAAAACATGAACTTTCTTGTCCTAGAACTCCACAACAAAATGGAGTAGTTGAGCGGAAAAATCGTACTTTGCAAGAGATGGCTAGGACAATGTTAAATGAATATGGTCTACCACATTATTTGTGGGCCGAGGCCGTTCATACTTCATGTTACATTGCAAATCGTGTTTTCCTATGTAAAAATACTACTAAGACTTCTTATGAGATGTATTTTTCTAGAAAACCTAATGTTTCTTATTTCAAAGTGTTTGGTTGCAAATGTTTTGTTTTAAATACAAATATTAATTTGGGAAAATTTGATGCTAGATCATATGAGGCTATTTTTGTAGGTTACTCAAATACTAGTAGGCTTATAGAGTCTTCAATAGGTCAACTTTGACTATTGAGGAATCTATTCATGTTAAATTTGAGGAATCTAACAAGTTTGTTAAGAATTGTGTAGAATTGATGCTTTAGATGAAGGCTTGGAGAAAGTGACCTTGGAGGATGCTTCTACCATGGGAGACAAGCCAAAGGATGGTGATGGAAGTGAAGCCAAAGTGGAAGAGGCTCAAGGTAATGAACATCAAGCAAATGAAGAGGAGCCCTCTCAACCACTACCAAAGGATTGGAGATTCAATCCTCATCATCCCAAGGACCTCGTCATAGGTGAAGTATCAAAAGGGATTTTGAATCATGCATGAAAAAGGAATTTGAGATGTCTATGATGGGGGAGCTCAACTTCTTTCTTGGACTTCAAATCAAGCAACGTAGTGATGGGACATTCATCACCAAGCAAGTACACCAAAGACTCATCAAGAGGTTCGGGCTTGAAGGATCCAAAGTAGCAAAGACTCCCATGGCAACCACTACAAAACTTGACAAAGATGAACAAGGTAAGGAGTAGACATCAATTATTTCGTAGCATGATTGGTAGTTTACTCTATCTTACGGCTAGTAGGCCGGATATAATGTTTTCCGTATGTTTATGTGCACGTTTTCAATCTTGTCCTAAGGAATCACACTTAATTGCGGTAAAACGCATAATTAGGTATCTTAGGGCACAATTGATTTAGGTTTATGGTACCCGAAAACTAACCAATTTACCATGACTAGTTATTCGGATGCCGACTATGCCGGTTGTAGGGTAGATAGGAGAGTACAAGTGGAACATGCCAATTCTTAGGTAATTGTCTTGTGTCTTGGTCTTCCAAAAAGCAAATAGTGTAGCCCTTTCAACCGCAGGCGGAGTAGTGTGTAGCGGCCGGAGCTTGTTGTGCACAAGTTCTTTGGATGCAACATACTCTTCTCGATTTTGATTTGCATTTTGATCATGTTAAGATTTATTGTGATAATACTAGTGCTATTCACATGACCAAAAATGCTAATCAACATAGTAAAACCAAACATATAGACATTAGATATCATTTCTTAGAGATCACTTTGAAAAAGGTGACATTGATATAGATTTTGTTTCAACCGATTTTCAACTTGCGGATATTTTCACAAAACCCTTAGATTATGCAAGATTTTCTTTTATTTGTGGTGAATTAAATGTTTGTAAAATTGATACTTAAGGTATTTTAGTTTGTTTTGTTTTGGTTTCTAATATGTGTGTTTTGTTTTGTTTTGACTTCATTTTTTTTTTGATGTATGACAAAAAGGGGGAGAAATAATAAGTTTGGGAGAAAATATATGAAGAAAATATATGATTTTGAAGAAAAATGATTACTTAGATTTGTTTCATATTGTTTCTTGTTTAAGTTTTTATATATGGTGATGACCTTGTTGAAAAATGATTTTATATTCTTGTCAATATATAGCATTGTTTAAGGGGGAGCTTTTCAAGCTTTTCCTCTTTTATTTGCTTAATAACTCATATGTTTTGTCATCATCAAAAGGGGGGAGATTGTTGGCCCAAGGTTACAATCAACCCATGTTTAGTGTATTTTGATGATTACAAAACATATTAGTTATTGGTACTAATATTATTTGTTGTTTAAGTGTGTTTCAGGTTTATTATCATACTAGAAGTACTCTCACTCATATACAAAGATCTTGGACTCAAATACAAGCTATTGGATTCAAGACAAGTCAATTGGGCTCAAAGTGCAATATTGAAGATCAAGTGAAGATTGCCCATGTTGAAGTCTTGAAGACCTAGAAGCTTGTAAGTGTAGTTTTTGTTAAAGATAGAATATGTAAATTTTGGCTCTAGGATTTGCCACCACATGTGTTTTGAATATGTCTTTTTTTTTTGAAATGGTGTTTCTAAGTTTATGCCTTAGTTTAATACATACATGTACCCAAAGCCTTATATCTTCAAAAACTTGTTTAAATACATGTATATAAACTATTTTCAGCATAACACTTAGCTTAAGATTTTTGGAATTTTTACAAATTTTTCTAACTCAAAATCTGCCCAGAAAACTGTTTTCCAGGCAGACCGGTCGACCGACCCTAAATATCAGTCGACCGGCTGCTGTGGCCAGACATGCACGAGGCTGTGCATGTCTGCCGGTCGACCGACCCTAAATATCGGTCGACTGATTTTTGTGGTCTGCTCTCTGTATCTTTCGGTCGACTGGGTCGGTCGACCGATAGAAGGAAACTGGGTTTCCTTCTGTGAGATCGGTCGACCGACAGTCGACCGGAGCCCTAACGGCTCTTTTTTGCCAGCAGAGTCCCGGTCGACCGGCAGTCGACCGGTAAGCCTGCAAAAAGCCCAACGGCTCTTTCCTCTTTGGGCATTTCTGAAAAACTGTTTTTGGGTTTCTCTTTAACAGAGTTTTTAGGAGTTGTTGGGGTGCTTTTGCAGAAGATTTTAGCAGGAAAAATCAGGGTTTTTAACCTATTCTCTCCCTATAAATAGTGGAGAATAGGCCTTAGTTATTTACCAAGAAAAATTACAAGTTTTCATTGTTTTCAAGAGAAAAAGAAAAAAGAGTTTAAAGCTTTCATTTCCATTCTTTCAATTTGGTTTTTCAGTTGTTTGTTTGATCTCTAATATCACTCTACAACTGAAGGTTTTCTCACCACACTTCATAGTGCCAAAAATTTCATATTCTCTCTATAGGTGAAGTTGTAAAAGTGTGAGAGTGTTTGTAAAGAGAAAGTGTTGTGGTCTAGTTGAGATCACAAATTTGTAATCTTTTGTTCTTGTGGAGACAAGTTCCTAAGGGGAACTTCTTTGTAAGGTGAAGCTACGGGCTTGAGGTCTTTGGAGGCCTTTCTTGTACGGGATCCTACGGGGATAGTGGAAACCCTTCACGGAGGTGAAGGCGGGGACTAGAGCTACGGGCTCGAACCTCGAAACAAATCACTTTGTTTGCGATTGGCTTGGCGTTCCTCTTGCTTATTTCTTTGCTTTAAATTACTTCCAATTTGTTGCTTGTGAACTAACTCTTATTTGTGCTATCCTTACTTGTTTACTTAACTTGCCTTCAATATTTCTTGCTACAATACTTGTGTGCATTTCACCATAGCATTTCATACTTGGAATTGTTCGATCACACCTCAATACAACGGTTGCATTGCGCACCTCTAACCCATTTAAGGGGAATTGGGAGGAAGGAGTTCAGAACCTCGCAAGGGGTATTCGGCTCTTAGTCGTGTTTTGAGAGATCGTTGCATCCTCACTTAAGTAAAATTTAAAAAGATCATTAGATTAGCAATTACACCTATTCACACCCCCCCTCTAGGTGTATTTCAACTTCTGGGGTAAGAGAGGAGGTTTTTAGACCTCACAGGTATGCTACCCACCACTATATCCACCACATCCCCGCCGCCATACCCACTCTGACCATCCCTTACCAGCAAGCTTGACTGGTGCATCAAGTCCGAGGAGATCTTGGAGAGGTTTAGTCCTCGCCAGGGATCATGACTTCTTTCCTTGTGAACGACGAGGACCATGACTTTCTTCCCTTGTGGACGATGAGGTCTATGACTTCTTCCCTTGTGGACGAACATCGATCAAGTTCGTCCATAGGTCATCTTCATCCATGGAGGCAGGCCCTTGTTAGAGACTCTGAAGAAGGTGGAAATTCTCAGAGCATTGCTCTCGAAAATAAAACAGTCTAATTATGGGCTGTTAAAGGGAGAGGGTGAGCCCTATTTATAGGCAGCCCATAATAACTATAATTAATGGTTCATTAATCAGAACCGTCGGCTTTAATGGTCTCCAACCGCAAGCGCCGGTTTGACATTAAAAGACATTAACGCCTAAACCCAATGAAGAGCCGACGCGTAGACAACGTAACTTGACGTTTAAAGATCTCATAAATCTTTATGACAGGGCGCGTCTCTCAGAGTGACTCCAAAGTCGCGTCCCCTCAGCAAACTTTTCATTTTTCATTTAGATTCAAAAAATGACTTAATCAAAAACAACACTTAATAAAACAACACTGCGACCTTGGTCGCTATGCATGTTAATATAAAGGAAACACTTACTTAACGTACTGCGACCTAAGTCGCAGTCCATATAATGCAACCCTAGATTGCAGTTGCTGGCCATCTTTATCAATAACAACACTGCGACTTGGTCGCAATTAACCATGTACACTGCGACCAAAGTCTCTGACTAAGGTCGCAG